>VZQC01010581.1:743027-850527 GCA_009823505.1 Rhizomys pruinosus | reverse complement strand
GTCACCACAAACAAATGAAAAAATTAAAGATTATTACTTCTCAATCCTCGTTAGCATGAAAACATAATTATGTATTTTATGTTTTTCAGACATTGAGGGTCATGCCTGTCAGAACACTCACTGATTTGCAACCTTTTTGTCACCATCAGTCAAAAGGAAAGCTTTAATTTATATTTGATGGCCTTTACCAGTGTTGGTCTGAGAGCATGCCAACAAGAAATAATGATTATTATTAAATTAGTAATGATAATAATGGTTACTGTTCATTGCGTGCCTTCTAACTGCAAACACTTTGCATACAGTATGTTATTTAACTCTTACAACAATCCTTCATATGATCCCTGTTTTATTAGTAAGTAACCAAAGTTGATGGAGGTTAAATAACTTCCCTAATTCAAGCAAGTTGCCAGTCAAAATATAACATGAAGCTCCTGCCATCCTGCCATGCAGATCATAAAGCATAGTGAAAATGCTGCCACCATAAAGAAGATCCACGTACAGTATAGGAATGGAGATCCTTCCATAAAGAAGATCCATGTATAGTACAGGAACGGAGATCATTCCATAAAGAAGATCCATGTACAGTATAGGAATGGAGATCCTTCCATGAAGAAGATCCATGTACAGTACAGGAATGGAGATCATTCCATAAAGAAGATCCATGTACAGTACAGGAATGGAGATCATTCCATAAAGAAGATCCACGTACAGTACAGGAGTGGAGATCATTCCATAAAGAAGATCCAGGTACAGTACAGGAACAGAGATCATTCCATAAAGAAGATCCACGTACAGTACAGGAATGGAGATCATTCCATAAAGAAGATCCACGTACAGTACAAGGAGTGGAGATAATTCCATGAAGATCCATGTACAATATAGGAATGGAGATCATTCCATAAAGAAGATACATGTACAGTACAGGAGTGGAGAACATTCCATAAAGAAGATCCATGTACAGTACAGGAACGGAGATCATTCCATAAAGAAGATCCACATACAGTACAGGAATGGAGATCATTCCCTGAAGAAGATCCATGTACAGTACAGGAACAGAGATCATTCCATAAAGAGGATCCACGTACAGTACAGGAGTGGAGATCATTCCATAAAGAAGATCCATGTACAGTTCAGGAATGGAGATCATTCCATGAAGAAGATCCACGTACAGTACAGGAGTGGAGATCATTCCATAAAGAGGATCCACGTACAGTACAGGAGTGGAGATCATTCCATAAAGAAGATCCATGTACAGTACAGGAATGGAGATCATTCCCGCAGTGCCCTGAAAATGAAGCCTTATTTTGTAAAGGTGATTCCTAAAAAGCCAAAAGTAATGTAATGCACAAGAGAACTGCTTAAGATCCACCCAGTTCACATGAAATTGGTTGGGTCATGAGTTGCCCAGTTACCTGCTTAAACATTACTCCTGGGTATGTCTGGACCTTGAAGAAACGATTATCATCTCCATTAGTACGCAAATAGGCTTCTCAGCCTCTGTACCTATTCATGTCTTCTTGTTCTGTTTCTCTGAAAAGCCCTGGCTAATATCCTGATTCCAAATTGTTGGTCTATGAGTCCACCCAAGATAAAACAAATTTCATATTCCTGTGTGGGAAAATTCAATCTGCAATTAAGAGAATTTGGTCTGGCTAAATCTATTGAAAAGAAAAGATGAAACTTCAAGAGTTAAACTGTGGAGTTAACCATTGTTTTCACCATGGGGCCTGGAAGAGATTAGACCCAGTGCAAAGACAAAGAAGTGAGGTCTTGGGGCTGGAGAGATGGCCTAGCGGTTAAGAGCGCCGACCGCTCTTGCAGAGGACCCGGGTTCAATCCCCAGCACCCACATGGCGGCCGAGAACCGTCTGAAACTCCAATTCCAGGAGAACTCCAGTTCCAGGGGAATCTGAGACCCTCTTCTGACCTCCGCGGCATTGCACGACACGGGTGCACACACCTGCACGCAGACAGTACATTCATACACATACCGAAATAAATAAAAATTAAAAAAAAAAATTAAAAAAAAAAAAAAAAAGAAGTGAGGTCCCTTGGGGGGTTGGGGTAGATAAGATCTATAAAACCAGTACCCACCGGCTTCTCTTCCCATTTATCCCCATGGGCCACCTGCCTCTCTGTCCTGTGCTAAGACAATCCATGTGCTTTTCAGAAATCATCCCTTTGTGTTTTTGGAGAACTTTGCCTACTCCTTCTCCATGAAACCAAATTAGCCCCCACTACTCATGGAAATTTGATCAAAGCAGGCAGAGTCCCCTTTGTAGTCTGGCATTAAGACTACAACATGAACTCTGGGAACACTGATGGATGAACATGAAGCATATCCCTCCCAAGCATTAGGAATATCTGATGTCAGCAAGAAACCAGAATACCAGAATACTTTATTGTAAATAAAGTAGGTCTTTGGCAAGACTCTGAAAATTCTATAAAATTCTGTATTATACTTTGTATATGAAATGTCCCACCAAAAGCTTGCATGTTCAATATATGGTCCCCAGCTGGTAGGCTGGTTATGCTATTTTTAGAGACGGTGGAAACTTTAGGTCAGCTGAACTGAAAGAAGCATATCCCTAGGAGCATGCCTTTGAAGGTTACACCTAGTTCATCATCTCTTCTCTCTCTCTCTCTCTCTCTCTCTCTCTCTCTCTCTCTCTCTCTCTCTCTCTCTCTCTCTCTCCTTCCTATGTAGCCTCATGCACTCCCACCACCATAGCGATACCTCACCCCAAGCACAAAATCGATGCTAGGACTATAGACTAGACATCCCAGATTATGAGTTAAAAATAATCAATTCCTATCTTTCCATTGTTTTTCACTCATATTTGTCACAGGGACAGAAAGCCTGATCATTCTGTGTTCTTAGCTGAATAATATTTATCTCCTTGAGCTACCAGATGTAGAGGTTGGAGATCATGTTTTGATGTGATGATTAAACGTTGCCTGACACAGCAAGAGCCTTCATGTGAGGACATTCCTGGTGGGTGGCTCAAGGCCTGATAGTAAAATTGAATATTAAGTACTTTCTTGATACATGGCAAAACTAGGAGGTCTTTGAATGCCTAGTCACTAGTCTCTTCCCCCTCTCCTCATGGAGTAGGGCCCCAAGCAAACAATCTTCCAGACCAAGTGAAGAGTCTCAACTCCTAACCAGTCCATGGAATATTTTAAATCAACCCAACATCATCTCCCTATGAAAACCAGTGATCACCTTGTGTTCTCTATGCCTGCCTCCCAGCATTCTCCGCTGTTCATTGTGCTCCAGTGTCAACCCTGCTCTGCCCTGTGTGGCACAGTATATTCCTCCTGCAGGCTCTGATTATAAATGATTAGTAATAAAATGTTTTGCATATCATTTCTTCATGATGCGTGTTTAGCCATCCCTAAGGTGGTTCTCTTCTGGGGTAAATAGGAAGTGAATCAAACACAGCAGAGAGATATACATGCAAAAGCAGGAGCTGGGCAGGTGACATACATCTATGCAGGTGATGAGAACGCAGCCCCCTAAGAGCCTTCTCCTTGAGGGGATGCTTCCTCTAGGCTCCTATGAGGACCAGTAAAATTTTACTGCAAGAGCAACGAGCCATAGCTGAACTTGCTCACCAGTTATTACACCACCTACTGAGGCTTTGAGCAAAATGATTCACTAAGAATGACAGGGTCTAACCAGGAAATGGTTTCTAGATCATTAACTTCAGAATGACCCACGTAGAAGAAACAAAAACCAACATGCACTGAAGTTCTGATGTTAACTTACAATCTTTATTTATTCAGAATAATTCTTTAAAACCGGCTGTGGTGGCACATGCTATAATCCCCAAGACTTGAAAGATAGAAGGATAAGGAGGTCAAGGTCATTGTTGACTACATAGTGAAATATATACATATAAATATTTATTTAATGTATAAATATATAATATTTATTTATAAAATATATTTATATATTTTTTTGGTCTTTTTGAGACAGGGTCTCCCTGTAGCCCCAGCTGTCCTGGAACTCACTCTGTAGACCAGGCTGGCCTTGAACTCACAGAGATCCGCCTGCCTCTGCTTCCCAAGTGCTAGGATTAAAGGCATGCACTGCCACACCNCTTTTTGAGACAGGGTCTCCCTGTAGCCCCAGCTGTCCTGGAACTCACTCTGTAGACCAGGCTGGCCTTGAACTCACAGAGATCCGCCTGCCTCTGCCTCCCGAGTGCTAGGATTAAAGGCGTGCGCCACCACGCCCAGCCAAAATATATTTATATTTTTATATTGTATATATAATGGGTGTTTAGGGCTGGTGAGATGGCTCAGGAGGTGAGGGTGCTTGCTGTGAAGTCTGACAAACTAAGTTCAATCCCTGGTAGGAGAAACATGATTCCCACAAGTTGTCTTCTGACCTCTGCATGGATGATGTGGCATGTGCACACACACACACACACACACACACACACACACACACACACACACATATATATATATATATATATATACAAAATAAATTTAAAGCTATAATTAAAAAATAAATAAAAGTGTTTCATAAAATAAAATCAGGCCTATTGGCTTCTCTGTAATTACCACTGTATCTGTCATATTTCTGTCTTCACTGCCCCAGATCTGGTGATCCTCTTCAACAGTCTCTTGACTCATACATGTTAAATGTGTTCATCTGTGAAATGGGAATAATACTGATGATAATATCTGTGGTACCTCCTTACACTGACCCCTATGAAGGACTTAGAGCAGTTTCAACATGTACAGGTTCTAAAGCATTCGGTAAAACTTTAAATGTAAAATTAGCGGGACTCTATTTATGACCGTTCTGGAAGCATCAACTCACTGAACCTGCAGAGTAACTGTCAAGCCGGGATGTGAATTAGATCAAGCTGAGTACAAAGTTACATGATCTATCATCAAAGGTGATAAAATGTGCAAAAGTAGCAATCTTTCCAGACAGCATGAAGGGGAGGGACTGAATAGTTTGGGCTGGGCCTTCCAGCAGAGTGTTTGAGGAGAACTTGATCTGGGCCTTAACGATGCATGAAATTGTTTGAAAGAGGAGAATGGTGTTAGAAATGAAATGAATCTCTTGTAATTTCTCAGTAAGCATAGGCTTACAGTCCTGGAAAATCCTGTAATTGGAAGAACCAATTTCGCAAAATCGTGTTTTAAAATGGAAATATCATTAATCATATGTCTTTATCATTTGCTAAACATACATTTATCTATAATTTTCTAACTCAAGTCTCACCCTTTCAGAAAGATGACCTTGCCTGGGAATTCATCACTGCCTGCCCTGTGCTAATACTTTCACAGGGCCCTCACACTACTGTGTAACTTATCAGCATCTCGAGCTTGAGTCTCAATCTAAAACTTGGGCTTCAGATGAAAATAACTTCCTATATCAAGTACTCTGCACACTGCTGATTATACCCGACAGAAACAACTTACTGGAGGGAGGATCTAGTTGGGCTCTTGGTTTTAGAGAGGTCAGTCCATCGTGTGGGGAAGGCATGGCAGGCAGAATGGCTCTTTCTGCAGGAGTGGGAACACACAGTGGCTGGAGCATTTGACAGCCTCTTGTTCACATGGTATAAATTCGAGATTGGGAGCGGACTGGCCAGAGCCAGAAGCAAGTGTAGCCTCCAAAGGGCCACCCCTGGAGGCCTACCTCTGTCAGCTAGGCCCACTTCCCAAAGGTTCCTCAAGCTGCCAAGGCAGCACTACCAACTGGGTGGTTCAAATACATGAACACATTGGGGACACTTTACCCTATGTTTACTTTTTGTATGACTTGGTTTTAGCTCAAGAATTGGCATAATCTCTTGGGAGCTTATATAATATCAAAACAGCAGCAGAGGTAGAATTCCAGCTTTTCAAAGTCATCTCAAGTCAGTGAAGATGCCCAGCACACTGGCTTGTCCACACAGGTGATCTTGGGTCATTCTTGTCCCATGGTCTTCAGTTAGGCTCAAGGACTGTCTCTACTACTTACCTGAGAGAATAATCTCACTGCTAACAGAACTTGTTGCCATTTCTTCTCTATAGTCTGTCCATATCCCAGAACTGTGCCTAGTAGAAGTTTCTCCACACTGTCTCCAGGATCCTCCAGTGCCAATGGTCTCATCACTTCTAACAACACCTCTTCTCTCTGTCTCTGTCTCTCTCTCCCTTCTCCCCCACCCCACTCCATGGTGCCTCTTTTCAAATCTAAATGACGAGGAAGGTTGAAGGCAGTTATTCATTTTGCCTCTGCAGTATTTCCTGTCACCCATGAATCATTTTCTGTTTCCTATAGATCTACTCCACATGTCGTCTTCTCCCCATTTTGCAATTTTTGGCTCTCCGTACCCTCACACCCACCCACGTTTTCATGGGGTTTGGGATGTGTTCCTTTCCTGTTTTAAGCAACACACTAAATAGCACATAGTCTTTCAACTATTTACAGAGACCAGTGTAACAGACAACTCATAAGTGTCTGCCTGTGCCATCAGTGTGGCTGCTGGGCCAGCAACAGTATTGGAGAGCCATGTTAGAAATTAAAATTCTTAAGACCTACCCAATACCTTGGAAAGCCTTTAGTGGCTAACAGTGGCCTGTGATTCAGCAAGGGTTCCCTGTAATTCTGATGTACTCAAGTTTGGGAACCACTGATTCCTACACTAGAAAAGTGGTGAAGACTGTGTGAATGGGCTGGAAGGCGGGGCCAAGTCACAGGACACTGGGGTTTCCTCTCGATTACTGTTTTCCTTCGGGCATATCATTTATCTTTTCCAACCTACAAAACACTGATTAATGATAGTCCGTTCCTTACATGGACTCTGATAAGCATAAAATACAGGTACGTGTACATAAGGGCTTCATAACTGTTAAAATGCCGCAGAACCACAAGGCAGACCTGCAGCCACAGTAGCAGAGAAACAGCTTGATTGGAAGGTCGGGCACATTCTGCGCAGCTCTCCAAAGACCTGAACAGCTGCTGGGATCAGCCCCACATCTCCACAGATTCATCAACAGCCATTTGCCCTTGCCAACACTCAAGAGAGTCTCTTTCCTCCTCTGCCCGGAGCCTCCTAGGATGAAGCTACACGCGCATGCAGCACTTGCACCGCGTGACCTACTTGTGACTGACTACAGATGCTGATGATTTACAGAGGACAAGATGTAAAGATGTCTGGCTTGGCTCTTTCTCTCTGCACTGTTTTGTGTTTTTTGTTTTTTTCTAATTCTGTGGTCTGGAAAGAAAAATGAGGAAAGAGGGGAAGAGATGAGAAGAAGCCCAGATCAGCTCTCTGAGACCTGCAGAATTCCCTTCTGTGTCATGGCTTGGCTTCCTCTTAGACTGATCATTACTGGTCAGGAAAGGTATATCAAGGTCCCAGACTGAGCATTGTCCACTATCCAGAAAGAGTCTTCATTCAGGTGTAGGAAAGCAGTTTGTTCACACCTGGTGCCCATTTTCAGACCTGTGCCACACATACAGGCAGCCCAGAGCCCTGCTGAAAAGCACTTCCATGGAGAGGAAGGAGCAAAGCACGTGACTATCACAGTCCCCCTCTGCAGATAGACGTCCTGGTGTGGCCTCCTTTCCTGGACTCTGAACTGGCCTTTGAGGCTGAATGCTGCAGAGACACTGATGTACAAAAAATGTAAAAGACAGCACAGGTTTCGGAGCCAGCAGATTCCTCTGGCAATTTTAAGCATGCCAGACAGAAGCAGATTTGTCTCATCACCTCTGTCTACTGTGGTGCTAAGATTTTCTGGCAAGAAGACTTCCTTGTTATGGGTTTGGTCTTTCAAGTTTAAAAGCTAGAGTGAAGCCGGGTGTGGTGGTGCACGCCTTTAATCCTAGCACTTGGGAGGCAGAGGCAGGCAGATCATTGTGAATTCAAGGCCAGCCCGGTCTACAGAATGAGTTCCAGGACAGCTGGGGCTACAGGGAGACCCTGTCTCGGAAAGAAAAAAAAAAAAAAAAGCTGGAGTGAAACACTGGGGTGCAACTTGGTGGGAGAAGACTTGCCTAGCATGCATCAGGCCCTGGATTTGAATCTTTGCATTGCATAAACAAACAAGCCGGTACATACAAATAAATTCTGGAGGAAATTATACTAATTTGTTGAAGATATATTCAAATAAGATGCCCCTAAATCACTCTCAATTCTGAGATTCAAGCCTCCCAGCATTTTGGCTTACTAGAAATATACAAGAACGTAGTCCTCAGGCAGAGCTGTAACTCCAAGCACAAAATTCTAGGAGATATTTTTGCCTAATGCCTAAAATTATTTGTGAGTAAACACGTGCCTTTCCTTCACCTAGGCAGCATGGCCTGTTCCACATTCCAGCTGCATGATAAAAAGGAGGTATTACACTTCTAGCTCCTAAGTTCTAGCAAGGGTCTAAGGGGAAGAGCAGAAGCAACTGTTACCCAAAAGAGAAAGGATGAGTGATTGCCTTTCTTTTAGCTCAGGATAAATTGTGTATATTGATTTAGAGCTGGTAACTAGACCAAGGGGAGGGCAGGAGAGGATGAGCTCCTGGCTTCATGGCTCCATGCAGATGGCTTAGAAATAGACCTGGCCATGTCCCTGCAGCCAGAAATGACCAAGAAATGGGAGAGTAGTCATAAAAATGAAGAATAGCTCAACCCCGTGGTTTTATAACATAGTTTCTCTCTTTCGTACCCACTCCCCTAAGCCTGCAGCTATGGTTTGGCACATTTTTTATTTATACAGATGCCAATTTAGCTCAGGGAACAAAATAAGCCACTGCTCTCAATTAAATATACTGTGAAAACTGGAAGTTCACGTTTGGCCTGAGGTTTATCCATATTAAGCCAAGGTCTGCAGCCAGGGAATCCAAGGCTTTCTTTGCATTTTATCTTCACTGTAAGAGGATCAGACTGTCACATTATCTCGGAAGAGTCCAGGGATCTGTGCATGCAGTAGTACAATAAGAAACTGCAGACATTCAGTAGTGTCTGTCTTGCTGTAACAGTATTGCAAATAAAGAGACTATATTATGCTTTACTAAGATCTCAAAGCAGATCCATGATAGGTATAAGAATAGACAGTAGTCTCTGGAACTTTTGAGCTTCTATTAATACTCATCAGAGTCCACCCTTTGGATGACCTATGTTCAGTCTTTGCATGAATCAACCACAAGATTTTCATCAAACAAACCCCACCTCCAGAGCCAGAAATTAATAGTTTCCTGGAAAGGACAAACAGGTGAATATGTCCAGTGAACTTCGGGAAAAGATCACTACCTAAACTCGCTCCATTCCAAGGTTTGATTTTACCTAGTATCATGCCTTTAACACTGATGAAAGGGTAGGAGAGGAAAACCCACAAGCAGCAAAAGCTTAGTGTCGGTTGATCAGTGAAGCATGCCAGGCCTGATGCATACAAACCACACAGTCCACCAACATTATGAAGGATTCAAAGTAGGCGGTTATAGAGAACCTGCCTGGGTTACCTCTCTGATGGACTCCTACTCACCAGATAAGGGTTGTTTTCCCCTTACAAGGGCCTTCTGCTCCCATTTGTGGATTTCGTCTCTTACCTCCTGTGTAGGACCTCCTCTCTCTCTCTCTCTCTTTCCACTGTGAACTTCCAAACACACACAGATGGACATACACCATACACACGCATATCACCTTTGATAATTTTCTTTTTTTATTTTATTTATTTTTGTTTTTTATGTGTATGAGTGTACTGTCTGCATGTAGGTTTGTGCACCCGTGTCGTGCAATGCCAAGGAGGTCTGAAGAGGGCATCATATTCCCCTGGAACTGGAGTTAAAGATGGTTCTCAGCCACCATGTGGGTGCTGGGGAATCCAACCCAGGTCCTCTGCAAGTGCAGTCGGCACTCTTATCCACTAGGCCATCTCTCCAGCCCTACCTTTGGTAATTTTCATGCTGGTGCTGCAATAAATTACCTAACAGAAGGAAATTTTGAACTCAAAGTTTGGGGGTACAGTCCATCATGGAGGCAGAAGCATGAAGAGGCAGCTGCTACCATTTCATCTGCAGTCAGAAAATGAGAAATGAAAGCTGTGCTCAGCCCATTTTTTCCTTTTACGGAGCCCAAAGAATGGTGCCCCCCCCAGTAGGCAGGATTCCCCATCTCAGTCAACCCAATCAAGGTAATCTGCCACAGGCGTGCCCAGACGTCAGTCTTCCAGGAGACTCTAGATCTCATCAACTCGGCAGTTAAGATCGACCACCACACCCATATGGACATACCCATCATCTGCTGTCTCTCCTCACTGCCAGGCTTTTAGCTGAAAAAGACCCTCTCCTCTTCACCCATCATTTCCCTAGAAGGAACTGAGACTGGTTGGGATCCTAAAGACCAAAAAATGGGTTAAAGTCGTGAAAGCACAGAGGTTATTTAGGAAACAACTCTGGTATTTGTAAAAAAAAAAAAAAAAAAAAAAAAAAAAAAAAGAAAGAAAAGAAAAGAAAAGAAGGATAACATGGGCAAAGTATGACCAAGGGAAAAGGAATCAGACTTGGTGCTGATAGCATTTGATGGTGGACAGAGTTGACTGGAAGAGAGAAGGAATGATATCTTCTATCCCCTGCATTTTTGTTTTAAGCAACTGGGTGGATGGTGGGAGCCTTCTCTAAGATGGGGAAGCTAGGAAGAAAGTATGGAAGATGCAGACGCCGAGAGGTCATGTCTGATCAACAGATAGTCTTTGGATGCCCACTGCACATCTATGCATAAATGAGGTACTTTATATAAATACTTATATGAACATGGAGGTGGGCCTACAGATCTGGAGATAATCATTTATCATAATTTTACTAATCTTATGTCATAATATTTTCCCCTCAAGTTGGTGAATATGGTCTAATGTATGGCAGGTATCATGGTTAAGTTAAGGCTTAGATAGGGCAGGAAGTTGGCTCAAAGTCCCCAAGCTCAGTATTATTTGATTGAAACAGGGTTCATTTATCCTTACTGCACATTTCTAAGGTCCTATTATGTGCCAGATACTGTGAGAACTGAAAGACACTAACATCAATGACCTAACTAGAAAAGAATGAATGCTGATTAAATGTGATTTGTTATGATTCCTCTCTGAGTAGTTAATTATCTAGTGGAGAACACAAAGTCATAAATATAATGATGGAAAATTTTGGAGAGGTAATCTTGGAGAGTGTACAGGGCATTGAGCAGGAGCAACAGAAGTTTACTGGACTCGGCAAGAGGTCTCACCTCCACATCACTTTGTCTCTAATTAACACAAGGACACTCAGATCTTTGCTGTGGCAGAGGTGATGCTGTAACTCTGTTGCGTCCCAACTGGGTCTTCAAAGCAACAGTGACTTTGCTGTACGAGGCCTTTATATCTGCAGAACAGTGAAGACCCATGCAGTCCCTCAGCTGCCTCAGTGACCCAGTTCTCTGTTGAAGAATTCAGTATTTCTTTCCCATTTGAATGCTGGTCTCTTCATGAATGCAGCTTAGTGATGGAGAAATCCATACCCTTATTCTTTCTCATTCGGGCAATCTGGATGGGACATGTGTATAAGGGCCTGTACATATGCATGTAAGGGCCTATCTATGTATAGAATATAAAACACATAAAATATAGATCATCACAAAAGGAACATGTGTGTGCTACATGTCAGAAAATGTTCTGAGTACTTTGGTTAGTTTGGGTTTAGTTTGGTTTCCTGTGGTTTGATTTGGAAATAGGCATATACCATGTAACCCAGACTGACCTTGGACTCACAGTAATCCCCCTGCCTCATCTGAGTGCCATTTTTAGACATTTTCTTACTCTATCTTCACAGTAATAAGGTGAGACAACTAATTGTTGGCTGCATTTGGCCCAAGGGTGAACCCAAATCACTTAATGTCAGAGAATTACAGCCAAAAAGGGAAGCAGGCAGTGCAGTCTCATATCTGCACTCTGCACCATAGGTCACCCTAAATGAGCCCTTCGGTGAGATGCTTTGGGTCCCCTCTACATAAGCACTTACGTCCAGTATAATATCCACCCCAATAATACCAAGTACTGTCACCTCACTTCCTTCCTCCCCACACTCTGCAAACCCTCCTTATCAAGCTGCTCCAATTTACATAATTGCTTTGTGTTTCTCTGCACAGTTCTGATTGACACTGTCCAACCACCTGCATAAAGTAATGAACTCTTTGGAGACACTGGGAGCCCTTTCAATTTTGCTGCCAGTTTTAAACTGTTAAACCATCCACCAATCTGCTGATAAAATACAATAATGTGATTTATCTCCGAGCACAGCAGAAACATCTCAACAAATTGGATTTGCTTTATCTTCTTTCAAAAAAAAATGTTTGGAGTTTTCCTCAAAGATGTCCTTTTCACAACATTGTATTCCTGATAACTTGAGATGACTTTGAGAAAGACAAAGAGAGAGAGAGAGAGAGAGAGAGAGAGAGAGAGAGAGAGAGAACTTCATTTACATTCCCTCTCACATCTGATGCTGAGAAAGACTTGTCCTCTCCATCCTCAACATGGAACCTTCCTTGAGCTCCCAGCAGTGCTTGCTGCCTCTCCACCCCGCCCCCCTTTGGTTTCTATGCTAAATACAGGTTCTGCCCCCTAGGGGAGGAAACCTGACACCAAGTGACGAGCTCCCCCCTCCTCCCTCCTGCCTTCTATCTATCACTCTCAAGGCCATGAAGACCATAATGACCTATATCTCCCACCCTGTCTTCCCATGCCATTTAATCTTCTTAGACTCCCATCCACTTGCCCAAATCCAAGCCCTTCTTGAAAGTCCTGTGGACTCTCGTTGTAATCCATCCACCATGATTATTTTTTATTATTTAACTTTGTCTTGAATTTTTGTGTATTTCATACAAAACATCTCAATCAATCTTAATCATTGTTATGCCCTCTTCACCACTAGCACTCTCCTAAAACCCTCCACTGGAATCCATACACTCTGCCATTTGTGTTAAAGCCTATTGTGTCACTGGAGATCTGTCAAGACCACCTGAAGTGCAGGTAGGTAGATAGGAGCTGGGTGCTTCAGCAAGGCGGATTGTTGTTTGATTTAATCTAGTTAATCTAGTTGTCTTTGGCTTAATTGGCTTTTGTGGCTGTGGGGGCAGAGTTATCCTCCCAGCTGGTATAAAAAGTGGGGTTGTGTGAGTCTTGAGATAGGAGCTCTCCCAAGACCACCTAAAGCACAGATAGCAGGCTGAAGAGCACACCCCCCCACCCCCCCAACCCCCCAACCCATGCAAACTGGGATTACAAAGGCATCTGAAGGAGGCAAGCAAAGCAAAGCAAGCCTTCAACACAGTGAAGAGGCATTTGGGACTCACATTGGAATACAGGCAGGGAGAAGCCCATAGGCCAGGAACACAAAGAAGAGACAAAATGAGAAAGGTGCTGGATAATCCCACACCAAGCTCTACCAACCCTGTGGAAGATTCCTACAGTGGGATCCTCCTGGGGATGGCCCAGGACACAGATATCAGAAACACAATCATGAACATACTTAAAGAACTGCAAGATTATAAAGAGCAAATCAAAAAATTAAGAAAAGAGAACAAACAACTCAAGAAGGAAGTGGAAACACTGAAAAGATCCCATGCTGAAAAAGATAAGGAAACCAACCATCAAAGCAAAGAGCTACCGGAAGGGATTGAGAAGCTCCAAAAGGAAGTGGAAATACTAAAGAAGTCAGAAGAGGAAATGAAAAAGGAAATCAAACATGCATCCAATCAAGAGGAAAGGAATGGAAGATCCTCAGAAGCAGAATGGAGGAAGCAGAACAAAAAATATCCGACCTGGAAGATAACACAAAACAACTGAAAACCTCAAATAAAGATTATGAAAAATTAAAAAATACACAAAAGTGGAACAACCAGGAACTGTGGGACACATGATAGGAATAGAGGAAGGAGAAGGATCCCAAGAGAATGGTATTGACCAGATCTTTTGATCTTTTGATCTTTTGATCTTTTGATCTATTGACAGAATAATAGATGAAAATTTTGCCAAACTAAAAAAAGACAAACCCATACAAATACAAGAAGCACATAGAACTCCAAACAGACAAGACCAGAAAAGAAACACTCCACGTCACATCATAGTTAAAATGCTAGACACCCAAAACAAAGACAAAATCCTTAAAGCCACAAGAGAAAAAAAACAAGTGACCTATAAGGGGAAACCTATCAGAATTACAACTGACATCTCAGTGCAAACTATGAAAGCAAGAAGAATGTGGAGCAAAGCATTCCCAGTGTTAAAGGACTATAGATGCCAACCCAGGTTACTATACCCAGCAAAAATTTCGATTATAGTTGAAGGAGAGGGAAAAACATTCCATGACATAAACAAGATGAAAGAATACATGTCTAGAAAACCAACCCTTCAGAGCATACTTCAAGCATTTCAAAAGACAGAAGACAGGAGCAACCATCCCCAGGCACCTGGAAAGAGAAATCAATAAAAGCATAACTGCAGAAGTAGAAACCTAAACCAAAACTGCAAATGGATAATAAGGCAAAAGGAAGCAACACAAACCTATCAGTCATAACCTTAAATATTAATGGACTAAATTCCCCAGTCAAAAGACATAGACTGGGAGATTGGAATAGGAAACAGAACCCCTAGATATGCTGTCTACAAGAAACATATCTTACCTTCAAGGACAGGCACCACCTTAAAGTGAAACGATAGAAAAAAATATTCCAAGCAAATGGTACCAAAAAGAAAGCAGGTGTTGATATTTAAATATCAGACAAAATATCTTCAAAGTTAAAGAAATTGGAAGAGACAAAGAAGACCATTACATTTTTATCAAAGGAACAATTCACCAAGAAGATTTCACAATTATGACTATATATGCACCAAACTCGGGTGCACCAAACTTTATAAAGACAATTCTCCAGGACCACAAGTCACACACTAATCCCAGTACCCTCATAGTAGGGAACTTCAATACCCCACTGAGCCCTTTGGACAGGTCAACAGGACAAAGAATAAATGGAGAAACATCTGAACTGAATGACACAAATGGACCTCACAGACATCTACTGAATATTCCCCCCTAATACCAGAGAATACACTTTCTACTCAGCACGTCATGGAACATTCTCCAAAATCCACCACATACTGGGACACAGACGAAACCTCCACAAATACAAAAAGATTGAAAAAAATTTCATGCATTCTATCAGACCACAGTGCAATAAAGCTCAACATCAACACCAGGATAAGCCCTACTGCCTGCAAGAACACGTGGAGACTAAACAACACACTCTTGAATAATGAATGGGTCAAGGAAGAGATAAAGAAAGAAATAAAAGCATTCCTGGAACTGAATGACAATGATAATACAACACAACAAAACCTATGGGATACCTTAAAAGCAGTACTAACAGGGAAGTTTATAGCCCTGGGTGCCTATATTAGAAAAACAGAAAAAGCACAAGTGAATGATCTAACACTGCACCTAATAGCACTTGAGAGGCAGCAACAGATGAACCCTAAACGCAACAAACAGGAAGAAATAACAAAAATCAGAGCAGAAAACAATGAAATAGAAACAAAGAAAACCATACAAAAAAAAAATCAATGAATCCAAAAGTTGGTTCTTTGAAAGAATAAACAACATAGACAGACCTCTAGCCCAGTTAACCAAAAGAAAGAAGGAACAACTCCAAATCAGTACAATCCATGATGAAAAGGAAAATATCACAACAGACAAGGAAAAGATCCAGAAAATCATATGGGAATACTTCAAAAACCTATACTCTATCAAGTTTGAAAACCTAGAAGAAATGGATGAATATCTGAAATCCTGGGAATCACCAAAGTTCAACCAAGAAGAGATTGACAGCTTAACAGACCCATAATATATGAAGAAATTGAAGATGTAATAAGAAACCTCCCAACTAAAAAAAACCCAGGCCCAGACAGTTTCAAAGCAGGATTCTATAAAACATTTCAAAAAGACCTACAACCATTATTACTAAAATTGTTTAGAAGGATACTAACAGAGGGAATTCTCCCAAATTCCTTCTATGAAGCCAGCATCATTCTATTAGCAACATCAGGCAAAGACACAACTAAAAAGGAGAACTGTAGACCAATCTCCCTAATGAACACAGATGCCAAAATTCTAAACAGGATACTGGCAAATTGCATACAGATTCACATCAAGAAGATCATCCATCATGACCAAGTTGGATTCATACCAGAGACGCAGGGATGGTTCAACACACGAAAATCAATAAACATCATCAAGCACATAAATGGAATGAAAGACAAAAAAAACCGGGCCTGGAGAGATAGCCTAGCAGTTAAGAGCACTGACCGCTCTTGCAGAGGACCCGGGTTCGATCCCCAGCATACACATGGTGGCTAAGAACAGTCTGTAACTCCAAATTCCAGGAGAACTCCAGTTCCAGGGGAATCCGAGACCCTCTTCTGACCTCCGCGGCATTGCATGACACAGGTGCACAGACCTACATGCAGATAGTACACTCATACACATACAAAAATAAATAAAATTTTTAAAAAAGAAAGACAAATACCACACCATCATCTCAATTGATGCTGAAAAAGCCTTTGACAAAATCCAGCATCCCTTCATGTTTAAAGACCGAGAGGGAAGTAGATTGGAGGGATCATTCCTCAATGTAATCAAAGCCATATACAGGAAACCCACAGCCAATATCATCCTAAGTGGGGAAATGACAGAAACATTCCCTTTAAAGGTAGGAGCTAGGCAAGGCTGCCCCCTGTCACCACTCCTCTTCAATATAGTGCTTGAAACATTTGCTAGAGCAATAAGGCAAGAAAAGGAAATTAAAGGAGAACTAATTGGAAAAGAGGAAGTCATGCTATCCCTATTTGCTGATGATATGATTGTTTACTTAAGGATGCTAAAAACTCCCCCAGAAAACTCCTAGAAATGATTAACAGCATCAGCAAAGTGGCAGGATACAAAATTAACCTAAAAAATCAATGGCATTTCTTTACAGCAACAACAAGCAACTGGAGAAGGAATTCAGGGAGACCTTCCCACTCACAATTGCCTCAAAAACAATAAAATACCTAGGAACAAACCTAACAAAAGACACCAAAGATCTCTACAACAAAAATTTTCAACCCTTAAAGAAAGAAATTGAAGAAGACATCAGAAGATGGAAAAAAAAACCCATGCTCATGGATTGGGAAAATTAACATTGTAAAAATGTACATTCAACCCAAACTCTTGTATAAATTTAATGCAATCCCAATTAAAATCCCCAAGAGTTTCTTCACAGGCTTGGAGGAAAAATGTCCTCAATTTCATTTGGAAAAACAAAAGACCCCGAATAGCCAAAACAACCTTGAGGGAAAAGAGCAATACAGGGGGATCTCTATACCAGACTTCAAACTATACTACAGGGGTATAGTCATAAAAACAGCCCGGTCCTAGCACAAAAACAGACCTGTTGACCAATGGAACAAAACGGAAGATTCAAACTTGAGCACATACAATTTCAGCCATCTCATTTTTGACAAGGGGGTCAAGAAGCCACAATGGAGAAAAGACAGCATCTTCAGCAAGTGGTGTTGGCAAAACTGGATCACCACTTGTAGAAGAATGAAATTAAACCCCTACCTCTTGCCCTTTACAAAAGACAACTCCAGATGGATTAAAGACCTCAATGTGAAACTCCAAACTTTGAAGGCAATAGAACAAAAAGTTGGCAGCAGACTACTAGACATAGGCATAGGAAAAGACTTCCTAAATCAGATAGCAGCTGCACAAAAATTAAGGTTGACAATTGACAAATGGGACCTCATTAAACTCAAAAGCTTCTGTACATCAAAAGAAACAATCAAGGAAGTGAAGAGAAATCCCACAGAGTGGGAGGAAACCTTCACTGCAGATACATCTGACAAAGCATTGATTTCCAGAATATATAAACTACTCAAAAAACAAAGAAAAAAGAAAACAAATGACCCACTCAATAGATGGAGCAAAGAACTGAACAGAGACTTCACAAGTGAGGAATTAGAGATGTCTGAGAAACACCTNAAACAACCCCCCCCCAAAGCAGGGTGTAATGATACAAACCTTCAATCCCACATATTAAGGTACATGTTGTAGCTCCCTCCCCCCACCCCTACACATTTAGTTCTCTGTATGGTGGAACTTTGTTTTTTTGGGACAGGGATTCACTTATTATCCTTAACTTGACTGTGGTGCAGACCTCGGCTGGCCACAAATTCATAAATATCTACCCTGCCTCTGCTTCTCAAGTGCTGGGACTAACGGCATGCACCGCCACACCAGCCCATTCATTTTTGTAGAATTGTTTCTTCCATATTATATAGGTTTGTGGGGCAACTGTACTGTCTTAGCCAGCTGTCAGGGTCATGACTCAAGTGTGGGCAAACATGTGTTTCCTCACTTAGAATTTGTATTTCTTAATAAACTTTCCTTTATATTTTTATTATTAGTTTTTAAAGAAGAGGCAGAGAGACCTGATTGTTATGCCTGATGTTTCTCACCATGTGATGCTCTCTGCCATGATCTGACGCAGCATCTAGAACTATGGTATGAAAGTAAACTCTATTCTTTGTAAGTTACTCGTCTCAGGTATGTGTTATTAGTAAAGAAAATGGATTAAGACATCATTGCCCTTTCTTCTGTTGCTAAAAGTGGATGCTGACTCATCTTCTCCCTGCTGCCTAAAATCCAGGCATTTGTGTTAAGTTCTTGGTTAGATGCGATTCAAAGACTATAGGACACTGGGGCACAGAAGTGGCTGTTGGCTGTACCACTTCCTCTGCTGCCCACTGGGGCCTCAAGTCAGAGAAGAAGGTCTCTGTGGTTCTCACCATCTTCCGTGCCCCACGCGCCCAGCCTTGCCCCGTTGAGCTTTTGCTTCTTAGATGAAAAAAACTTTATCCTCAGAGATAGTAATTTTTTCAGCATGTTCCAGGAATTAAGAGAGGAAGACAGTTGCTAGTCCATTCTGTGTCCACTGGGTAGGTTCCTCGGAAGAATCTCAAGAATATGCTTCCAGGATCGGGATTCCTTTGGGGCTGAAAAGAACCTCCAGATAACCAGAGTTATCACTAAACACAAGGAGATTCCTTTCCCAACAACTCCAGACCCAAATAAAAGATTTCTTTCATGTTATAAAGACATTTTTATATGAAAACCTCAGTGACTTATAAATTGAGTGCAAAAAATCCAAGATTCTATTCCCACAATGTTAAAGAATGCAAACCTCAGACTGTTAATCAAGGGGAGGAGAAATTGAGAAATCAGGGGGAAATTGGGAAATAAGACTGTGAGGTTGGGTGATAGACTAAGAGAAGTAACTGAGTTAGGGAAGAGGGAAAGAGGAGGGCGAAGGTAGGAGAAGGGACTCAGCAAGACTAGAAGACAGAGCAAGAAGTCAGATCTGCAGGTGGGCGCTCTGCACGTGGTAGGCAGTGCTTTTCTGAGCTGCCTCCTTTAGATACAGTCTGCTGTTCATTTATTCGGTGGGATTTGAGCTCCGGGTTCCTTATCGCTGAAATGCTAATTAGCCTATTAACTAGTATCTCTTCTATAATTGCTCCTTATTCTTAATCCTTTGGTGGCACAGCCCTGAAGGACATAGCCCCAGAACAGTGCAAATGGGAAAATGTTCACGTAGCCAGATAGCAAAGAGGTGCTGATAGCTGACGTGGCCACGAGGTGGCGCCTCGCTCACTTGCGTTGTGAACGCAGAACCTGATGTTGATTGAGTACTTACTACACACAGTCAGTAAGGGACTTCGGTGTCTTGTGTCCATAACAATTGATAAATACCCCGACTTTTCCTGACCTTCTGTACACTCGCTAAGATGAATGTGAATCTGAACTTTAAAGAATGCTTAGTTGTGAGAAACTGAAGAATGTGATGGAAATGGATCCCCAGTTATCCAAGCACTGTAATTGATCCCCACTAACGAAGAGTTCTTGGTTATATTAGGCTTCCTTTGATGCAAATGTATTTACAACAATGTCATTCTCTGTGTGATGCTATTAAAATTAATGTGTATCTTAAAACATGGCATCTAAAACCATAAATTATTTTAGTATGTCCTGAAAACTATGAAACAAACCCAATTTGCAGTTCAAAGTCTCAAGTGTCTGATTTTTACTTCAGAAACTGTGTGCTTCAATAATACAGCTGACCCCCAAAGAAAGTACAACTTCATATTGTTTGATGTTTCAGATGTTTATATTATGAACAAAAAGATTCTTTCAAGTCCTAGTGGGCCTTGAGCTAGGAAAAATAAGGCTGACCTTCCCATTGTGCATTTTTCTCATCAAACTATTCATTGGAGCCTTGTGAAAATGACTTGAAAAATTTATCATTTCATAGAGAGCCATAAACCATGGTCAGATCATGTTTGCTGGAGCTTTTACCTAAGAATTAAAGAACCAACTCAAAACTAAATACGTTACATGGCAAAGATGCTCATTTTTACAGTATCTCTGGTGGTGATTAATTGGCAATGGATTTTAGTACGGTGGTAGATAGTTAAGTAAAACACTAGTGTTCATTATGAGGTCATACAGGCAGAATGCACTTAATCTGAAGAGCTTTTGAAATCCACACGCCTAAAATTGGAAGCTTTTGAGCTCTGACAACATGCTTCAAGTGACACTTTCTGATGTTCAACATGCACAGTCTTCGTTTCATGCATAAGCTTGGCAGGGTGGTTCATGCCTGTGAATCCCCAGCACATGGGAGAGCAGAAGCAAAGGACTCGAAATTCCGGCCAGTCTGGCCCATATAGCAATACGTGTCCCAGGAAAGAACCTGACAGATCAAACAAACAAAATATATTCCATAAAATACCTTCCAGCTAGATGGTATAAGTGTAATGAAACATTAAACAGATCCACGCTTAGACTTGGGAACTATGTCCTAAACAGTTCAATATATATGTGACGATATTCTCAAATCCCCAAGACACTTTCAGATTGGAAACAATTCTGATTCTAAGCATTTATTTTTTTGGTTTTTTGTCAAGAAGTTCCCTCTGTAGTCCCAGCTGTCCTGGAACTCACTTTGTAAGCCAGGCTGGCCTAGAATCATATGAGATCCACTCATCTTTTGCACTCCCAGTGCTGGGGATTAAAGGCGGTGTGCTGCCTTGCCTGGTGTTTCTAAGCATTTCAAATGGAAAGGACTTCTTCATTGGAGCCCGGTGCGCTGACACGGATGTGGGAAAGGGACTTGTAGGGAGAAAGGGTATTGACAGGGAAAGGAAGGAGAACAGAAAGAATGGAAGTGACACAGGCAGTCAGAATGAATTAAGGCAAACTACCAGGCCCACAAAATTTGTGGGCATGGTAAATCGGAACAAAGGATGCTTTTTTTTTTTTTGGAAGAACTGATGTAATTCATAAAAAGCACCTATTGCTTCTTGGCCTTTTGGGTAAGTCAAGTACTAGTATCAGAAGGCCCCTGACCTGTGTCTGCAGCTCCTAATCAGGCTAGGCAGATACAGTGTGTTAACAAAGATGAACTGAATGCTAGTAATCTTGATAACGTTGATTTCCTTAGTGCGCACCATGTGCTGTGCATTGAACACAGACTATGCTATTTCATCTTCTATAAGCCTTTGTATTAATATCACGAATATTTTTATCCTTAAAGAAACACAGACTCAGAAATGTTCCTTGTGCCCAGGACAGGAAGCTGGTGTGTGGAAGGAGAGTTGTGGTGCTAAAGATGACTACACTAGGTTTGGCATGCAGGAAGATGTGCTTAAATACAGCAATCCCATCCTTTCATAAACTGCAGACTCTGAGGTCCACAGATTGATATAAACTTTAAGATTGAGGAATTTATCACTATCGTTGCCAAGAACCTTTGGCTATATAAAATCTCAGAGCGAGTTCTCTGGACATTGCTCTGGGCTGAAAGGACCATCCTTTCCCAGAGGCAGCCTGAATTCACTAACAGGTTGATATAGGATACTGAGGCAGTCACCTGCCTTAATCTGGGTAAACTCTGAAGTCTCATCCTAGCTTTCTGAGCTACCCCAGGGTGGACCAGGATGAATGAAGGTCTCTAGGGCTACTCATTGAGTCCTAGCTTCTACTTCTGGAAAGTTCTGCTTGTCTCTGTCCTCATGAAGGGTGCTATCTAGACCCAAGAGGTCTTTCTTAGGCCTCCAACATGGAGATTTAACTCTGTTTTCCTTGTGACATGGGTTCAGAAATTTATTCTAATAAAAGCTGTAGAATTTGTAAGCCAAGTGGAGGGTAAGGATAGGAGAAATATGGCAGAACGACGAGAATATGTGTCTTTCCAAATGCATTTATTTAAATTCTTGGTTTTTTTTTTTTTTTTGGTCTTTTTTTTTTGAGACAGGGTCTCCTGTAGCCCAGCCTGTCCGGAACTTGGGCTCTGTAGGACCAGGCTGTGCCTCCAACTCACAAAGATCCACCTGCCTCTGCCTCCAGGAGTGCTAGGGTTAAAGGCAGCACCACCGTGCACTGGCTTACATTTATTTAAATCTTACTGGGACCTGGGCTAGGTCTGATTATGGCTCTTTAGTGCTGTGATTTCAGAAATATACTTGACTTTTCCAAGCTTTTAGAAAGTTTAATTTATTATTTTATATTTGTGTTTTTTTTGGTGTATTCTGCAGCTGGTATTGTAGTGCCTAAGTCATTATGCACGAGGCAGGAAGAGGGCAATTGAATCCCTGTGAACTGGGTTTAAGTGGTTTGTTAACTATTAACGTGGGTGGCTGGGAATCCAAACCTGGGTCCTCTGCAAGAGAGCAGCTAGTGCTCTTATTACTGAACCATTTCTTCAGCGCCTTGCCAGCTTTTACATGGGTGATAGGTCAACTCAGGTTTTCAAGCATATACAGCAAATACTTTATCAGTTGAGCTATTTCCTCAGACTCCAAAAATAAAGACAAAGTAGTGAATTCTATCTAAAAAATAAATAGATGGTAGGGTTGGAGAAATGTGAGCAGTTAAGATCACAGGTGCTTGGTCTTGCAGAGGACTGGGATTTTGTCCCAGCACTGGCATGGCAGCTAACAACCATCTTGTATTTCCAGTTTTTAGGGGACCCAATGCTCTTTTCTGAACTCTGTGGCATTGCATGACATGTGTGCACTTACACACATGCAGGTAATACACTTGACAAATAAGATAAAAATTAATAAACAAAATGTTAAAAAATAAAAAACAAATGTATTATAATTACTATATTTATTTATTTCATTAACTATATTTCTGTACAAGATTATCAAATCTGACCCAGTCCCACCCATGCCCCCACCCCACCAGAGCGCATGTATTCTGCCAAACATGCTTTTCATCTCTTTCTCAGTCTTTCTCAATATTCTCCAAGTAGAAGTTGACTGCTTTGAGCAGAAGTTCACGTTTCAGTCAGTTATTTGATGCAGTCCTTTCTGTTGTTGTTGTTCTTGTGTTTTCCAATATGCATCACTCCCAATCTGCTTGGACAAAAGCTCAAGGGGCCATGCACAAGAAATACTACAACAGGTAATTGGCACTAGCATCCACAGATGAGGGAACACATTGTTTTGTTTTTCTGGGACTGTGTACTTCACTCAGCATGATGTCTTCTAGCTCAGCCATTTTCCTGCAAAGATCATTATGTCATCTTTCATTGACTGCATAGAACTCCACTGTGTAGATGTACCCAATTTTCTCTATCCACTTGTCAGTTGAGGGGCAATTGGGCTGGTTCCAGATCCTTGCATTGTGAAAGAGCTGAAATAAACATGGCCATGCATTTATCTCTGCGGTGGGGTGAGTCTTGAGGGTTACATGCCTAGGAGTGGTATGGCTGTCAGGTGGCAAGTTCATTCAAGTCTTCCAAGGGTTCTCCACATGTTCCAAGTTTGCAACAGTTTACATTCCCACCAGCAGTGGATGAGTGTTTCCCCTTTCCCCACAACCTCTCCACCACTTGGTATCATTTGGTTTTTCTTGATCTTAGCCAGTCTCTTATTGGAGTAGATGATATTTAAGTGTTTTTGATTTGCATTTCCTAATGATAGTGATGTGAACACTTTTTTTTTTTATTTTTTATTTTATTTTTAAGGGATTCTACAATATAATGACCACAGTTGTTCATATAACATTGATGTTACTCGTATGTCATACAATTAGGTAATTGGTGCATTTTGCAAGTATCTATTGTCCCAAATTTGAAACCAACCCAAGGTTCCCATGTCCAGTGGAGAAGCTTGTATGCACAGGCGTTGTTGCATCAATCAGGAGTCCAGACTTATATTCCTGTAGTCTCATGATTCACCCCCTATCTCTCCACAGCCCCTTACAATCTACCACGCCCCTCTTCCGCAGTTTGTTCCCTGGGCTTTGGGAAAGGGACACAAGTGGTGAGAAGAAGAAAACAGTCTAATTTCTTGGGAGTTGTCATTTTGGACTCCGTCTGTTCAGGTTGTTTCCCATAATGGGTTGACAGCTTATCCAAGTAAACCCTTTTTTTAGTCATACTAACAAAGCACAAGCTATTGGATGTACAGGCATTATAAGCAAAGCTACCATTATTAGTCAAGTTAAGCTGTGAGCATACACACAGATGCTTGGATGTATAGTTGGGATTGTTTGCTAATCCGCAAACTGTGGTTTCTCTATAAGGGTGACAAGTTCTTATTATGGCTTAAAATCTCCTAACACCTAGAGGACTAAGCTTGTGGCATCCGCTGTGAGTTATTCCTCCAAGGAGAACGCTAATAGCAAATAGATTTGGGATATATATAGACCTTGGCTGCCACTGTTGCACAGTATCTCCAGGCTGTTGAGGTTTAGCTGATATTGACGGAGAGAGTCTTGCTTTGTCTCAGGGAGACCATATTTTTGGCTGTATTCGCTTTGGTGCTTGGTACACACTCTAGCTTTCAGAGGCCAGTTGTATGCTAGCAAGTATATCTCATAACATTTTTCATGCTATACACCGGTTCTTCGACAACAGGGATTTACTGCCTTTCTCCTTGCATATATCCCACTTATAGGCAAAAGGCCTTTATAATTTGGGGGGGGGGGCGGTTGAATCCCCTAGCCAACATTCTCCTAGGCAGAATAATTCATTGCTGATGTCAAGAGCTTTCCTGAGTAATATATTTTGCTTAATTACAAACTTATAACACTTTACTATTGAATTTGGCTCAGATAGAGAAATATCCTTCACAGTTCCTTGCTATCAATCAATTAATACGTTATGCTGTTTTTTATAGGAAATTACCACTGTAAAAAATGGCTCTAGTTTACAGTTAGGGAGTGGTTTCTTACCATCACGTTTTTCTTTTCCTATAAAGGGGAGAGGTAGGAAGGTTTCTCAGCATCTGGGAAGGTAAACTTCATTAGGGCCATTATAAAAAGTCAACCCCAATATTATTCAGAGATATGCTTAGTGTCCGTGACTCAGGCAGTCTGAGGTTCCTCATTCCTTAGTGTTCAGTTGGGTCAACCTCTCTGCTGGCTTCCCGAGTTCATCCTGCACAGCCAAATTGTCATGTTTTCAGGCAATTTGATATTGGTGTTTTTACCTGTGGGAACATAAATTCTCCTCCCATTGTTTAGTTTCAGATCAGAAAAAATGAAAATTTATCAATAGGATTGAACACAGAGTTTTCCATTTGTATCCCAGAAAGGATATACCTCCCTCCCATCTCCCTCTTTTTTTTTTTTTTAGGTTTTTATGTTTGACCTATAGATGCCTAAGTTGTATTCACATACCCATAAACAGGAGCCAAGCATAAGCTTTCATTAAATTTACCCAAACTGTTTTCATTGACTTGTATGCTACTTATTGGGAAGGAAATTCAAACTAAGTCCTTTAAATTGTCCTAATGTAACATCTACAGAAAACGAAAGGTTATAATGTGATTTTGTGTTATTCAGAAAAAATACATAGGCCATTGAGTTGTCATCATCTTAACCCAATACATAATTATACAAATTCTTATAAACACTCGCTACTATTCTTATTCCCAATTCTAGTCAGTTGTATTACATTTCCACCAAACCCTACACCTAAATTAACTAATCTAAACAATTCTTAAAACTCAAAAGCTTCTGTACATCAAAAGAAACAATCAAGGAAGTGAAGAGAAATCCCACAGAGTGGGAGGAAACCTTCACTGCAGATACATCTGACAAAGCATTGATTTCCAGAATATATAAACTACTCAAAAAACAAAGAAGAAAGAAAACAAATGACCCACTCAATAGATGGAGCAAAGAGCTGAACAGAGACTTCACAAGTGAGGAATTAGAGATGGCTGAGAAACACCTTAAGAAGTGTTCAACATCACTAATCATTAAGGAAATGCAAATCAAAAACACTTTAAGATATCATCTTACTCCAATAAGACTGGCTAGAATCAAGAAAACAAATGATACCAAGTGGTGGAGAGGTTGTGGGGAAAGGGGAACACTCATCCACTGCTGGTGGGAATGTAAACTTGTGCAACCACTATGGAAAGCAGTGTGGAGAACCCTTGGAAGACTTGGAATGAACTTGCCACCTGACCCAGCCATACCACTCCTAGGCATGTACCCTCAAGACTCACCCCACCGCAGAGATAAATGCATGGCCATGTTTATTTCAGCTCTCTTCACAATAGCAAGGATCTGGAACCAGCCCAATTGCCCCTCAACTGACAAGTGGATAGAGAAAATGTGGTACATCTACACAGTGGAGTTCTATGCAGCAGTAAAGAAAGATGACATCATGATCTTTGCAGGAAAATGGCTGGAGCTAGAAGACATCATGCTGAGTGAAGTAACACAGTCCCAGAAAAACAAACGATGAATGTTATCCCTCATCTGTGGATGCTAGTGCCAATTACCTAGTTGTAAGTATTTCTTGTGCATGGCCCCTTGAGCTTTTGTCCAAGCAATTGGGAGTGATGCATATTGGAAAACACAAGAACAACAACAACAGAAAGGACTGCATCAAATAACTGACTGAAACAGTGAACTTCTGCTCAAAGCAGTCAACTTCTACTTGGAGAATATTGAGAAAGACTGAGAAAGAGATGAAAAGCATGTTTGGCAGAATACATGCGCTCTGGTGGGGTGGGGGCATAGGGTGGGGGACATGGGTCTAGATTTGATAATCTTGTACAGAATATATATTAATGAATAAATAAATAAAATAGTAAATTTATAACATTTGTTTTTATTTTTTAACATTTTGTTTATTATTTTTATCTTATTTGTACAAGTGTATTACCTGCATGTGTGTAAGTGCACCCATGTCATGCAATGCCCACAGAGTTCAGAAAAGAGCATTGGGTCCCCTAAAACTGGAAATACAAATGGTTGTTAGCTGCCATGCCAGTGCTGGGAACCAAATCCCAGTCCTCTGCAAGACCAAGCAGCCTGTGATCTTAACTGCTCAACATTTCTCCAACCCTACCATCTATTTATTTTTTAGATAGAATTCACTACTTTGTCTTTATTTTTGGAGTCTGAGGAAATAGCTCAACTGATAAAGTATTTGCTGTATATGCTTGAAAACCTGAGTTTGATCCCAACACCCATGTAAAAAGCTGGCAAGGGGCTGAAGAAATGGTTCAGTAATTAAGAGCACTAGCTGCTCTTGCAGAGGACCCAGGTTTGATTCCCAGCACCCACGTAATAGTTAACAACCATCCTTAACTCCAGTTCCAGGGATTCAATGCCCTCTTCTGACCTCTGTGTCATTGCATGACTTGAGGGCACTTACATACATGCAGACAATACACAAAATTAAAATAATAAATAAACTTTCTTAAAAGCTGGAAAGTCAGTATATTTCTGAAATCACAGCACTAAAGAGCCATAATCAGACCTAGCCAGGTCCCAGTAAGATTTAAATAAATGTAAAGCCAGGCACGGTGGTGCATGCCTTTAATCCTAGCACTCTCTGGAGGCAGAGGCAGGTGGATCTTTGTGAGTTGGAGGCCAGCCTGGTCTACAGAGCAAGTTCCAGGACAGCTGGGCTACAGGGAGACCCTGTCTCAAAAAAAAAGACCAAAAAAAAAAAAAAAAAACCCAAAGATTTAAATAAATGCATTTGGAAAGACAGCAATTCTCCCGTTCTTCCATATTTCTTCCTAATCCTTACCCTCCACTTGGCTTACAAATTCTACAGCTTTTATTAGAATAAATTTCTGAACCCATGTCACAAGGAAAACAGAGTTAAATCTCCATGTTGGAGGCCTAAGAAAGACCTCTTGGGTCTAGATAGCACCCTTCATGAGGACAGAGACAAGCAGAACTTTCCAGAAGTAGAAGCTAGGACTCAATGAGTAGCCCTAGAGACCTTCATTCATCCTGGTCCACCCTGGGGTAGCTCAGAAAGCTAGGATGAGACTTCAGAGTTTACCCAGATTAAGGCAGGTGACTGCCTCAGTATCCTATATCAACCTGTTAGTGAATTCAGGCTGCCTCTGGGAAAGGATGGTCCTTTCAGCCCAGAGCAATGTCCAGAGAACTCAGCTCTGAGATTTATATAGCCAAAGTTCTTGGCAACGATAGTGATAAATTCCTCAATCTTAAAGTTTATATCAATCTGTGGACCTCAGAGTCTGCAGTTTATGAAAGGATGGGATTGCTGTATTTAAGCAATCTTCCTGCATGCCACCTGTGTAGTCAGTCTTTAGCACCACAAACTCTCCTTCCACACACCAGCTTCCTATCCTGGGCCAAGGAACATTTCTGAGTCTGTGTTTCTTTAAGATAAAATATTCGTGATATTAATACAAAGGCTTATAGAAGATGAAATAGCATAGTCTGTGTTCAATGCACAGCACATGGTGCGCACTAAGGAAATCAACGTTATCAAGATTACTAGCATTCAGTTCATCTTTGTTAACACACTGTATCTGCCTAGCCTGATTAGGAGCTGCAGACACAGGTCAGGGGCCTTCTGATACTAGCTTGAACTTACCCAAAAGGCCAAGAAGCAATAGGTGCTTTTTATGAATTACATCAGTTCTTCAACAATTTCATGCATTCCTACAATTCATTCTGACTGCCTGTGTCACTTCCATTCTTTCTGTTCTCCTTCCTTTCCCTGTCAATACCCTTTCTCCCTACAAGTCCCTTTCCCACATCCGTGTCAGCGCACCGGGCTCCAATGAAGAAGTCCTTTCCATTTGAAATGCTTAGAAACACCAGGCAAGGCAGCACACGCCTTTAATCCCAGCACTTGGGAGGCAGAAGCAAGTGGATCTCTATGAATTCAAGGCCAGCCTGGTTTACAAAGTGAGTTCCAGGACAGCTGGGACTACAGAGGGACCCTGTCTCAAAAAGACCAAAAAAATAAATGCTTAGAATCAGAATTGTTTCCAATCTGAAAGTGTCTTGGGGATTTGAGAATATCGTCACATATATATTGAACTGTTTAGGACATAGTTCCCAAGTCTAAGCGTGGATCTGATTTATGTTTCATATACACCTTATACACATAGCTGGAAGGTAATTTTATGGAATATATTTTTGTTTGCTTTGATCTGTTCAGGTTTTCTGGGACACGTATTGCTATATGGGCCAGACTGGCCTGGAATTTCGATCCTTCTGCTTCTGCCTCCCATGTGCTGGGATCACAGGCATGAACCACCCTGCCAAGCTTATGCATGAAACGAAGACTGTGCATGTTGAACATCAGAAAGTGTCACTTGAAGCATGTTGTCAGAGCTCAAAAGCTTCCAATTTTAGGCGTGTGGATTTCAAAAGCTCTTCAGATTAAGTGCATTCTGCCTGTATGACCTCATAATGAACACTAGTGTTTTACTTAACTATCTACCACCGTACTAAAATCCATTGCCAATTAATCACCACCAGAGATACTGTAAAAATGAGCATCTTTGCCATGTAACGTATTTAGTTTTGAGTTGGTTCTTTAATTCTTAGGTAAAAGCTCCAGCAAACATGATCTGACCATGTTTATGGCTTCTATGAAATGATAATTTTTCAAGTCATTTTCTACAAGGCCTCTCAATGAATAGTTGATGAAAATCACAGATGGGAGGTCAGCTGTTTTTCCTAGCTCAGGCCACAGGACTGAAGAATCTTTTGTTCATAATATAAACATCTGAAACATCAAACAATATGAAGTTGTACTTTCTTTGGGGGTCAGCTGTATTATTGAAGCACACAGTTTCTGAAGTAAAAATCAGACACTTGAGACTTTGAACTGCAAATTGGGTTTGTTTCATAGTTTTCAGGACATACTAAAATAATTTATGGTTTTAGATGCCATGTTTTAAGATACACATTAATTTTAATAGCATCACACAGAGAATGACATTGTTGTAAATACATTTGCATCAAAGGAAGCCTAATATAACCAAGAACTCTTCGTTAGTGGGGATCAATTACAGTGCTTGGATAACTGGGGATCCATTTCCATCACATTCTTCAGTTTCTCACAACTAAGCATTCTTTAAAGTTCAGATTCACATTCATCTTAGCGAGTGTACAGAAGGTCAGGAAAAGTCGGGGTATTTATCAATTGTTATGGACACAAGACACCGAAGTCCCTTACTGACTGTGTGTAGTAAGTACTCAATCAACATCAGGTTCTGCGTTCACAACGCAAGTGAGCGAGGCGCCACCTCGTGGCCACGTCAGCTATCAGCACCTCTTTGCTATCTGGCTACGTGAACATTTTCCCATTTGCACTGTTCTGGGGCTATGTCCTTCAGGGCTGTGCCACCAAAGGATTAAGAATAAGGAGCAATTATAGAAGAGATACTAGTTAATAGGCTAATTAGCATTTCAGCGATAAGGAACCCGGAGCTCAAATCCCACCGAATAAATGAACAGCAGACTGTATCTAAAGGAGGCAGCTCAGAAAAGCACTGCCTACCACGTGCAGAGCGCCCACCTGCAGATCTGACTTCTTGCTCTGTCTTCTAGTCTTGCTGAGTCCCTTCTCACCTTCGCCCTCCTCTTCCCTCTTCCTAACTCAGTTACTTCTCTTAGCTCTATCACCCACAGTCTTATTTCCCAATTTCCCCCTGATTTCTCAATTTCTCCTCCCCTTGATTAACAGTCTGAGGTTTGCATTCTTTAACATTGTGGGAATAGAATCTTGGATTTTTTGCACTCAATTTATAAGTCACTGAGGTTTTCATATAAAAATGTCTTTATAACATGAAAGAAATCTTTTATTTGGGTCTGGAGTTGTTGGGAAAGGAATCTCCTTGTGTTTAGTGATAACTCTGGTTATCTGGAGGTTCTTTTCAGCCCCAAAGGAATCCCGATCCTGGAAGCATATTCTTGAGATTCTTCCGAGGAACCTACCCAGTGGACACAGAATGGACTAGCAACTGTCTTCCTCTCTTAATTCCTGGAACATGCTGAAAAAATTACTATCTCTGAGGATAAAGTTTTTTTCATCTAAGAAGCAAAAGCTCAACGGGGCAAGGCTGGGCGCGTGGGGCACGGAAGATGGTGAGAACCACAGAGACCTTCTTCTCTGACTTGAGGCCCCAGTGGGCAGCAGAGGAAGTGGTACAGCCAACAGCCACTTCTGTGCCCCAGTGTCCTATAGTCTTTGAATCGCATCTAACCAAGAACTTAACACAAATGCCTGGATTTTAGGCAGCAGGGAGAAGATGAGTCAGCATCCACTTTTAGCAACAGAAGAAAGGGCAATGATGTCTTAATCCATTTTCTGTTACTATAACAAAATACCTGAGACCAAGTAACTTACAAAGAATAGAGGTTTATTTCATCCATAGTTCTAGATGCTGCGTCAGATCATGGCAGAGAGCATCACATGGTGAGAAACATCAGGCATAACAATCAGGTCTCTCTGCCTCTTCTTTAAAAACTATAATAAAATAAAGGAAAGTTTATTTAAAGATACAAATTCTAGTGAGGAACACATGATTTGCCCACCTTGAGTCATGACCCTGACAGCTGGCTAAGACAGTACAGTTGCCCCACAAACCTATATAATATGGAAGAAACAATTCTACAAAAATGAATGGGCTGGTGTGGCGGTGCATGCCGTTAGTCCCAGCACTTGAGAAGCAGAGGCAGGTAGATATTTATGAATTTGTGGCCAGCCTGGTCTACACAGCAAGTTCAAGGATATAGTGAGATCCTGTCCCAAAAAACAATATGTCACCATACAGAAACTAAATGTGTAGGGGGTGGGGGGAGGGGACTACAACATGTACCTTAATATGTGGGATTGAAGGTTTGTATCATTACACCCTGCTTTGGGGGGGGGGGTTGTTTTAGGGTTTTCCCCTAAGACAAGAGGACAGAGCTGGGCTGAGGCCCTGAGGTTCTATCCCCTGTTGATATTGCAAATGAAGGAAAACGCTTCTATTGGCATATGTCTAAACTGACAAGCAGCAGGATATTATAGTTGGGTGAGAGGGAAAAGAGGGTTTCTTCTGTCTGATTAGAGAGTAGCTTAAGCTAATGACATGGAGACTAGTTCCACTGGACATGCTGAACTGGTGTGATAAGGTTCTACTTAACCATTATGTCTGGCAAAGTATGTTCCCAGAACTAATCAACTCAAAGGGACCATTGCATGTCACAAGATCTGACCTGGATCCATTTGAAATTTGTCCACAGGATGTTGTTTCTCCTGAAGAGAATGACGTCCTCCTGATAACTATCTTCTACTTCCACAGCCGACAAATAGTTTGGTTCACAGATCTGAAGGAATCTTGCCCCAGAGCTCTTCCTTAAGTCTCTTTTACTATCGGATAAAATCTCAAACCTCCTCCCTCCAGCCTCTTCCCCCATCTCTCCAGTACCACTTTGTGCTTGACCATGCTGAACCTACTTGATTCCAGGTCAAGCTCTGCCCTGCTCAGGAGGGTACCGCTGTATATCTCCTAACTCTCTGCTTTCCTCCAGGACTGCAGGGCACCGGCTCCCTCCTCAGAGCCTCAGTCTAGATTTTAGAGGATTAAGTGTCAGTAGATCTGAGAGGAAAAAACATCTTAATTCCTCTGTTACCCAGGCTTGTAGGAGCAAGGTTAAGATTAGTCAATGGGAGTTGAGGTGGGAAGGCTCAGCAAGGCAGTATGGCTCTTGTGAACCTCAGTTCTTTGTAGGGGGCTCCTTCAAAATCTCAGGGGCCCTAGTGGTCACTTCTGATGCTTGGCATATATTCATGCAAAAATTTGCATGTCCTATTCTAAATGTTTAGGTTGGCATGTCTCCCTGCTTTTGTAACCAAGAAATAGAAAGTCCAAAGGCATTTTGGACAGATGTTTGGGGGGAGACAAAGGCCCTGAAAATGTATTTCTGTATCAATCTAAATTTCCTACTCTTTTGCTGTGGTTTCAATATTCATGTCCCAGAATTCATGTGCTATAAACTTAATCATCAAATTCACATGGTAATCATATTGGAAAACGGGGGCTTGGGGGAGTAATTAGAGTTAGAGAGGGTCATGAGGATGCTGTCCCTGTGGTGGCATGAATGGTTTTCTAAGAATAGGCAGAGAAGTACACTGTGTCTGAGAGGTCTTCCCAGCTCTGGAGGGCAGCTCACAGAGGTGACTTTGAAGAGCGTGACTGGCACCTGGGTCTAGGAAGATGGAAGAACTGAGTCACCCCTATCTGGTAGCGTTTCTGTATCTCAAGAACTGAACAGCACAGTAACCCCACACCCCTGCATATCCCAGTCCAAGTCCAAGTACAGTTCCCTGTGCCCTGTTGGGAAAAGAGCCCTTATTGTAGCCTCCAGGGGTTCAACCAGTGCCTACGCCAAAAGTGACCACTGTCTGTCATATCTGCACTCTCCAGGATTTGTCCATTTGATTCTCTTCTATTCCCTATTGAAGTCCATAGCTTCTTGAACTCCCCTCCTTCTCTCCACTTAGCCAAAAGGAAAATGGACTTTTTTTTCCTCATTTCAGTTGAGGATCTTAAAGGAACAGCAGTGCCTATGGCCCTCACCTACTCTGAGCACAGGCAACATGCATTCTACAGATAGCCACACACGTCAGACTGATGACAACAGAAATCAGTTGGACAAACCCAAAGGAAAGCTGAGCCCCAGAGAAGCAGACCAAACTGTAGATTCAACTATCTTCCCAAGAGATCCCCAAAAAAATAGTCTCAGCAGAGACATCCCAGTGCCTGAGGGCAAACTATCCTCAGATGGCGGACATTGGCCTCGGTGGTTACAGCAAAACTCCCATGACTCCGGGACTCTCACCATTACTGTCTGGGGCTGTTTTGCTTTTATGTCACAGGACCTCTACAAAGCTACTTGATAATTTGGTTGAGATTGGAGACTGTCCTAGGTATAACCCTTCCTGCTAGCAACCTGCCGCTGTCTCTAAGAGCTTAAACTAGGAAATAAGTCAATCTCTTCGTTAATGGAAAACTTGATTGAAATGGAAATCTCAGGGACCTCTCCTTTTACCTAATCAGGGAACAATGCTGAGAGAATTCTGCCGGCAAGTTTTTGCTTTCTACCTTCTGTCTCTATTGTAAGTAGGGGAAATTCACATTTAAAAAAAAATGCATTGAAACTAAATAAGGTTTGTGACAGGCATGCCAAACAAAATGCTAGCAGAAAATCTGCAATCCAAATAATGAACGATTTGAGCACCTTAATCTGCAGCAATTTAATCAGCTCCACTACCAAATAGAGCTTCCATCAGTAGCCACAGGAAGGTTGGCTCCAGGACCCCCTGAGACACCAAAATCCAGGGATGCTCAAGTCTCTTGTGGAAAATGACATAGCATTTGCAGATCATCTGTGCACAACCCTTGTAGATTTTAAATCCCCTCTAGATTATTTATAATGCCTAATACAACATAAATGACTTGTGAGAGGGTGTTTAGTTGTGTCATTCAGGGAATAATGACACACAAAAAAATGTCTGCACATATTTGGTACATTGTGAATACCTATGATCTGTCTTTGAATCTAAAGAAGTAGAAAACTCGGTCACAAAGGACTATCTATAGGAAAAGCAGAAACCACAACAATTCACGCTGCATGCTCTTAACTTTGAATGTGCTTATTTATTATGACAGTTCTCATTACAGCTCCTGGGAAAGATAAGGAAAATGGGGCCTCCTCCCACACCCCACCCAAGAGTTGTCAGCACCTAGGAAGGATCATTTATGATCAAAGCTGTCCTTGCTAATTTCCCAGGCCAGCACCCTGTTAGAGAGCTACTGACCATTTCTCAGGAATTCCAAGCAAACTAACTCCTTCCAGCTCTGTGAGAGGTGGGTTTCTTCCCCTGGACTTGAAGGTAAAGCAACTCAGCTGCATGGAAGGGCCACAGGCTGCAAAAGCAGTGCGTTTAATGTCAGAATGGCTCTCAGTGCGGGAGCACTGCCCCACAGGAGTGTCAGCAATGGACCCTGCAGAGCTGACTCCAGGCTGCTCTTCTCCATCTGACATCACTAGGGTCTGAGATGCACACTTGCTGAGTGAACACTGGGCTGAACTTACAGCTGTCTACATGCTTGTCTTTCTCTCCTCCCCCTTCCTCCTGGGCCACTGTATCCTACAAACTCCACTGTCTTGAGCTCTTTGTCTCCGGCTACCTAAGAGCTCTGTTCCAGCTTTTAGAAAGCAGCTGAGGAGCAGAGATTTAATGATCTCTCATTAACCTATGATCTTTCGAAACAATTTTCTGGTGCTTAATGCTCTCATCTGGAAAATGGGAATACTATGGCTCCCTTGGGATTTCTATGAATGATGCGTGTAATAAACTTGACCTATCTGCATGTTAACACTATCATTAAAAGAAAGCAGCAGCAGGGGAAGCATGGTTGTTGTTACTAAATAGAGAATTTTTTTAAAAAAAGGTTTTTAGCAGCCAGTCGTAGCTCAGCCAGGTTGGAGACTATACACAGGCTTGGTGACAGGCAAGAATTCCAAGATGTTGTCCCTGGTGTCCGGACTCCACACTAAGCTCACGTTGCAGCAAACCTCTCCCCTGCCTTGGTCCTCACACATGCACATTTAGGTGCTGGACTCCAAGGTGCACTCTGAGCCCAAGTCACGCTCCAGCCCCAGGCTTTCTGAATGTCGCCCCACCTGTGCTTCCTCCACAGATCCGCACCGAGGACTTCCGAGCCTCCCTTTCAAGCCAAACTCACCTCTCCTGCTGACTCCCTCTACTCTGCTTCTCTTGTTATTGAGTTTCAAGTGCACTTAGCTCTGCTCAAAATCACCAGTGATCGCCTACTACTACCAGTCCTGTAAGTATCTGGCTCTTGATATGCCCAGCTCCACAGAACAGTAAATAGATACGTTGTTCACATCGCTATCATTCTAAAACTTGACCCAAAGCACTCATTTCTCATCCTCACAGTAACCTTATAATCATTTTATTTTTACTAATAATGTGACTATCATATATAGGAAAGCCTTCATTAAAAAATTCTGTGTTGGCTTTAATAGGTTTGTGTGTGTGTGTGTGTGTGTGTGTGTGTGTGTGTGTGTGTGTGTGTGAGAGAGAGAGAGAGAGAGAGAGAGAGAGAGAGAGAGAGAGAGAGAAACTGAGAGGAAAAGAGAGGGGAATAAAAATACATTGGAAGATACATCAAATACGAGTTTTCTCTTCTTAATATTTATTATTTTTATGCCTATGAGTGTACTGTCTGTGTGTATGTAAGTGCGCCTGTGCAAATGCAATGCCTGCAGAGATCAGAAGGGACCGTCAGATCCCCAGGAACTGGAGATTCAGATGGTTGTCAGCTGTCATGTGGGTGCTGGCAATCTAACCTGAGTCCTCTGTGAGAGCACTCAGTGCTCTTAACTGCTGAGCCACATCTCTCCCAGCTCACAAGCTTTCTCCTTTATCTCAGCATTTTATACAAGGTCTTGCATGTAGGAGGTAAACAAAAAAAAAATATTTACTGACCAAATAACCTTTCTACCTAGACAGCTCTTCTCCCTTGGAGCATCTCGGATCTTCAGGGGGTCAGTTTTCTGCTTCTAAACATCTTTGTCCTGTAGATCCTGATCTCCAAGGCCTGTAAAGGAGCCTCCAAGCATGGACTTCCCCTCCTGTTCTCATTTCCTTTGAGAGAACAAGGAGACTTAGAGCTTGCCAGGCAGACCTTATGTACAATTCACAAGCCATTGGCTTACCCCGCAAGTTTAGTCTTGTTCCACGAATGAACCTGAAGGTTTTGTCTGAGACAGGGGGGCAAGTGTATCTTCCAAGGCACAAGGTTTTGATATACTATCTGCCATGTCTTGTGAGCTTCCTGACAGACACCAAGGCTTAAATACAAGTCAAACTTTCTTATTCTTATTGCTGAGTCTATTAAGAATAAATTATGGCCTATTCATATATAAAGAACATCAAAAATTATCAATTCTTAAAAAACAATGGGCTGATTTATAAAAAGTTCAACAAAACATAACTCATTCAATCTTTATATCACCAGGCATTCTATAATTTTCTGTGAATACTCAGAAAGTAGACCATAACATGTCCTGTGATTAGAACTCAGTTTAAATACTAACTGAAGTATGCAAATAGCCAAAGCAGGCCTTAAAGATGAGCTACAATATCATCATCATTTCCTCAGGGCTGTACTAGTTATTCCACACTGAGTAGAATCTAATCCAAAATCGATTCTCATCATCCAGTGATCATCAAGCAAACTGACATAAAAGCTGTCACCAGGAGGATAAATAATTTGGAGAATATAAATACACATTGAAATGGTACCGTTTCTCTGGGAGAAAGATAAATGCAGGTTTCCAGTTGACTAGGTCTGCAGGAATCACCCAGAGTTTACACAAAGATGCCAGCCTCTAGCTCCGCTCAATGAACATTTATAATAACAATAATAAAACATTATAATTAGAAAATTCTTCATAAAGTATACATAATCTCATTTGGTCCTTCAACAACACTGGGACATCAGCAACAGTACCCTATTTTCTATGGGTCGTGAGGGCTACCCATTTTCTACAGGGAATTGGCTTATTCATTTAATAACCACTTCATGAAAAATCACCATGTATCAGACTCGGATACATTCTAGAGACCTGGAAATGGATACGATATTTTTCTTGTCTGAATAATAGTTGGAGAGATCAAGCTATGGGACTTTTTTCCTCTCTTGTTATCTCTTTTCCTGGCCTTTCTCATTCTGCTTTATGCAAGCTGTTGGCCAGCTCTGAACTCGCAGCCTCAGGGGAAACATTTGGCCTGGTAAAAACAAGAGTAGCTCATATATCTTTTGGGCTGTGATATTCCAGAAGCCTAACTTCATAAGAAAACCTCAGACATTTTAGGCAGAAAAATGTCTTGAAGAAACTTGAAGGAAGAATTTGATCCTCCTTAAGCTCAGAGAACAGAAGAAAAGAGAGGTCTGGGGGTCCTAGGAGAAGAGGGGCCACCACAAAGTGGAGTTCCTCGAGAGAATATGGCACCTTGTCTGTCTCAGCATCTGGAAGCTCGGTAGTCTTGCCAGTATGGTTAGGACCAGCAGAGAGTCAAATTATTTGATGGGGACACACACACACACACACACACACACACACACACAACAGATAGCTCCACAGTGATCCATTTGAATCAATGTTTACGGTATGTCACATGATTCTGTTCTGCAAAACAAGAATGACGTTGGGAGCTCCGTGTAGAAATAAAATTGAATTATAGAAGACAGATGCTCGAGTTCTCCTTCTACTGCTTTTATAGATTGAGATTCATAGCCTCTACCAAGATAATGAAAAGCAGTGGATATGTGAGTCTCACCTCGGGAAAAGGTGGCATAACTTCCCAGCACACTGACCCTCCTGAAAGTAACTAATAACTAATATAAACTTAGCACATAATATTAAGATACTAACTGGAACCTTCGCAGAGTGAACAAAGGCTGTAAGAATTTGCCAGGGAGCTGAAATTCACAAGAAAAGATTGGTGCCAGGTGAGTTTTCTACCTTTATCACTCTGGTCCAGGGGTGGGCTGTGATCGTGTCCTTGGCATCTGGTGTCTACTGAGAGAAAATCTGTCATTTCTCTTCTCAGAAGAAAAAAATGAACAAAGGCTTTCAACCCCACTGGAGAGTGAGCAGGCAGGCCACAAAAACAAGTAAACCAAAGAAAAGGGACTCCATCTTTGCATATCAGCTCTGCAGGTCACAAATAGACGACCAACTGCAACTTTGCTATAAAAGGGAGGGATGGAAATTGAGCTGAGATTTGGACTTGGGCCCAGCTGTGAAAATTACACTTGAAGTTAAGTGAATATTCACCCAATGAAAGACTACTTCACACAAGAATGGAAAACATGAAAAGAACCAACTAGAAACTTCAGAAATGAACTATCTGAAAATTATTAATCTGTTGTATGAGTTTAATATCAGAATAGACCCGTGGCAATAAAGGAAAAAGAAGGTGAAAAAATTTTTAATCTGAAGAATGAAGACTTAAAATGTTGAGAAAAGGGATCTGGAGAGGTGGCGCAGTGATTAAGAGTATTGGCTGCTCTTGCAATGGACCAGGGTTCAGTTCCCAGTACTTAACAAATGTTTATAACTCCAATTCCAGGGGATCTACTGCCCCTTCTGGCCTCCATAGGCATTGCATGCATGTGGTATACTTACATGTAGGCAATATACTCATACATGTGAAGTAAAAATAAATAATTTTTTTAAAGTTTAAGAAAGGAACTACAGGGGCTGGAGAGATGGCCTAGTGGTTAAGAGCGACGACTGCTCTTGCAGAGGACCCAGGTTTGATCCCCAGCACCCACATGGTGGCTGAGAACCGTCTTTAACTCCAGTTCCAGGGGAATCCAACACCCTCTTCTGACCTCCGCAGCATTGCACAAAACGGGTGCACCAACCTACATGCAGACGATACATTCATACACATAAAAAGATAAATAAAAAATTTTTTAAAAGAAAAGAACTACAAAGAGCATACAGTGCTGTGGGACAACCTCAGTCTAATTTACTTTCAGAAATAGATTGTAGGGAGAAAGCATGGAAATACTTAAGCAATGGTGGTTCATGTCATTTCCAGTGAGCATTGCCCCTCTAGAGAGGACTGGGGTATGGGGCTGCTTGCAAGTTTGCTTTTGAGCACTCACAAATTTAGTGGAAGACAGAAACTGATACATTCAATAAGCCCAGCAAACTCTAAACAACATAAATACAAATAAGACTAAGAAAACCAATATGACATGCAAGGTGCTGGCTGGCCAGGCTTTGAGGAGACCACCTTAGAGACAGAGCTGAGGAGAGGTGATAATGCCCAGCCCCCAATAGGAGTCCCTCTGATGTTCAGCTTAGGTAGAATAGTGGTTTATTCTGTGTGGCTTTTTCTTGAGGATTTTTTTTCCAGTCTCTTTAAAACCGGGTAAATGAGGAATTTAATTTTGGGATGAGGAAGTACTGAAAAAAATATAATTCTGTACAGATTACAGATTGGAGAAGTCATTACAGTTATTCCTACTGTTGGATCTAATGTACAGGTAGTGACATACAAAAACCTTAAATTCCAAGTTTGGAACTGGAAAGGAGAAGTATCGAGCCACACTGGAGTGTGGTTAAACACAAGTACAGTCATCTGTGTAGTTGATGACTGTGGCCAAGATGGAATTGGCATTTCCAAATTAGACTAAGATGCCATGTTGGAGGAAGAAGAGCTGAAAAAGCCATTTCAGGTGTGTCTGCAAATTAGGTAGGATGTGTTATACAGATCAGGACTCCATCAGAGATGCCAAGTTCACTTGAGTTAACTGCTATGAAAGACCAAAAACGGCAGCTACTTAAAACATCAGCAACCAAAGGTACTGGTCATGATGAGGCAACAGGATGGGTAATTGAAACAGTAAAGAACTGTCAGTCCTTCACATCAGCTCCTGTGAGCCAAGCAATGCCTCACAAACTCCTATGGAAACATATGTGCTTCACATGACTGGATAATATAGCTGTGTGACTGATGGCACACACAGAACTGACCCAACATTTGTAAAAATCATAAAAAATAAAAATTTCATTAGAGGAGTAACAACTGAATTGTCCAAATGGATCATAAGTGTAAATACTTCTTTCTCACATTCTCATCTTAAGGTATATATTCTATTTGTATGGAATTCTTACTCAAATACAGAACTATTAATGTATACCCTTCCTGAGGGGAGGTCCCTCCTATTTAAAAAAAACTAAAATAACAATACTTTGGTCCTTCATAATAAAATGGTTTAAAAAGAGTTTAAAAATAAAAGTCTTTCATAGTACTAGACAGTGCTGTGCATGTTACCAGCAGAGAAAGGAAATCATCACCCTTTCCCAGCTGTGAACCAAGCAAGCAACAATAACTGAGTTAGCAAAATATGTTGACTGGTGCAATAGTGGCATGAAAGTTATGGGAGTAACCAACCACCTTATAATTGGATTTAAGGCCTGCTTCACAATAGGGAGTCCATACCTGACACTATTATCAGGGCCAAGAACCTGTGGCCTGACAGGTGTCCACAAGCCATAGGGAGAAACTACTACTACCATTCTACTAAATGTACACAAAATTAAACTAACTACTGACTTTTTTTTTTTTTGGTCTTTTTGAGACAGGGTCTCCCTGTAGTCCCAGCTGTCCTGGAACTCACTCTGTAGACCAGGCTGGCCTTGAACTCACAAAGATCCACCTGCCTCTGCCTCAAGATTAAAGGTGTGCACCACCACACTCGGCTTTCCTGACTTATTTTTATACCCATAGATTAGTGCATCTCCCAACTCTCACCAGAAATGCCAAGTGAAACAGAGATCCACACTGCTCAATGTGAAGAGGATAAAAGAATCTAGAGAGCTCAGCCCTAAATGGTATGTCCATGTCATACCCTCTCCTCCCAGAGCTCAGGGATCATTGCAGAGTCAGACGTAGATGAACATAAGAAAATTGTTGTCTGAACACCACAGGGGGGTAGCACATGTAAACTCACAGTGTTTATGACAACATCCACAAGACCTTTGCAAACTCAAGTCAGACAGGGGTCCAACATGGATGGGGGGTGGTCTGAGGAGAAAACCCTGGCCCTAGCTGAGAATCTATTAGCAATTGATAGATACTGAGGGATGGAGTCAGTTTTCCTTACTGGTATGTTACCTAGCAGGTTGACCAGATCCCTGGGGATAGACCCACACTCAAGCACACAGCACTTAGGAAGCACAGATTAGACTTGATAGGCCTTTAAAGAAAATTGACAAATAATAAAAGAGGACATGAAGTCAGGGATATAGCAAGGTGAGGGTAGAGAAGAGGGAAGTGGTCAGACTGTGACCGATATACACTGTACAAAATTCTCAGACCAATAAAAATATTAAAATTAAAATCTTGAAAGCAGCTAAAAGGAAACAAATCACCTTCAGACAAATAAGTTATTCAAATAACTTTAACTTTTTTATTTTGTGTGCATGGATATATGTGCATGGGTACACAGAGTTCAGAGTACGACTTAGGGGAATAAGTTCTCTCCTTCCACTGTGTGGGTCCCTGGGATCAAATTCGGGTCATCAGGCTTGGCAGCAAGTGCCTGTACTCCCCAAGCTGCCTTACCAAACTTCAAATTAATTTAAACTTCTCATCAGAAGCCATCAGCTACAGCAACCCAGAGTTCTATACCCAGTTAAAATATCTCTCAAGGCTTAAGGCAACATAAAGTACAGACAGCAAATTTTCAAAACAAAGGGAACAGGGCACAAGCACACTCACATGCTGAGAAATGCTAAGTTCTCTAGGCTTGAGAGAAAATAAACTTCTTTTGCAAGAGACAGGCTTTTACAGAGTTCCATGACTTGTCCCACACAGATTGTCTGTGAAATGTCCAACCCTAAGTGACACATCTACAATGGAATCTCTACACCTAAGGTTCACAGAACATAGTGTAAAAAGGAATGGAGAAAATACTAATGTTCTTTCAACTCTCATCAACAAAGCTCCTTCATGCAACAGATGGCAATGAATGTAAAGGGTCACAAATAGCCGAAGCATAGAGAATAATTCTTCAGACTGTGAATCCTTGGACAGGACTCATATATTAAACTCCACCCACCCAAGACTCAGGGACCATTGCAGAAGGGGAGACAGAAAGATTGGAAGAGCCAGAGGAGGAAGTTCATGACTATATGGAAATGCAGTCTTACAGGCTCCTGGGACCTTGCTCACATGAACTTAAAACAATGGTGACAGCATGCACAAGACCCATGTAAATTCAAGCAGACAAAAACCCAGCAGGCCCCAACCTTAGCCAAAGAATTACTGGGCACCTAATTACTGCTGGGTGAAGAAGAGCTGATCTTCTTTAAGGGAATGACTCTAGATAGGATGACTGGACCCAAGTGGATTGTGTGTGTGTGTGTGTGTGTGTGTGTGTGTGTGTTTGTGTGTGTGTGTGTCCCTCTCCCACATTCCTGCCTTTTATGCTTTATTTTGTGACCAGTAACTGAGTTTAACCATGGCTCTCTGTGTGACTATGGGTTTAAAACTACCCACTGGAGTCCAATGGACTCCCTAGCAGACACACAGCTGAAGACAATGACTGCCCCACCCCAGAAACTATCAGGAGCCAATAGGTCATCAGGGAGGAACAGAGCATCATGAGCACCTCTCTGTGTGTGGCTGAATGTTCACAGAGCCAGTTGTATGTAGGCCCAGGACAGACAACCATAGCTGTGAATTCACAATTGTAATGTTATACCCAGAAGAGGGAATTTCATAGTTCTCCTTATCTTTCATCTCTTACATTCTCTCTTCCCCTCTTTAGAGATGTTGTACCAGCCTTCAAGAGGGTGATATAAATGTCTTATTTAGGGTTAGTCCTCAACCAACTATTATTCTTACCACCTTGAACAGCCATGAGTCTGCATTCACTGCTGTTCAGTTGCAAAGAAATACTTCTCTGATTAAAGCTGAATGTAGGGTTTGTTCTCAATTGGCTCAGGCTCCCACCAGTTTCTGAAGCCTTGCCTTATGTTATAGGATTGCGTGTGCCTGGGCACCTTCAACTGAGCATTTTAAGACAATGAACAAAATGTTCTAGTAAGAACAAAAAGACTAGGGAGCTTTAAAGTTACAGGAGGAGTTGGGCTCATGGTGAAATCACTTCTTCTAGTGTCTTATGAATGTTGTATTGTCCAGAGACAAGCAGACCAAAGATTCAGCTTTCAACCCAAGAATAGAGCCAAAGACCAATGATGTTTCACTGTCTGAAGTGTGTGCACTATTAGAACAGCTGTTCATGGCAGAGAATAGCACCTGCTAGAGAACTCCTAAACAGAAACATCTAAATAGGCCTGGGCTCCGGCGCTGGCTCCAGGCTTCTGGTTTGATGAATAGCCTTCTTGGAGGAACGCTGAGATGGTAAGGTACAGTTAGCAAATACAGGATGCTAAATTAAAAGCCACATCGGGGCTATAATAAGCAACCATTTGCCTGTCCCCCTTGGATAGCTTTAAAAAAACAAAAGCAAATGAACATATACTGATATGATTCACCAGCATCAGAAACAAGTCATCCATGATTCACCAGTATGGGAAACACCTCGCCCATGCCTGTTAACTTTAAAGTGCTTGAAATTGATGGTGTTTGGAGAGACTGTGAAGAGTTTTCTGGGTCTAATTAAATGGAGTATGAGAAGTTTTTTTAGAGGAAACAAAGGGGAAAACATTTAAATGAACGATTCACTCAAAGTAATTGAAATATACTTTCATTTTGCAAAAATAGAAAGCATTGAACTAATTGCTAAGTGGTAAGGAAAGTCTTAAGAACTGACCTTTTCAAATGCGGCAAACTGCTTGCTATAATATAAATAGAAGTTTGTGAACTGAAGCCACAAAAATGTTTTACTCTTAGTAGATTAAAAAGTCAAATATAATAAAGGGCATCCTTTCCTTCTATGTCACCATCTTAGAAAGCAGTGAATTAATTCCCCAGCCCAAGAATTCTAATTTGGAATTGAATCATCCTTTCATCAAGCCTCCTTTCACATTTACATGACCTCTGCATGCTATACTCTGAACGTAGCCATCCAGAGCAAACAGCATGTAAGTACAGTGCCCTTGGTTGGTATGATAGAAACAGCACCGGTTTGCAGTCACATTCCCTGCTTCTCATTATCAGAGTCATGCAACCTCTCTGAACTCAGCATCCTCACCTGTGAAAACAATAATAAAAACACATCATAAGAATGTTCAGATAGCATTTTTAAACTCATGAAGGGGCTGAGGAGATGGTTCAGAGAGTAACAGGCTTGGTATATAAGCATAAGGACCTGAATTCAGATCCCAGCACCTACATAAAGACTGGATTCAGCAAGTTGAACACCTCAAACTCAGGGCTGTAGGGGAAAGGCTGGTAGGTGGATCCCAGAGGGCTGGCTAGCTGGCCAGTCTAGCTGAAATGGTTCAGTGAGTGACCCTGTCTAGAATAATGAAGTGGAAAGTGAAAGACTCTGGATGGTGACCTCTGGCCTCAGCACACACAAACAGGGGCTTCCACGTCCACATACGCACATGCATACGAGACAGAGAGAGAGAGAAAGAGAGAGAGGGAGAGAGAATGAAATTATCAGTCACAAATGATCAATAGATACTGAAGTTCTATTCTTCATTCAATAAATAAACTTTCTTCATAATATTTCATTTTGGTGACAGAGAAATAATTTCTTTATGAACTCTGAACTCTTTCTTGGAATATTTCATTTTGGTGACAGAGAAATAATTTCCTTATGAACTCTGAACTCTTTCTTGAGTCCTCTACAGTCCATTTTGATAGAATACTTTGATGATTTAAAGAGAGTTCTAGAATTTTCCCTGCAATGTGGTGAAAGTTAATAAACCTTCCAACTCTGTTTCTCCCTCTTCAAAAAAGATTGAGAATAGTAATGACCTCAAAATCACCCCTTAGGAGGCTGAGCATATTCCAGAGTGAGGAGGTATCCTCTGGCCATCACAGGACTCCCACACTCAGACCCAGGTTTCCCCTTCTCAAAACTCTGTTAAGCTCCAAATTTTCCCTCAGCTCTGGAAACCATTGTTCTCTACAGTCTATAAAATCTATTGAGAAAGACTGAGAAAGAGATGAATAGCATGTTTGGCAGAATGCATGAGCTCTGGGGCAGGTGGGGGGATGAGGGGGACACAGGTCTAGATTTGATAAAAAAATATATGTATAAATAAATAAATTTTAAAAAAAGAAACTTCAAAAAAAATAAAAAAATAAAAATTGATATTTAAAAATGCATTTAAAAAAGTCACAAGCCATCGACAGCAATAATGCTATTTCAGTAATCTGTTTCTTTTCCTGAAAGTTTCTTTCACTTTTATGCTTCAGTGAAACCTCCCCCCATGCCCATATCAAAATTCTGTGAGCAAGCTCTTTTCACAACCATGCTCCCTGCCACTGGGTCTGGCAAGGAAAGAGATAATGTCCCCTGGTTCTTTGCTGCTGATCCCAAACCAGTTTCCTTTCTCTTCCCTGAGCTCTCCACTCTTGAAGCCATATCACCAGACCACGCCACTGAGCCCACCTGCGAACCCTGCCATCCTGTGCTTATCTTCCTTGCCCTCTCTCCAATCCTACTTTGTTTTCTTTCTTGTTTTGTTTTGTTTCTTTAATCTTCATTTTTTTATTGATGCTTTGTGTATTTCATACACCATTTTCCAATTCAGTTCAGGCATATATCCCTTTCCCTTCCCCTCACCCCACCCCACCCCATCCTAGATCACGCATTCTACCATAACTTTCCTGCATCTTTCTCTGGTTTTTTTTTTCATTTTTTTAACAATAAGTGATAATTTGTGAGTACAAGCATCCTTCATGTAAAACCAATTTGCAAGCAGTTGTGCCCAAACCCACACAGCTCATGGGTCCCACCATCCAGCAGGGGGCGCTTGTATGTTCAATCAAGTTGATCAAATGAGTGTCCAGGCTATATTGCTGTAGTTTCACCATTAACCCCAATCGCAGCCCTTACATTCTAAACGAATTCTACGAAACCACCAAACATTCTAAGCCTGACCTCGACTAACCATTCACCCACGTCAGCCTTTCGATCACGCGGCACACGCCTCTCCTCCGCAAGATTGTTTCCCTAGCTTAGAAAATGGGCACAGGGGATGAGAAAGCAGAACAGTCTACTTAGCTTCATCTGGAGCGTCTGTCCTTGTCTCCTGGTCATTGCTAGCTGTTTACCCTCTTTCAGGACGTACAGTTTTGGTATGGCCAAGCATGACCTTATCAACCTACTAGTGAAGCACACAGCATTAGATATATACGGTATTTAAACCAGTACTAATTGTTATGAAATGTTACTTGGTATAGACACAGATGTTTGGATAGTATGCTTTAATACCATGAATTCCATTGTTTTTTCTGTTAAATATAGACAGGGTCCTTAACTGTGGCTTATAACTTTATACAAGCTCCTACTACCATTAGGGAGTGTCCGCTTGTGGCATAAGCCTGGGTTAGTTATCCGTCCAAGGAGGACATTAATTAGCTACCTAGCCAACTTCTATTTGGAGATATACCCAGGCATCAACAATCATACTTTTTTCTCCTTGTTCTAGTGGGGGGGAGTTAAGAAATTTCTCTTTATTAAAACCTTTGTGCCCTTGAAGGTAGTTCGTATTGGATTCATTATAATAGTTATTACAGTAGGTCCACCGAGGGGACCCTGATGTCCGTGCAGCAATATGAGAGCTTTACTTTTCTTCCCTTCAATGCCCAGAGGAGTCAATCCTTCTGCTGGCACTTTCTGGTACATCCTACTCACTGAAAGCTGTATTTTCTTTCTCAGCCATTAAGATTGGTGACATTCTGGCCCGTTGGAACATACAGATCCCTTCCCATAGCTGTTCCCAAGATTTGAATTGCAAGGTTATTGACAAAAAGTTTCCATCATATCTGTATTTCCGTTTTTTTATTTTAGGTGTTTTGGTTTTTGACCCATGAGTCTCAAAAAAGCAGCCGTATTACACATACCTATAGGGTGGAATCAAGGCACAGATTTCTTCAAACTCACCCTGCTGTTTTGGGTGACTGCACATGACCAACTTGGGAAGCAAACCCAGCTTCTAAGTTAAATCATCCTACAAGGTAAAAGAATTGCTACAAGTAAGGTGAAACCGTACAACACAGAAAATTATAGAGAACATTTGTATATGCCAATCCAAAGTTACTGGTTATAAAAGATTTTAATTAAAACAAATGTGGACAACAGCAATTTATATCTCCAATTAACTCAGATACATTACCAGTTTTTATCAGAAGCCTTTATAAACCAATGTTTGTTTAATATACACATATTTACTTTTACTAAGTCCTACAAAACACCATGTATCCGTAGACAAAGTCCTGGGCAAAACTGGATACTTGTTGAACCACATCAATTAAATATGCATTAATCGGAAATATACAACCGTGTCCCTCACACGGCCCCTCCCACCCTCCCGAGTCAACCATTTCAAAGCTTCTGTGTCAATCTTTCTTTGTTGTTCTTTAATATGCATCCCTCTCCACAAAAAAAATTATAACTGGGTTATTGGTAATAGCATCCACATATGAGAGATACCATTTGGCGTTTGTTTTCTGGGACTGTGTTACTTCATTAACGTGATGTCTTCTAGCTCGTCCATTTACCTCCAAAGTTCAATGATGATGTTTGTTTTATTCTTTACCGCTACATAGAATTCCATTGTGTACATGTTCCACATTTTCTCTATCCACTTGTTAGTTGAGGGGCATTGGGTTGGTTCCAGCGTTTTTTGCTATTGTGAACAGAGCCTGCAATAAATATAGTGTGAATGTATCTCTGCAGATAAGATGAGTCTTGTGGGTATATACCCAGAGTGGTATGACTGGGGTCAAATGGCAGACCTCAATTTTGAGTTTCTAAGGGATTCTCCACACTGCTTTCCATAGTTGGCTGTACAAGTTTACATTCCCACAGCATTGAATGAGTGTTCCCCTTTCCCCAGAACCTCTCCACACTTGGCATCATTTTGTTTTCCTGATCCTAGGCCAGTCTTATGGAGTAAGATGTATCTTAAAGTGGTTTTTTTTAATTTGCATTTCCTTAATTATTAGCAATGTTTGAACACTTTTTTAGTGTTTCTTTTCTCAGCCATCTCTAATTCCTCCTCGTGAAGTCTCTATTCAGATCTTTCTCCATCTTTTGAGTGGTTCAATTCTTCTTCTTCTCTTTGTTTTTTGAGTAGCTTGTATACTCTGGATATTAATGCTTTGTCAGATGTATCTGCTGTGAAGGTTTTCCTCCCACTCTGTGGGTTTTCTCTTCCACTTCCTTTATTGTTTCCTTTGATGTACAGAAGCTTTTGAGTTTAATGAGGTCCCATTTGTCAATTGACGATCTATTTCTTGTGGCAGCTGCTGTCTGATTTAAGAAGTCTTTCCCTACACCTACGTCTTGGTATCTGCTGCCAAGTTTCTTCTTCTATCACCTCCAGAGTTTTTGGATTTTCACGTTGAGGTCTTTGATCCATTTGGAATTGACTTTTGTACAGGGTGAGAGGAAGGGGTTTTTTAATTTCATTCTTCTACAGGTAGGTGATCCAGTTTTGCCAACACCCTTGTTGAAGATGGCTGTCTTTCCTCCATGGGTCTTCTTGGCCCCTTGTCAAATAGGAGGAGGCTGAAATTGTATGTGCTCAGGTTTGGATCTTCAGTTTATTCCATGGTCAAACTGGTCGTGTTTTTGTGCCAGTACCAAGCGTTTTTTATGACTATAGCCCTGTAGTATAGTTTGATGACTGGTAAGAGCGATCCTCCCTGTATTGCTCTTTTCGCCCAGAATTACTTTGGCTATTTTGGGATCTTTTGTTTTCCAAACGAAAATTGGAGGTTTTTTTTTTCCAAACCTGTGAAGAAAGCCTTGGGGATTTTGATTGGGATTGCATTAAATCTGTATACAGTTTAGGAGAGAATGGACATTTTTACTATATTGTTATTTTCCAACATCCATGAGCATGGGGAAGGTTTGTCCACTTCTGATGTCTTCAATTTCCTGTTCTTCAAGAGGTTAAAAATTTTTGTTGTAGAGATCCTTGGGTGTCTTTGGTTAGGTTGTTGTTCCTAGATTTATTATGGTATTTGAGGCTACTGTGTTGGGAAGTTCTCCTTGTATTCCTTCTTCAGTTGCCTACTGTTGGGGGGTAGAGAAGGCTACGATTTTCTAGATTTATTTTTGTATCCTGCCTGCCACTTTACGAAGTTTAATAGTTCTAGGATTTCTGTGGAGTTTTAGCATCCTAAGTAGAAATCATATCATCAGCAAAAAGGGATTTTTTTTTTTTTTTTTTTTTTTTTTTCCAGATTAGTAACTCCTTAATTTCCTTTTCTTGCCTTATTGCCCTAGCAGGGGGTTTTCAAGCACTATATGAAAAGGAGTGGTGACAGGGGGCAGCCTTTCTGAGTTCCTACCCTTAAAGGGAATGCTTCTGTCGTTTCCCCATTTAGGATGATATTGGCCGTGGGTTTCCTGTATATGGCTTTGATACATTAGGAAATGATCCCTCCAATCCAATTCCCTCTAGGACTGTTAATAATGAAGGGATGCGGATTTTGTCAAAGGCTTTTCTCTGCATCAATTGAGATGATGGTTTGTTTTTTTGTCTTTCAAGTCCATTTATATGCTTGATGAATGTTTATTGATTTTCTATGTTGAACCCTCCCTGCATCTCATGGTATGAATCTGACTTGGTCATGGTGATGATCTTCTTGATGTGGGTCTGTATGCAATTTGCCAGTGATCCTGTTTAGAATTTTGGCGAGCTGTGTTCATTAGAGAGATGGGTCTATAGTTCTCTCTTTTGGTGCACTTGCCTGGTTTGGGTATTAGGTGAATCTGGCTTCATAGAAGGAATCTGGGAGAACTCCCTCCATTTGTATCCTTCTAAACAACTTGAGTAGTAATGGTTGTAACTCTTTTTGAAATATTTATAGAATTCTGTCTGTGAAACCATCGGTCGGCCTGGGCATTATTTGGTTGGGAGGCTGCTTATTATTATCTCAATTTCTTCATATATTAGGTTGGGTCTAGTTTAAGCTGTCCGATCTCTTCTTGGTTGAGCTTTGTGGTGATTCCCAGGATTTTCAAGATATTCATCGTTTCTTCTAGTTTTCAAACTTAGTAGAGTATAGGTTTTAAAGTAATGCGTATGGTTGTTGGATCTTTTCATTGTCTGTGTTGTGATATTTCCCCTTTCATTTTTTTTGATTTTTCTTCCTTCTTTCTTTTGGTTTAACTGGGCTAGAGTCTGCTTATTCTGTTTATTCTCTCAAAGAACCAGTTTTGGATTCATGTTTTTGTTTGTATGGTTTTATGTTTCTTTGTTCTATTTCATTGATCTGCTATCTGCTTCTGATTTTTCGTTATTTCTCTTGTCCTGCTGCATTTGTGGTTCATTTGTGTGTTGTCTCTCAAGTTACTTTTAGCTGTAGTGTTAGATAATTCAGTTGCTCTTTCTTCTGTTTTTTTTTTTTTTTTTTTTTTTTTTTATGTATGAGCAATTTAGAGCTATAAACCTTGCCTCTTAGGACTGCTTTTAAAGTGTCCCATAGGTTTTGCTGCATTGTTATTATCATTGTCATTCAGTTCCAGGAATGTTTTTTATTTCTTCTTTCTTTATTTCTTCCTTGACCCATTCATTATTCAAGAGTATTGTTGTTTAGTCTCCAATGTGTCTCGTAAGTGTTGTAGGGTATATCCTAGTGTTGATATTGAGTTTTGTTGCATGTGCTCTGATAGAATGCATGAGATTATTTCAAATCTTTTGTATTTTGTTGAGTTTTTTTTTCCCCTGTGTCCCAGTAGATGGTCTTTTTGGAGAAGTTCCGTGGGGTGCTGAGTAGAAGATGTATCTCTGTGTTTGTTGGTGGAATATTCAATAATGTCTGTGAGGTCCATTTGGGTATTGTATCACTTCAGTTTCAGAGTGAGTCTGTTTAGTCCTTTGGATCATGGTTGACTTTCTTCAAATGACTTAGTATGTGGGTATTGAAGTCCCCTACTACTATTGTGCTGCGGGGTTATCGAGCCTTGAGATCCTGAAGAATTTTCTTTACAAAGTTTTGGTGCCCAGCTTTGGTGCATAATGTAGTCCATGATTGTGAGATCTTCATCGTCAATGTGTTCCTTTAATAAGAAGATGTATGGCCCCTTTTGCCTCCTTTTGATTTCTTTTGTTTTGAAGTTAATTTTGTCTGATATTAGAACAGCAACACCTGTTTGTCTCTTTTGGTACCATTTGCTTGGAATACTTTTCTTTTCCATCCCTTCAACCTTAAGTTGGTGCCCTGATCCTTAAATTGGACATGGTTTTCTTGTAGACAGCATATATTTGGGTTTTGTTTCCTAATCCATTCTCCCAGTCTATGCCTTTTGATTGGGGAGTTCAGCCCATTAATATTTAAGGTTATAATTGAAAGATGGATGTTGTTTCCTTTCGCCTTATTATCCATTTGGACTTTTAGTCTCTGATTCTACTTCTAAGTTTATATTTTTATTAGTTTCTTTTCCTAGGTGCTTGAGGATAGTTGCTCCTCTCTTCTTCCCTTTGAATTGCTTCAAGTATTTTCTGGAGAGTTGGTTTTCCGGACATGTATTCTATCATCTTCTTTATGTCTTGGAAGATTTTTCTCTCTCCTTCAACTGTAATCGACATTTTTGCTGGGTAAAGTATTCTGGGTTGGCATCCATAGTCCTTTAACACTGGAAATGCTTTGCTCCATGTTCTTCTTGCTTTCATGGTTTTTGCCAAGAAGTCAGTTGTAATTCTGATGGGTTTCCCTTTGTATGTGACTTGTTTTTCTTTTGTGGCCTTCAGAATTTTATATTTGTTTTGGGCATCTAGCATTTTGACTATGATGTGGCATGGGGAGTTTCTTTTCTGATCTTGTCTATTTGGAGTCCTGTGTGCTTCTTGTATTTGAATGGGTTTGTCTATTTTTAGTTTGGGGAAGTTTTCATCTATTATTCTGTTGAAGATCTGATCCATACTATTCTCTTGAGATTCTTCTCCTTCCTCTATTCCTATGATGTGGAGGTTTGATCTTTTCATTGTGTCCCATATTTCCTGGTTGTTCCACTTTTGTGTATTTTTTAATTTTTCATAATCTTTATTTGAGTTTTTTAGTTGCTCTGTGTTATCTTCCAGATCTGGTATTCTTTGTTCTGCTTCCTCCATTCTATTTCTGAGGCTTTTTCCTTTCCTTTCTTCCTGGTTAGATGAGTGTTCTATTTCCTTTTTCATTTCATCCTGTGATTTCTTTAATATATCCATTTCCTTTTTGAGTTTCTCAATCTCTTCTTGGTACTCCTTACTTCGTTGGTTGGCTTCCTTTTTCAGTGTTTCTACTTCCTTAAGGTGTTTGTTTTTTTCTCTCTCTAGTTCTTTCTGGGGTTTGTCAATCTCTCTCTTTACTTCTCTGAATTCTTCTTTATGTTCTTTAATTTCTCTGCATAGGTCTGCAATTATTCCTCTAAGGTCTGTTTCTGGGGTCACCTCTAGGGGGATCCAATTGTAGCTATCTCCTACTGGGTTGGTAGAGTTTGGTGCAGAATTATCCTGCACCTTTCCCATGTTGTCCCTTCATCATGTCCCTGGCATGTGGGTTTCCCTTTTGTGATTCAAATCTCAAATGCCTTTTCAGTGTGTTGAAGGCTGAAAGCTTGTTTTATTTTGCTTGCCTCCTTCTGATGCTATTTTTTTTCCTTTCTTTCTTCCCTCCTCCTTGTTTATGGAGTGTTGACTTGTCTAGGTTTCAGGCTTTCACTTTTGTTTATATGTTGGATATTGGAAGTCTCTTCCTTTCCCGTTCTGAAGGTTCTCTTAATCCACTGGATACTCTCTCCTCAATTCCAGTTGTTGGGGGTGGGGTATTCCTGACTTAGTCTGTGCCCCGGTACCTGCCTGAAGCAGTGGCAGGCTGCTCCTGAGCCCTGACACAGGACCCCACTATGGCCCTGAGCCAGGCCCCCAATCCCAGGACTACTTCCCACTTCCACCTACTAGGGGCCAGGGCCACCCAGCCAGGTAGCCACCCTCTGCCTGGACTTAGGGGTCCAATCTAGATCTGCCAGCCACTGGCCCCTCTGCCACAACTCAGCAAATCAATTTTCCAGCACCCCGTGGGTCAATGCTCAAAGTTTTTACCTGCCTGGAGCAGTGGCGGGCTGCTCCTGCACCCTGACACAGGAACCCCCTCCAATCCTACTTTGAGACCCAGACATTTTGTAACTGTGACACCTGAAGTAAGGTGTTAAAGAAGGAAAGATGGGAGCAATCGAAGGCTAACTAACTGGACTTAAAGCCCACTCAACTGGAGGAAACTCGTGTATGGTACTATAAACATAGCCAGATATACATGACTGGAAACATCATAGATCTTAGAAAAATTCTTAAGGCTGTCACATCCCTAGGCTAAGGTAACTTCTTACTAAGTGTAAAATATACATCCTTATATTTACAGACAAATATCCCAGACACCACTCAATAAAGAAGCTTCTTTTACACCAAATGGAGACAGAGTCCCACAAATGGTCACACAGTGTCTCTGAATTACCCAAGCCTAAGTAGCACATCTACAATGCAACTTCTACACCTAAGGCTCATGCAACATAGAATGAGGGGCCAAGAAGACACTAATTACCCTCTTTACTCTCATTAAGGAAGCTCCCTCATGCAACAGGGAGCCAGGAACTCTAAAGGTCATAAATGCCCAAACTATGGAGATTAGGAGTCTACAGAGTGTGGGTCCGTGGTCAGGTCTCCTATATTCAGCTTCACTCACCCAGGACTCAGGAACAATTGTGGAAGAGGGGACGGAAAGACTGGAAGAGCCAGGGAGGTGATGCAAAACTGTGGTGGTTTGAATGAGTGTCCCCTTTAACAAGCCTTGTAGTCTCCAGTCTCTCTCTCTCTCTCTCTCTCTCTCTCTCTCTCTCTCTCTCTCTCTCTCTCGACTTCCTGTACTCATTGCAAGATGTGAACTTCTCTCTCTCTCTCTCTCTCTCTCTCTCTCTCTCTCTCTCTCTCGACTTCCTGTACTCATTGCAAGATGTGAGTCTCTCTCTCTCTCTCTCTCTCTCTCTCTCTCTCTCTCTCTCTCTCGACTTCCTGTACTCATTGCAAGATGTGAACTTCAGCTTTCTGCTCCAGCCCCGGGCCACCATGCCTCCCACCACAATGGACTCTAATTCCCTGGAACCATCAATCATAAGCTCAAATAAACTCTTCCTTTTATAAGTTGCCTTGGTCATGGTGGTTTTTTTACAGCAACAGAAAAGTGACTAATACAAATAACATATGGAAATAGAATTCTACAAGCTCCTGGGACCCTGCTCATATGAATCTACAGCATTGGTATCAGCATGCACAAAACCAATCCAAGCTCAACCAAACAAAAGGAAACCAGCATGGTACTGCAGAAATGGGCAGTAGAACCCAATCTTAGCTGAAGAATTATTGGCAGCTGATTACAGTTGGGTGAGGAAGAACTGGCCTCCTTAAAGTGAAGGATTCTGGATAGGCCAATGACCTCAGTGGATGAACTTGCACTGAGGAATGGCCAGGTAGATTAATTTGGCACAGTAGGCCTTAACACAAATGACAGAATGCATGAACTACAGAGGAGGGGTGCTGTGGGAGTGTGCCAATGAAGAAATGGATACAAAGGTCATTAAGAACAAGATGTAATGTGTGAAATACACAAAAATTCAATTTAAAAACTTATCCCAAAAGAGGAGGAAAGATTTCTTTTTATTCACAATTTCAAAGGTGCCAGTCCTTGATCACTTGGCTACATGGTTTCTGGGCTCCACTGTGATGAGGCATTAGGGTGGGGAGCATGTGGCAGAGCAAAGTGGCACACATCGGGGCCAACAAGATTCTAGTAGGTCGTGTAAGTACCATCACTGTTACTCAGATGTTTGAAATCCTGAACATGTGAGAACTGTGATCTTTCAGTAACATCACAATAGCTCAGTTCTCAGAAGCCCTTAACCATGCTAAGAATTTCAGCCCACTGATCCACCCCAGTGTCACCACCTGATCCCCAGATGCCCTTCCTTCTTCCCTCCCTTTCTCCCTCCATTCCTCCCTCCCTTCCTCACTCCCTTCCTCACTCCCTTCCTCACTCCCTTCCACCTTCCCTTCCTCCCTCATTCCTCCCTTCCTTTCTCCCTTCCTCCCTTCTTCCCTCCCTTCTTCCCATCCTTCCTCCCTCCCTTTCTCCCTTCCTTCCTTTCTTCTTTCCTCCCTTCCTTCCTCCCTTCCTTCCTTCCTCCCTCCCTTCCTCTCTCCCTTCCTTCCCCAACTTGGTTCAATGTTCCTTCCTTTACTCAATCCCTTACATAGTCCTTTGCATCTCTCACTCTGCCATTCACCTGGCAAAGGACCCTTCATTAAATCCAATTCTGCGCATACTCTGTACCATAACTCACATAGTTAACAAGTGCTGACACAAGCCACTGACTTCAATTCAGGTATTTAGCAAAAGCCAGGCTACCATACTTCTGCAGTCAATGATCCTATCAAGCCATTTCACACCTCATCCCTTGACAAAGCTTCCTATCTCCTACATCCTTGCAGTTAAAGGCTACACTGTGCTAAATTATCTGCTTGTCTGTTTACACCGAAACCTGAGCCTCTCCACTGTGGTACAGCCTTTGTTGAACTACTCCAACTCTATCCTGTAAGCTAAACTAATAAATCCATATTATATTTCTCTCTCTCTCTTTCCTCTCTCCTTTCTCTCTCTCTCTCTTTCTCTGTGTGTGTTCCTTTTATCAGTTGTGTTTCTTTAGATAACAATGACTTCACCCACTCTAAGACATCTTGCAAGTATCAGAAAGACAAATATTTTTTTTCATATATAGTTCCTAAGTTTTGTAAATATACATAAAACATGTATCTGTATGTGTGTGTGTGTGTGTGAGAGAGAGAGAGACAGACAGACAGACAGACAGACAGAGAGAGAGACAGGGAAACTAAAAGTAAAACTGTCAAGGGAACTAAGGGAGCTAACAGGAGGTGGAGAGGAGAGGGAAAGCAGGGGGTATTGGGAGGGCACATCCTCACCATACAACATACACAACATATACTTATATGAAAATCTCCTTAGGTAACATAGTTCCATGCACAAGGAATACATTTAATCAAAAAGAACTGAAGGGCAGATGGGGATTTGGAAACACATAGAGAGAGAATGCCAAAATAGACGAAGGCATACATCAACGTGGTGCAGTAGGAGTCAGTGGTCTCCACGGTGTCTGCAAACCCCAGATACCAAGAGAGATGTGAAGACCATTCTCCACCACAGCTCCCAGAGTCAGTGAACTCTACTTAAATTTTGACTTCCAGCCATAGGAACTATGACATCATAGATGTCTGTTGTTTGAGAAGTGGCATTTGTGGCATTTGTATGGAAGCCCTGCTTCCTCATACCAAGGCTCTGTCTGCTTTTCTCCTTTCTTCTCAACTGACCTCAAATAGTTCTGCCTCTACCACTCCACCAAAAAACTCATGTTTACATCTCCGAAGGCATCAACACTGTTGATCTCAGAACCTGGGCAGCCCCTGTGTTACTGACCTATCATAAGCATCTGACAGCTGCTCCCTCCTCTCTTTTTATTGCTTTTATTGATGTTTTGTGTATTTCAGACATCATTTTTTATTCAGGTTAGGCATATTCCCTTTTCCCTTTCCCCCACCCCACCTCAGATCATGCATTCTGCTATAACTGTCTTGCATCTTTCTTTCCATCTTTTTTTATGCTTAGGAATTCACATTTTCCTCCATTAATTTTATATTACTCTAAAATGTGGATACATATTCTCCACCCATATACAGTAATTACAGAGTCTAAAAATAAGCAGTGGGTGGATTCTAGAGTCCATTGAGAGGTATACATTATAACAACACAGTTGCTTTCAGATAACCAGAAATATAATAATAATGTTGTTCAGCTTGCCTTGCATCTGGGGAATTTGCTGTTAGCATCCACAAATGAGGGAAACAATTTGCCTTTTGTTTTTCTGGGACTGTGTTACTTCACTTAGCATAATGACTTGGAGCTCCATCCATTTAACTGCAAAAGTTCATGATGTCATCTTTCTTTACTGCTGAATAATAGTACTCCATTATGTAGAGGTACCACATTTTTCTCATCCACTCATCTGCTGAGGGACATTTGGGTTGGTTCTAGCTCTTCACTATTGTGAAGAGAGCTGCGATAAACATGGATGTGCATGTATCTTGGCAGTAAGATGAGTCTTTTGGGTATATACCCAGGAGTGGTATGACTGAGTCAGGTGGCAGGCTCATTTTGAGTCTTTTAAGGGTTCTCCACACTGCTTTACATAATGGTTGTACAAGTTTACATTCCTACCAGCAGTGGATGAGTGTTTCCCTTATCCACAACCTCTCCAGCATTTGGTGTCTTTTTGTTTTCTTGATCTTAGCTAGTCATATCGGTGTGAGATGGTATCTGATTGTGGGTTTAATTTGCATTTCCTCAATTATTAATGATGTTGAACACTTTTTAAGATGTTTCTCAGCCATCTTTAGTTCCTCACTGGTGAAGTCTCTGTTCAGCTCTTTACACCATCTTTTGAGTAGGTCATTTGTTTTCTTACTTCTTTGATTTTTTGAGAAGTTTATATATTCTCGACATTAATGCTCTGTCAGATGTATCACTGGTGAAGATTTCCTCCCACTCTGTGGGTTTTCTCTTCACTTCCTTGTTTCTTTCACTGTACAGAAGCTTTTGAGTTTGATAAGGTCCCATTTGTTGACTGTTGACCTTATTTCCTGTGCAACCGCTGTCTGATTAAGAAAGACTTTTCCTATGCCTATGTCATGTAGGTTGTTGCCAACTTTTTCTTCTATCACCTTCAGGGTTTCAGGCTTTGAATTGAGATCTTTGATCCACTTGGAGTTTATTTTTGTACAGGGTGAGAGGTAGGGGTTTAATTTTGTTCTTATACAAATGTGATCCAATTTTGCCAGCACCATTTGCTGAAGATGCTATCCCTCCTCCACTGAGGTTTTTCTTTTTTGCCCCTTTGTCAAATATGAGGTGGCTAAAATTGTATGAGCTCAAATTTGGATCTTCAATTTTGTTCCATTGGTCAACAGGTCTGTTTTTGTGCCAGTACCAGAGTGTCTATGTCTATGGCCCTGTAATATGGTTTGAAGTCTGGAAGAGCAATCCTCCCTGTATTGCATTTTTCACTCAGGGTTGCTGTAGCCTATTCAGGGTCTTTTGTTTTTCCATATGAATTTACAGAATTTTTTTCCAAGTCTGTGAAGAAGCTCATGTGGATTTTGATTGGAATTGCATTGAATCTGTATACCAATTTGGGTAAAATGGACATTTTTACATATTAATTTTCCCAATCCATGATCATGGCAGGACTTTCCATCTTTTGATGTCATTTTCAATCTTCTTCTTCAGGGGTTAAAAATTTTTGTTGTAGAGGTCTTTGGTATCTTTTGTTAGGTTTATTCCCAGGTATCTATCTTATTATTTTTCTTTTTTTTTCATATAAATTTATTTTTATTTTTTAACAAATCTAGACCCGTGTTCCCCCCCATTCCCCCACCCCGCCAGAGCTCAGGCATTCTGCAAAACATGCTTTTCTTCTCTTTCTCAGTCTTTCTCAATATTCTCCATGAGGGAGTTGACTGTTTTGAGCAGAAGTTCACTGTTTCAGTCAGTTCTTTGATGCTGTCCTTTCTGTTGTTGTTGTTGTTGTTGTTGTTGTTTCCAATATGCATTATGCCCAACTGCTTTGGACAAAAGCACAGGGGGCCCTACACAAGAAATACTTACAACTAGGTAATTGGCACTAGCATCCACAGATGAGGGATACCATTTGTTGTTTGTTTTTCTGGGACTGTGTTACTTCACTCAGCATGATGTCCTCTAGCTCCAGCCATTTTCCTGCAAAGCTCATGATGTCCTCTTTCTTTACTGCTGCATAGAACTCCATTGTGTAGATGTACCACATTTTCTCTATCCACTCATCAGTTGAGGGGCATTTAGGTTGGTTCCAGCTCCTTGCTATTGTGAAGAGAGCTGCAATAAACATGGCTGTGCATGTATCTCTGTGGTGGCGTGAGTCTTGAGGGTACATGCCCAGGAGTGGTATGGCTGGGTCGGGTGGCAAGTTCATTCCAAGTCTTCCAAGGGTTCTCCACACTGCTTTCCATAGTGGCTGTACGAGTTTACATTCCCACCAGCAGTGGATGAGTGTTCCCCTTTCCCCACAACCTCTCCAGCACTTGGTATCATTTGTTTTCTTGATCCTAGCCAGTCTTATTGGAGTAAGATGATATCTTAAAGTGGTTTTCATTTGCATTTCCTTAATGATTAGTGATGTTGAGCAGTTCTTGAGGTGTTTCTCAGACATCTCTAATTCCTCGCTTGTGAAGTCTCTGTTCAGTTCTTTGCTCCATCTATTGAGCGGGTCGTTTGTTTTCTTTTTTCTTTGTTTTTTGAGTAGTTTATATATTCTGGAAATCAATGCTTTGTCAGATGTATCTGCAGTGAAGGTTTCCTCCCACTCTGTGGGATTTCTCTTCACTTCCTTGATTGTTTCTTTTGATGTACAGAAGCTTTTGAGTTTGATGAGGTCCCATTTGTCAATTGTCGACCTTAATTCTTGTGCAGCTGCTGTCTGATTTAGGAAGTCTTTTCCTACGCCTATGTCTTGTAGTCTGCTGCCAACTTTTTCTTCTATCACCTTCAGAGTTTGGGGTTTCACGTTGAGGTCTTTAATCCATCTGGAGTTGACTTTTGTACAGGGTGAGAGGTAGGGGTTTAATTTCATTCTTCTACAAGTGGTGATCCAGTTTTGCCAACACCACTTGCTGAAGATGCTGTCTTTTCTCCATTGTGGCTTCTTGGCCCCCTTGTCAAATATGAGATGGCTGAAATTGTATGTGCTCAGATTTGGATCTTCAGTTTTGTTCCATTGGTCAACAGGTCTGTTTTTGTGCCAGTACCAGGCTGTTTTTATGACTATAGCCCTGTAGTATAGTTTGAAGTCTGGTATAGAGATCCCCCCTGTGTAGCTCTTTTCACTCAGGGTTGTTTTGGCTATTTGGGGTCTTTTGTTTTTCCAAATGAATTTAAGGACTTTTTTTTCCCAAGCCTGTGAAGAAACTCTTGGGGATTTTGATTGGATATCTTATTATTTTTGAGGCTATTGTGAGTAGAAAAGTCTTCTCATATTCCTTCTCCACTTGTTTATTGTTGGTGTAAAGAAAGGCTACTGATTTTTCCAGGTTAATTTTGTATCCCACCACTTTACTGAAACTCTTGATCATTTCTAGAAGTCTTCTTGTGGAGTTTTTAGCATCGCTTAGGTAAACTATCATATCATCTGCAAAAAGGGATAGTTTAACTTTTTCTTTTCTGATTAGTACTCCTTTAAATTCCTTGTCTTATTGCCCTAGCAAGCGTTTCAAGCACTATGTTAAAGAGGAGTGGCAATAAGAGGCAACCTTGCCAAGTCCCTGCCTTTAAGGGAAATGGTTCCAATTTTTCTCCATTTGGGATGATGTTGGCAGTGGGTTTGCTATATATGGCTTTGATGATGTTGAGGAATGTTCCCTTCAGTCCAATTCCCTCTAGGACTTTAAACATGAAGGGATGCTGGATCTTGTCAAACACTTTTGCTGCATCAATTGAGATGATCATGTGGTTTTTGTCTTTCAGCCCATTTATGTGTTTTATGATATTTATTGGTTTATGTATGTTGAACCATCCCTGCATCTCTGGTATGAATCCAACTTGGTCACGAAGGATGATCTTTTTGATGTAGCTCTGTATGCGGTTTGCAAGTATTTTTTTGAGAATTTTTGCATCTATGTTCATTAATGAGATGGATCTATAGCTTTCTTTTTGGTTATATCTTTGCCTGGTTTTGGTATTAGGATGATGCTGGCTTCATAGAAGGAATTTGGGAGAATTCCCTCTGTTTGTATTCTTCTGAACAGATTGAGTAGTAATGGTTGTAGGACCTCTTTAAATGTTTTATAGAATTCTGCTGTGAATCCATCTGGGCCCAGGCTTTTTTTAGTTGGGAGGTTTTTTTATTACATCCTCAATTTCCTCAAATAGTATGGGTCTGTTTAAACTGTCAATATCTTCTTGATTAAGCTTTGTTGGTTCCCAGGATTTCAAATATTCATCCGTTTCTCTTAGATTTTCAAATTTAGTGGGGTAGAGGTTTTTGAAGTATTCCCGGATGATTGTCTGGATCTTTTCATTTTCTGTTGTGATGTTTCTTCTCTCTCTCTCTCTCTCTCTCTCTCTCTCTCTCTCTCTCTCTCTCTCTCTCTCTTTAATTGGGTTAGTGGTCTGTCTATTTTGTTTAGCTTTCCAAAGAATAAACTTTTGAATTCATTGATTTTATGTATTGTTTTCTTTGTTTCTATTTCATTGATTTCTGCTCTGATTTTCGTTATTTCTTCCTCTCTGTTAGGTTTCGGGTTCATTTGTTGTTGTCTCTCAGGTGTTTTTTGCTACAGTGTTAGATCATTTATTTGTTCCCTTTCTAGTTTTTTTATGTGGGCACTTAAGGCTATACATTTCCCTAAGACTGCTTTTAAAGTATCCCACAGGTTTTGTTGTGTTGTATTGTCTTTTTTGGTCAGTTCCATGAATACTCTTATTTCACTCATTATTTCTTCCCTGACCCATTCATTATTCAGGATTGTGTTGTTTAGTCTCCATGTGTTCTTGTAGCTATTTGGGCTTATTCTGCTGTTCATATTGAGCTTTATAGCACTATGGTCTGATAGAATGCATGGAATAATTTCACTCCTTTTGCATTTGTTGAGGTTTATTTTGTGCCCCAGTATGTGGTCGATTTTGGAGAATGTTCTGTGAGGTGCTGAGTAGAAAGTATATTCTCTGGTGTTTGGGTGGAATATTCTGGAGACGTCTGTGAGATCCATTTGGTGTATTGTATTATTCAGTTCTGATGTTTGTTTTTTGTCCTGTTGATCTATCCAAGGGGCTCAGTGGGGTGTTGAAGTCTCCCACTATTAGTGTGTTAGGATTAATCTGTGTCTTGAGGTCCTGCAGAGTAATGTTTATAAAGTTATAGGTGCACCAGACTTTGATGCATAGACATTTAGGATTATGAAATCTTCATGGTTCATTGTTCTTTGACAAGGATGTAATGGCCCTCTTTCTCTCTTCTGATTAATTTTACTTTGAGATCTATTTTGTCTGATATTAGAATAGCCACTCTGGCTTGTTTCTTGGTACTATTAACTTGGAATAGTTTTCCACCCTTTCACTCTAAGGTGGTGACTGTCCTTGAGGGTGAGATGGGCTTCTTGTAGACAGCAGATAGAAGAATTCAGTTTCCTAATCCATTCTTCCAGTCTACGCCTTTAAAAAATTTTTTTTTATTTCTGTATGTGTATGAATGTACTGTCTGCATGCAAGTTTGTGCACCTGTGACGTGCAATGCCGCGGAGGTCAGAAGAAGGTGTCGGATTCCCCTGGAACTCCAGTCTACGCCTTTTAATTAGGGAGTTTATGCCATTAGTATTTAAGGTTATTACTGGGAGATGTGTTTTTCCTTTTTACCTTATTTTTTGTCTATATTCTTGGTCTAGGTTTATATTTACTCTGTTATACTTTTGTTGCTTTCTCTCTTTAATTGCTTAGGGATAGTTGCTCTTTTCCTCTGTTCTTTGGATTGCTTCAAGGATTTTCTGAAGTGTTGGTTTCTTAGACATGTATGCTTTCATCTTGTTCATGTCTTGAAAGACTCCTCTTTTTCCTTCAATTATAATTGACATTTTTGCTGGGTGTAGTAGCTGGGTTGGCATCTAAAGTCATTTAGCACAGGGAATATTTTGGTCCATATTCTTTTTTTTTTTTTTTTTNCCATGATATTTTTCTTTCTCTCTCTCAATGGCGGGTCACCTCCCTCCCCCCACCTACGCCTTCTTGGCCCGCCTTTGATGGGGTGGTTTTGCCTAGCCGCCGTGGTATCTCCATCGGCTTCAGTTTTTCACTTCCCTGACGTTTTGGTACATCATATGCGTGGATGTTCTGTTTGTTTGTATGGTGGGGCGGGTCCCGAACCTTCGTAGGTGGGCCCTACTGTGCACGTCGCAGGGGGACGACGCTTGCGCGGTGTTCAGGTGTCAAGCAATCTTCTCTCACCCTTCCTTTGTTTGCTTGCTTGCTCTGCTTGGTTCCTGTATGCTTGGTTGCCTGTTGAAGGGCATCAGCTCCATGGCGCAGGGTCTTTTTCGCTTCGTCCAGCTGCTCTTCCATTCGCGGCCAGCTGGAGTCTTCGTGCTTCCTTCTGAAGTGATATATATGCTGCCGTCATGATGGACCCTCTAGGCCTCTGTAACAATAAAACTTCGTAACTCTTTCCCTTCTAGAAGTTGTCCCTTCTCTTGGTAGAGTTTTTTATTATATTTTATCACACAACGAAAATCAAAATTTTTGAAATCACAGCATCAGGGATAACTAAAAACAAATCAGTCTGTCCCTGTAAAATTGTTTCTTCTCTTTCATATCAATTATCAATAAGCTAAAACTAGAAATAAAACTTTATAGCATTGGTGTCCCATCCTTCAAAATATTAGCATCCATTACGTCCATGCCACTGACCCGCCCAGCCCATCACGACGCTTTTGCCCCATTACCCATTTTCTCGGGGACTTCGAAAAGCATGGCTACCTTGATCTTGAACGCAATACCGTTCAATTTCTTCTGTTTTTCTGGGCTCACACATTGTCGCCCGGAGCCCCCATCCATCGTCCTACCAGAACCCAGTTCTTGCCCCCTGTGCCCTGTGGTGCTGGGGGTGCCCTGGTGTGCTTCGGGCATGTTGGGGTGGGGGGCCTCCTCCTGTCTGCTCGTCATGTGTCAAGCACGATGTTATGATGTTGTACTAATGTGTTTTGTTTGGTTGTTATGTTGCCCGGCTTTCTCCTATAGCAGAGACAATCCCAACCAGTATATCCAGAAGAAATCAATGGAAACCAAACAAATAGAGACACAACGATAGAGGGAACCCCCCGCATCACCTGTCGTATCTGTTGTCGGTAGCACGCCTGTGGGTGGCGTCCAAAGCTTGTCCCTCGCCTGCAGCAAGGAGGCCAAGACCAGTGAGAACAGTGCGTGGCAAAAGTCCCCGCCATAATAGCGGGTCCACTCCCCGCCACCTGGGCCCAACTAGCCTTAGGCCGACCCGCTAAACTTCCGTGGTGCACCTCAGAAATTTTGACAACAAGCACTTGATGAAAGTAAGCAGCAACTCAAGCGGCTTTATGTTTGCCGCCCAAGCCCACCGCACTGTGTACCCTTCTCAAGCCCCTAACTCTGGGACTCACCGCACCACTGAAATGCTTAACTGGTGCGACCTCGGCTCATTTTTCCCTCATCTTTGACTGTTTTCGCCGGTCCCACGCCTGGTTTTACATAGTGACATTCCATTAGAGCGTTTATTTTCCAAAATAAAATACAGCAGACTGCTCAGGGGAGTTGCGGTAAGTTTCCATCCTGCCCACCCACGTTCGCCTACCGTTTCGTTTCTCCACAGTTCTCCAGCTGGCGCGAACAACATACAGGTTAGAGGTTACGTGGTTGACCGACCACTACCTGAGCTGCCCATCACTGATCCTCCCCACCAACACCTGCACCCGCCCAACCTCATCTTAATGTACCACAATCCCTCCAACAATCCCAACCCTCTTTTTTCTTCAAATAAAACATAAAGTTTTTTTTAATCACTCCCAGTCATACAGATGTACTTGATATCGAAAATGAAGACACCAAGAATCAATATGTGCTAAGAAAATGTAAAGTCATACCTTGGATTCATGCCAATGTTAATGTGTGCTTTCCACCGGCGATATTAGCTACGAGGGGGGGAGACTCTACTCACCGCTTCACAACTATCACTCAACAAAAGGGCCTAGAGATCTTAACAAACAGCCTGTCCTGGCACAAAAAACAGTCCGGTATTGACCCAGGACCAAAAAACACGAAGATCCAAATTGAGCACATAACAATTCGATTCGCCGTAAATCTCATATTTGACAGGGGGCCAAGAAGCCCCAAATGGAGAAAAGACAGCAATCTTCAACGAAGTTGGTGATTGGCAAAACTGGATCACAACGTGTAGAAGAATAAAATTTAAAACCCCTAACCTCTAACCCTGTACAAAATGACACTCCAGATGGATCAAAGAAACCTCACATCAATGTGAAACCCCAACTCTGAAAGGACGATAGAAGAAATGTTGGCAGCAGACTACAAGGACATAGGCCGTAGGTAAAAGAAATTTACGTAAATCAGACAGCGCTCACAAACGAATTAAGGTTGACAATTGAAAATGGGACTCTCAAAATTAAAAAACCAAAAGACCGAAAAAAAAAAACAAAAGAATAAGAAAAAAAAAAATCCACAGAGTGGGAGGAACCTTCACTGCAGATACATGACAAGAGCATTGATTTCTCCAGATATATAAAACACTCAAAAACAGAGAAAAAAGAAACAATGACCACTCAGTAGATGGAGCAAACGAACTGAACAAGACTTCACAAGTGGATGACAGTTAAAGAGTGTCTGAGAACACCTTAAGAATGTGTTCAACATCACTAAATCTTAAGGAGATGCAATCAAAACCTCTGTAAGATTCCATCTTACGCCATGAAGACTGGCTAGAAATCAAAAACAAAGCATTAACCAAGTGCGGAAGAGGTTTGTGGGAAAGGGGAGCACCCTCAAGACTCAACCCCACACAGAGAATACTGCATGGCCATGTTTTATTTCAGTTTCTCTTCACATAGCAAGGAGCGGAACCAACCTAAATGACTGCTCAACTGACGAGGGGATTGAGAGAAAAGTGGTACATCTACAACAATGGAGTTCTAATGCAGCAGTAAAGAAGACGACATCATGAGCTTTCAGGAAACATGTTGGAGCTGGGAAATCATAGCTGAGTGGAGTACACAGTCCCCAGAAAAACAAACAAAAATGGTTCCCTCATCGTTTGTGGGATTCTAAGCCAATTATAGTTGTAATACTGTCTTGGTAGGGCCCCCCCACTGAGCTTTATGTCCAAAGCAGTTGGCTTAATGGCATATTGGAAACAACAACAACATCAATCCAAACACAACACAACAAAAAAGAAAGGACTGCAATCAAAGACTGACTGAAACAGTGACTTCTGCTCAAACAGTCAACTCTCCCTCAATGGAGAATATTGAGAAAGACTGAGAAAGAGATGAAAAGCATGTTTGAGGCAGAATGGCATGTAGCTCCTGGTGTGGCAAAGTGGGGTGGGGAGATGGGTGGGAACACGGGAGTCTAGGATTTTTAAAAAATACAAATAAATTATATGTTTAAGAAAAAGATAAAAGGATATTAACCTCAGAGTTCTGAGCGTTCTTTAGCTTAAACTCTAGTCTGTGATTCAGAAGTGTCCAGGCTCTAATTTGAGCAATGATACTTGAAGGAATAAATGTTAACTCCAGTGTAAGAATAGAAGCAACAATACTGTCAATTCAAGAGATGGCAAGAAAGGAAGGAGTATAGAAGTGACTTAAGGTGCACAATATGATAGCAGATTAAATGTTCAAAGTGTGGGCTATTAAGAGTCTATACTACATATTGAACCTGATAGCAGCTGAAGCTTTACTTATTTTAATGTTTCTTACTAACGGAGAACTTAGAGATAAAGAATGGAAACATGATCAATCAGTAATAATAGTTCAGTAGGTTAACCTAGTGAGTTGGGAAGAAACCACAGGAAATAGTGTTCCCTTGAAAGGCAAAGCAGGCAGGAAACATGTAAGAAAGAGGTCGCACACAAAGCGACACAGCATAACACCAGCATTCACCAGTGCGTGGCATGAGCACCTGCGTCCTGCACAACAGCATGTTAAAAGAACAGCTGACCTGCCTGGGTTTTGTTTGTTGTGGCACCCTGTCCCCATGGAGCTCGGTATTACACTGGGACTTGCCAGCTTTCTGTCGTTCAAGCTTGCATTGGGTGGGCAGAGTTAGACGCACACGCACACAGCAACACCAGTGATGTGCCCGAGCACATGAGCATGAATGGATTAACCTGCATCCTGCAACTACACAGCCGTGCAAAATAGACCAGAGTGAGCCCTGCCTGCCTTGGATGCTTTGGCACCCTGTGGCCCCTGTGGGAGTCCTAGGTGTTACCCCAGGACCTCCAACCTTCAGGTTCTAGTGTGCGAAGTGAGCAGAGTTAGATGCACACACAACACAACAACCAGTGTGTGTCCAGGTAGGGATCCCTTCCCCCCCCCCCCCCCGCACCATGTCCAGGTCCTCATGGAGCTGCAGAAGATCTATGGTGCAGTAGTACTTACTGATAATAGTTGTGTGCAGGCCAACGTTGAAGAACCAGAATCAAAGAAACAAATAAAAAACAAATACACATGCCAAAGACACAAAGAAAAAAACACCTGGAGGAAACCAATCCGACCTTAAAAACAATTGAGCGACCATGATTCAGAAATCAGAGAACTGAAGGGAGAGGAATGAAAAACTCAAGGAAGTAACCAAGAGGGTAATAATGACAAAACCGTTGGAAAAGAAAAATAAGGGGAGAGATTGAAAAACTCAAGGACTAGAGGAGATAAGGACAAAGGACATATTGGAAAAGAACTAAAGGAAAATGAGAACTCCAAAAAAAAAAAAAAAAAATAAAAGGAAACAACTGAAGAAGATCCATCCAAATTGAAAATACAAAGAAATCGAGAATGAGTGAAAATCATCCAACCAACAGGAAAGGTGGCAAAGTCCAGAAGCAAGTGGAGAAGCAGAGAAAAGAATCAGACTGAGAATACTGGGTGCACAGCTAAAGATCCAGTAAAGAAAGAAAAAAGTAAAAAAAAAAAAAAATTTAAAATCACAAGAGTGGAACCACCAGGAAATGTGGAACACGTTGGAAGAAAACGCAAACCGTCCACATGACAGGAAATAGGGAAGGGAGAAGATCCAAGACACCACATTGACCAGAATCTGTTAATAGGGATAATAGAAGAAAAATTATGCCAAACTGAAAAGACAAGACCCATACAAAAGACAAAAGCTTATAGAACCAGAAGCAGGACCAGAAGAAAGAAACTCCCCATCCATATAGGTTGGTAAAACACTAGATGTTCAAAACAGAAGGAAAGTCCCCACTCCTAAATGGCTAAAAACACTAGATGCTCAAAACCAAGGAAAAGAATCTGAAAGCCAAGAGAAAAACAAAATTACATATAAGGAAACCCATCAGAAACACAGATGACTTCTCAGTGCAACTATGAAAAGCTAGAAGAATGTGGACCAGCCGGGCGTGGTGGCGCACGCCTTTAATCCTAGCACTTGGTAGGCAGAGGCAGCGGATCTTTGTGAGTTCAAGGCCAGCCCTGGTCTACAGATGAGGTTTTTCCAGCAGCTGTGGCGAAAGGGAAACTTGTCTCAAAAAGACGCAAGCCACAGAGAAAAACAAAAGATTACATATAAGGAACAACCCATCAGAATCACAGAGGACTTCTCAGTGCAACTAATGAAAGCTAGAAGAATGTGGACCAGCCGGGGTGGTGGCGCCCCTTTAATCCTAGCACTTGGGAGGCAGAGGCAGGCGGATTTTGTGATTCAAGGCCAGCCCTGGTCGACAGAGGGAGTTTTTCCAGGACACTGGTGGCACATGGAAACTCTGTCTCAAAAAGACCAAATGTGTGTGTGTGTGTGTGTGTGTGTGTGTGTGTGTGTTTGGCATGTGGATGTGCTTGTTTGTTTGTTTATTTGGCTTCTGGTGCCTCAACGTTGGCTTCAAGAACTATAATCACTAATAATGCACCTGCTCGAACCTCTGGGGGGGGTGGAGAGTTGGCGTGTGCACCTGTACCCTTTTGGCCAACTCAAGACAGGAGCTGGGAGCACACTCGTCCTGGGCAATACCAAGCCTCCACTGGGCACAGGGGTGCCCAAAGCATCCAGGCAGGCAGGGCTCACCTGGTCTTTTGCAGGCTGTTGCTGTGCAGGACACAGTTGAAGTCAACTCATGCCATAACCTGGACACACACTGGTGTTGTGCTGTGTGTGCATCTAACTCTGCTCACTTCGCACACTAGAACCTGAAGGTTGGAAGGTCCTGGGTAACACCTAGACTCCACAGGGCACAGGGGTGCCCAAAGCACCAAGGCAGGCAGGGCTCACCTGGTCTTTTGCACGCTGTTGTTGTGCAGGATGCAGGTGAAGTCCATTCATGCCATGTGCTGGGCACACACTGGTGTTGTGCTGTGTGCTGTGTGCTTGTCTAACTCTGCCCACAATGCAAGCTGGAACCAGAAAGCTGGAAAGTCCCAGGTAATACCGAGCCTCCATGGGGCACAGGGGTGCCCAAAGCACCAAGGCAGGCAGGGCTCACCTGTTCTTTCACACACTGCTGTTGTGCAGGACGCAGGTGCTCATGCCACGCACTGGTGAATGCTGGTGTTATGCTGTGTGCTGTGTGCTACCTCCTTTCTTACATGTTTTCTGCATTTGCCTTTCAAGACACTATTTCCTGTGGTTCTCTTCCCACTCACTAGGTTAACCTACTGAACTATTATTACTGATTGATCATGTTTCCATTCTTTATCTCTAAGTTCTCCGTTAGTAAGAAACATTAAAATAAGTAAAGCTTAGATGCTCAGTTCAATCATTGTATATAGACTCTTAATAGATCACTTTGAACATTTAAATCTGCTATCATATTGTGCACCTTAAAGTCACTCTATATCCTTCCTTTCTTGCATCCATCTTGATTGACAGTATTGTTGCTTCTATTCTACACCTGGAGTTAACACTTTATTCCTTCAGTATCATTGCTCAAATTAGAGCCTGGACACTTACTGAATCACAGACTAGAGTTAAGCTAAGAACCTCAGAACTCTGAGGTTTTAATTATCCTTTTTATTTTTTTCACATAAATTTATTTTTATTTTTTTAACAAATCTAGACCCGTGTCACCCCCCATTCCCCCACCCCACCAGAGCTCATGCATTCTGCCAAACATGCTTTTCATCTCTTTCTCAGTCTTTCTCAATATTCTCCATGAGGAAGTTGACTGTTTTGAGCAGAAGTTCACTGTTTCAGTCAGTTCTTTGATGCAGTCCTTTCTGTTGTTGTTGTTGTTGTTGTTGTTGTTGTTGTTGTTGTTTCCAATATGCATCACTCCCAACTGCTTTGGACAAAAGCTCAAGGGGCCATGCACAAGAAATACTTACAACTAGGTAATTGGCACTAGCATCCACAGATGAGGGATACCATTCGTCGTTTGTTTTTCTGGGACTGTGTTACTTCACTCAGCATGATGTCCTCTAGCTCCAGCCATTTTCCTGCAAAGCTCATGATGTCATCTTTCTTTACTGCTGCATAGAACTCCATTGTGTAGATGTACCACATTTTCTCTATCCACTCATCAGTTGAGGGGCATTTGGGTTGGTTCCAGCTCCTTGCTATTGTGAAGAGAGCTGAAATAAACATGGCCGTGCATGTATCTCTGTGGTGGCGTAAGTCTTGAGGGTACATGCCCAGGAGTGGTATGGCTGGGTCGGGTGGCAAGTTCATTCCAAGTCTTCCAAGGGTTCTCCACACTGCTTTCCATAGTGGCTGTACGAGTTTACATTCCCACCAGCAGTGGATGAGTGTTCCCCTTTCCCCACAACCTCTCCAGCACTTGGTATCATTTGTTTTCTTGATCCTAGCCAGTCTTATTGGAGTAAGATGATATCTTAAAGTGGTTTTGATTTGCATTTCCTTAATGATTAGTGATGTTGAACACTTCTTAAGGTGTTTCTCAGCCATCTCTAATTCCTCACTTGTGAAGTCTCTGTTAAGTTCTTTGCTCCATCTATTGAGTGGTTCATTTGTTTTCTTTTTTCTTTGTTTTTTGAGTAGTTTATATATTCTGGAAATCAATGCTTTGTCAGATGTATCTGCAGTGAAGGTTTCCTCCCACTCTGTGGGATTTCTCTTCACTTCCTTGATTGTTTCTTTTGATGTACAGAGGCTTTTGAGTTTAATGAGTCCCATTTGTCAATTGTCAACCTTAATTCTTGTGCAGCTGCTGTCTGATTTAGTAATTCTTTTCCTACGCCTATGTCTTGTAGTCTGCTGCCAACTTTTTCTTCTATCGCCTTCAGAGTTTGGGGTTTCACATTGAGGTCTTTGATCCATCTGGAGTTCACTTTTGTACAGGGTGAGAGGTAGGGGTTTAATTTCATTCTTCTACAAGTGTGATCCAGTTTTGCCATCACCACTTGCTGAAGATGCTGTCTTTTCTCCATTGTGGCTTCTTGGCCCCCTTGTCAAATATAAGATGGCTGAAATTGTATGTGCTCAGATTTGGATCTTCGGTTTTGTTCCTTTGGTCAACAGGTCTGTTTTTGTGCCAGTACCAGGCTGTTTTTATGACTCTAGCCCTGTAGTATAGTTTGAAGTCTGGTATAGAGATCCCCCCCTCTGTAGCTCTAATTATCCTTTTTAAAGCACTATCTATTAACATTTCATATACCAAGGTATACTTTCCATTTTCTTAGCACATAATTCTTGGTGTTCTTCATTTTGATATCAAGTACATCCTGTCATACTTGCTAGTGAAAAAAAACTTTAGTTTTATTTACCAGAAAAAGGTTTTCTTGTATTTCTATTTTTGAAATATATTTTTTCTGGGCATGGGATATTAGTTCAGCCATGATTTTCTTTCAACATTTAACACACCTTATGTCTTCCAGCTGTAGAAACTAAACTGTTAGTCTAATTGTTTGTTCATTAAAAAGCAATCCCCTTCATCCAGTTGCTTTCTTTTCTTTTTGAACTCCAGCTCTCCTGGAATTCACTATGTAAACCAGGCTGGCCTTGAACTCACAGAGATCCACCTGCCTCTGCCCAGAGTGCTGGATAAAGGCGTGCTCCACCACATCCGCTTCATCCAGTTGCTTTTAAAATTTCTGATTTTCACACTGACTTTATCTGAGGGCCAAGTCCTTTTGTCAGTTCTGGTGAATTACCAGCTATTATGTCTGGAGATACTGCTCACTTTCTGCTCCATCTCAGTCTCTGAGCTCTGACTCCACCTCCACATCTCCTCCCAATCCTCCATGTTCTCTTTTTCCCTCTCTTTGTCTATTGTGTTTTCCATGATTTCTTCTGATATATGTGATTGTCTGCTAAGTCTAATCTGGCCAAACAGCTCCACTATATTACAGGAGAGGGCAGCACACACATGTCACAGTGTGCATATGAAGGTCTGAGGAGTCTGTTTTCTCCTTCTACCATGTGGATCCCAGAAATTGAACTTAGGTCAATATCCACTGAGCCATCTTCTCAGCCCTCTAAACTTTTAATTTTGCAAAGCTTTGCTGTCATTTTTATGGATTCCTGTCTTCTAATATTTTAAGGATGTTACCAATTTATTCCAGTTTATTCTAGTTTCTAGCTTATTGAAACTAGAAACAATTTTTCCAGAATGTTGTTTTAGTTACTCTCCTGATGCTGTGATAAAACACCAAGAGGAAGACAACTTCTAGAAGGAAGAGTTTATTGTTCCAGAGGGATGAGGGTCCATCATGACAGGAAGGCATAGTAGAAGAGCAGCTGGGGCAGGAAGAGCAGCTGGAGAAGGAAGACCTGCGCATGGAGCTGAGCCCTCACATCTCAAGCATACAGGAAGCAGAGCAAGCAAAACAGGAAGGGGAGCGAGGCTGTGACCTCTCAAAGCTCTCCCCCTTCTACTTCCAGCTAGGCCACACCTACTAATGGTTCTGTGACCCTCCCCAAACAGCACCACCAACTGACCAAGCATTTAAATACTTAAGCCTATGAGATACACTTCTCATTCAAACCACCACAAATGCTTTCCAATAATTCTATTTTGTGTAGTATTTATGCCCTCATTCTAGAGAGAAGAAAAACATGGTTTTCATATAAGACATTGTACTTTCTCTCTGAGCTTACATATCTTTTATTTATTTAATTTTTTTGTCTTTTTGAGACAGGGTCTCCCTGTAGACCAAGTTGTCCTGGAACTCTATGTAGACAAGGCTGGCCTTGAACTCACAGAGATCTACCTGCCTCTGTCTCTTAAGTGCGGGGATTAAAGGTATACACCACCACACCTGACCTGAACTTACATATCTTTACCTGGACATTGCCTCTGAGAACTTTTCTGCAAATGGTGAGTGGGACTGGGATGAATGTACTCCCTTTTCCATGTATTTTTACTTTACTCCTGACAAGTGGCTTAGGGAAGGGAACATTTCTGACCAACATCCTAGCCTGAGGTAGCTCAGCCTACCCATGTAAGTGTGTCCATCTACACAAAGGCTATCTTGTCCCAACTTCTCAGGAATGAGTTTTCTTCTTCTCTCCACAGCCCCCTGGGAGACAGAAGGGTTCAGTCTTCATCCTTTTTCTGTGTTTAATCCCTGGAAGTTCCAGCCTAATGCTGGGAAAGTCTCTTCTGAGTCAAAAACTCCTGAGACACTTGACTCCTTTCCTGTCATGTCACTCATCTGAAGGCAAGTGTATGCTTTCAGCAAAAGGCCTACAAATTTCAACAATCCAATAAACCAGTTACTGTTCTAACTTTGGGGCTTCTTCCTCATACTGAACCATCTTTTCATGTCTTTAATGCTACCTACCAACTTGGTAGTGTTCTTATTTTCAAAATTTACCTAGAATTTTACATTAGTCTATATTCTGTTGCTATAACTGATTATAGACTGGGTAATTAAAAAAATAGATGTTTATTTGGCTTATAGTTGTGGGGGATGAGAAGTCCAGGAGGTTGGTCAGCCTCTGATCAGCCTCTTGTGAGGGCCCCATGCTACATCTAACACCCACAGAGAGCATCACCTTGCCAAATGAGAAAGTGACCTATCTAAGTCCTGACCTCTCTTGCTTGTCCTATAAATCACTAATTCCATCATGGGGGCCCCATCCTCATAACCCCATTTAACCCTAATAACCTCCCAAAGGCCCCACTTCCAAATATTATTAACAAAACAATCTGAGGATTCAGTTTCCAGAACATGAAATTTGAGGGATAAAGTCAAACAATAGCAAAGGGTTAGTCTGAACAAACAAGTTGGCTTAATAGAAACAAGAATCATTTCCACACTTCTTAAATACCCAAAGTCTGTGGCTCTAATCTATCCTTTTCTTTATCTGTAATCTATCCTTTTCTTTATCTGTATCTATTCCTTAATGATCTTATCCTCATTCATTGTTTTAAATGTCATCTCTATGATTATTAGGTAAGTGTTTATATATATATTTACATATATATATAAACCCTTATTGCACACACACCATATATATATATATGGTGTGTGTGCATGTGTGTGTAAACTATTTGAAAATCAACATGTATGTGTATGCACATACATGTATCCAAACATGGATGACTATGTTTACCACACCCCATCTCTATCTGGATGTCTAACCACAGACCCTTCCTACCATTCCTCCCATACTCTTTGTCTTAAATGCTCTCCCTGCCCTGCTGGTTTCCAAATCTACCACACTGCCACTAAGCTTTTCTGTACTGCCCACTTCCTATTGTTCACATAACTCCTATTTCTCTGTTCAAATCTCAGGCAAGGGACAATTTGCTCCAATGTATACGTCTGGGTAGAGTACTTCTATTTTTTCTATAGAATGCTATACAAACATTCTGATCAAACTCAAGTCACAGCATCTGATTGACTTGTCTGTGATCTTCCTATTAGCTGGTAGATATCTGAGGGAAAGGAAATCAACTTGCTCCTCATTATTTTCCATGTTTTTTCACAGGATCTAATATGTAACAGGTATTCGACATCCTTATTTAAATGAATGGGTGGTGTTTAGAGACCATTTTAAAACCCACTTTAAAAAAAAAAGCTTCTCTACAGCAAAAGAAACAAAAAGTAAAGAGAAAACCCACAGAGTGGTAGGAAATTATACCAAATTCTGGAGAGGCTGTGGGGAAAGGGGAACACTCATTCACTGCTTATGGGAATGCAAACTCATGCAACCCCTATGGAAAGCAGTGTAGAGAACTCTGAAAAGACTCAAAATTAACCTACCACCTGACTCAAACTCCTGGGTATATACCCAAAAGATTCATCCTATTGCAGAGACACATGCATAACCATATATACTGCAGCTCTTTTCACAATAACAAAGAGCTGGAACCAACCCAGGCGTTCCTCAACTAATGAGTGGGTAATGAAAATGTAGTACATCTACACAATGGAGTTCTATGCAGCGATAAGGGAAGACAGCATCATAAAATTTGCAGGTAAATGTATAGAACTAGAATCTGTTATGCTATGTGAAGTAACACAGTCACAAAAATGCAAATGACGTACAGTGTCCCTATTTGTGGATCCTAGCACCAAACCCTTATATGTAAGTCAAACTGGGTAATTTTTTGGTAAAAACAATACCACATCCTCTGATGCTACTAAGTATATAGCTTCAAATTTATGTCTCTATCATCCTAAGGTCGAATATTTATAAGAAAGAATAAATCTCTTCTTTAAACTACATTAAAACCTACTTCAACTTACTATGTAACTTAAAGTTATATTTCTGTTTGCCTGTATGCAATATTACTGTTAAAATGTGAGTCCTAACTGTGTCTTGGAACTAAGCTACAGTTTATTTTCAGACACTGTCATTTTGCTCTAAGCGTGAAGGGCAGATATGTGTATTTTTTTTTTTTATTTTTGTATGTGTATGAGTGTACTGTCTGCATGTAGGTTTGTGCACCCGTGTCATGCAATGCCGCGGAGGTCAGAAGAGGGTGTCGGATTCCCCTGGAACTGGAGTTCTCCTGGAATTGGAGTTTCAGACGGTTCTCAGCCGCCATGTGGGTGCTGGGGATCGAACCCGGGTCCTCTGTAAGAGCGGTCGGCGCTCTTAACCACTAGGCCATCTCTCCAGCCCCAGATATGTGTATTTTAAAGTAATATAAGATTAAAGGAAACAACAATAACAAAAAACTTGTTCAAAGAGCTGACCAAAGCAGTAAACTTCTACTAAGAAAAATGGCTAAGAAAAAGATTCAAGACAGGACTTGACATGTATGAGAGAATGCATGTGCTCTGCTTGGGGGTGGGGGGGGCATGGAAGGGGAAATGGGTCTAAATTTGATTGTGAAAGGTGGTATAAAATGCACAAAAGCTCAATAAAAAGTTAAGTTTTAATCCAGATGTGGAAGCACACATATCTAATGTCAGCACTGAAGAGGATGAGGCAGAAGGATCTCAAGTTTGAGGCAGTGTGGGCTACATTTTGAGATCCTATCTCAAAATAAGAATAAGCTTTTAATGTCTTCAATATGACAACTCTATTTTAATAAGCTTAGTCTCTCAGGAATATTCCTTTGAAGGGAATAAATAATATAGTTGCTTGTAGATGTCGGCAAGGATATGTTTATTTCTTTCTTCCAAGACAAGCCTAAGGTTTAATCTGTGGTGCAGAGAAAAACTAAAATCTCATACCTAACAGATAGCAGGGATCATTGATAATTCATTTATTGCTGAACAATGGAAAAGATATTTTTGTGATTTACTCTTTTTCTTACTCTTTTCCAAAGACAACTTGATTATCAAATAGAGTCATTGCTGACTTTCCTGGGATAATATGAGGAGATGATACACAGTGCAGAGCTTCCCTCCCCATCATCACTTCTATCAAGTTCAGCATGGCCTAGCCCACCCTTCAGATAGAAGCCTCAATAGACGTGATAAATCATAAGCCTTCTACCACACACTCCAACACACACAACTACCCACAACATTGAGAAAGGGCTTTCTTTATGAGGAAAAAGTAATATTAATCATTTAATAAGGATGTTTATCCTTATTAACCCCCCCAAGTACAACATTTGTAACTTCAGAGAAAGGTGGATGAGTATTTTTTAAAACATTTTTTCTTAATTTTATTCTTTTATGTGTATGAATGTACTTTCTGCATGCAGGTCTGTGCACCCGTGTTGTGCAATGCCGCGGAGGTCAGAAGAGGGCTTCGGATTCCCCTGGAACTGGAGTTTAAAGACGGCTCTCAGCCGCCATGTGGGTGCTAGGGATCGAACCTGGGTCCTCTGCAAGAGCAGTTGGTGCTCTTAACCACTAGGCCATCTCTCCAGTCCCAAGGTGGATGAGTATTAAAAGGAGTGTTGAGACTTTGAAAAGATGTTGAACTCAGAAGCCACAAATCACTTCTGTTTGAAAGAGCAAATATGATGGTTTCCTCTATTCTTTGCCTAAATCTCTTCCTGTGTCCAGGGACCACATCTTCTGGTCCCTGATTCCTGGAAAAAAAGATCACAAAGAAGAATAAAGAGAGCCAAAAGCAAATTTGCTCTTTGTAAACAAAAGCTCTCAGGTCAGCCAGGAAACCATGAGAAAGTACCTTATCCAACATATTTTATATATCTCAGAAGATTTGAAAATGTGATCTGTCAAATTACTTAGCAGATGAGTTAAAATGGATTCACCCTGGCAAACACAATTTTAGTGACTGCATCTGTCAGAATAAGCAAGAGTGGTAATCTCCTAGCTTGATGCTTAACACAAGCAAGCATCTGTCACACATACTACCTGTGGGGCGGGGGAGGGGGGAGGGGCAGGAATGGTGCTGGACAGTTGAGCCACTCCAGGTGCAGGTTGACGATGAATTCTTCTCCGCTCATGCTTCTCCACCAGGAATAATTCATCCTGGAGGGACACGCATGGTGGGTCAAGCTTCTGCAGGCAGTGCCGTACATCACTTCCTACTGACTTTCTATTGGCCTAAGTATGTCAAATGGCTCCACGTGATTTCAAAGAATGGAAAGAAATACCTTCCTATTATGGTACCAGAGTGAACAGGACCATTGTCCATCACAGGGCCCGTTTCCCTATTTCCACATGCTCTGCCCCAGTCCTTAGGAGGGAGAAGACTGCCTTGTCTACAGCAGAAGGTGAGCCAAATGAGGATGCTGCAGTGGAGATTCAAACACAAGAGTGAATTTTGAACTTGGCCTGGCAAGTTCTTCCCGAGTGAAGCTGCAGGATATACAGAGATGCTAACTAGGAAAACTGTTCAATTTACACTAAAAATTTGCCAATTCAGACTAAGGAAAAAGCACGTAAAACCAATATATATATGGAAGGAGTCCTAAACTATCAAGATAAAATTTCTTGATGTTCATTCATACATTCAACAATGAATGAATTTCTTAGTGTGTGGCAGAAAGGGATGTGGGAGACACTATCTATCGTGACATAGAAAATACTCAGTACGAATTTATAAAACCCTGAGTTCTGACGAGAGCGGAGATGGAGAAGAATCTTTGACTTTGTTAAATGAGTGTTAAAAGTAGAGATACAGTCAGGCGTGGTGGCGCACACCTTTAAACCTAGCACTTGGGAGGCAGAGGCAGGCGGATATTTGTGAGTTCAAGACCAGCCTGGTCTACAGAGCGAGTTCCAGGACAGCTGGGGCTACAGGAAGACCCTGTCTCAAAAAGACCAAAAAAATAAAAATTAAAAAAAAGTAGAGATACAAATGTGGAAGGTGAAAACGTAGATTGAAACAGTATTAAAGAGAGCTGGAAAAGAAGAACCTCGTATGGAGGGGAGAACGGAATATACATGTCGAAAAAGAGCTGGAATTGGAGAGGGGAAGAGACAGGACAATGGGAGAGATAAGAGTGAAGGCACAGGAATCACAGGAGCTTTCAGGGCCTAAGACGTCTGCTTATAGAGTTGAGGCAGCAAAATGAGGTTGAGGGGAATAATTTCTCTTATACAAAGTACAACAGATTCCTCTCTTTTCAAAGAGCTCCTACATAATCTATCAATATATTTTAACCTATGTGCATTTAGAAGGGAACTAGCAGTATAAGTAAGTTGTCCCCATGGCTGACCTAAGGAAACCCAGTCCTTTACAGGTTAGACTATAACAAAACAGCATCATAAGATGGAAATGATAGAGGAAGACATAGAGAGACAATCTCTGACCTCCAAATGGACATGCACACACAGGCACATGAACCTGCACACACACACACACACACACACACACACAAACACATACACATACAAAAATTCAATTAAAAATAAAGAATGAAAGAAAAAAAAGAAACTGCATGTAATTCTATCCCACCAAACATCACAGCTAGGCTTGGCCTCTCTTAAACATGCTCAGAACACTAACCTTAATCTATAGTTTAATGATCTAAGATGTCTGACCTAAGCTTACTTTATAATAAAGTGGTAGGTATTTCAGGTAATTTGCTATAACTGAAAAGTCAAATGGATGTGTAAGCTTTCACACCACCATAAAGTCAAAGGCTCATGAGTAAAACCATCATAAACCACAGCTGAGCCACACTTAGATGCCACTGGGATAAATGGAGGTCAACAGAAAGAGCTTTAAGGACCAGTAGTCTACAGAGGAGGCAAGAGGGCTGGGGCTGGGGCTGGGTCCAGTCAGTGCACTGGCTCAGCTAGCACAAGGCCCTGGGTCTAATCCCAGCATGGAAAAAAAAAAAACTCATAAAGGAGCAAGACCATGGAGCAGCCTCTTCTACTGGAAGGGAGTTCAGGCCTTGTAATTAGATTCTAGGGAACTCATAACAAACATTTTTGCTGTTTTCACGTTCCAAGGACTCATCTGAGAAAGGATATATGGATCACAGCTCCTCCAACTCTGCCCTCCAGGGCTCAGCCAACTGCCTCTGCCACTGAAACTTAGTTCAACAAAGGAGCAACACAATGAAAAACTGTTCCTGGCTCCTCCAGGGACATAACGTTTCCTTGTTTCTCAGCCCAACACCTGAAATCAATCTTCTGTTTATCCATTGATTTAATAGATATCTATTACATGGATCCATCATTTTACAGAAGCTGGTGACACAAGTATGAAGAAAACCTTCTCTCGGGACTTATAATGCTTCTATTGCCAAAGTAGCAATTCTTCATTCTTAAAGATTTGGTGGCTCATTCTTGGCAGTTATTTCAAGTGTTTTAAATAAAAATTAATAGTTATTGCCATGCCTATAACCACTTGGAAGCCAATGTGCCTGTTTTGTGCACAGACACATTTTCAATCTCAGGACACTTTCACCCCAGTTACATAATCCCATCACTGCTGATCGGACGCCGTGGGGAGCATTCAGCTATAGAGGCACATTAACCAATAACAAATGATCTTCCACTGCCTTCGCTAGAGCAATAGGACTGTCTCTGGGAATATTAGGAGATGGAAAAGAAGGAAAGCAGGAAAAAGAAAGGTGGAGGGAAGGACAGAGGAAGGAAGAAGAGGGGAGAGAGAGAAAGAGACAATGAGAATAAGCCAGGTAACCATGAGAGCTAGAACTAAAAAACTGTTATAAAAAGAATCTTACAGCAGGGTGTGGTGGTGCACGTCTTTAATCCTAGAACTTGGGAGGCAGAGGCAGGAGGATCTTTGTGAGTTCAAGGCCAACTTGGTCTACAGAGTGAATTCCAGGACAGCTGGGGCTACAGGGAGACCCTGTCTCAAAAAGACCACAAAAAAAAAAAAAAAGAGAAAAAGAATCTTACAATAAGGATGACCACGTAACTTAATTCCCAGACTAAAACTTTCTGCTGAGTGAAAGATAACACTAAAAATTATGAGAACCTCACAAGCAAAAATTATGAGTGTTAGCAAAAATATAGATTTACATCACACAATAAGTTGCAAAAATACCTTAGCAAGAATGTTCAAATGTTCTCTAGAGTTTCAGTGAGATGTCTCCCAGCCTCTGTTTTCTTTAACTCAGCCCTACCCTGTGCTGGGAGTACAACCCTGCTCTACCAGGCTGTACCTGCTCTCTCCTAGGCTTGCTTAATCTCATTAATTTCTCAATGACCTTGATCTAGCATGCATCTTACAGGCTCAGGCCATATCACAGCTCACTAGGAAGTTCCCAGAGGAGCCAGCACTGACAGATGTCTTTCAAAGCCAGATTGACCAATTACCCACAGCCATCTTAGACAAAATGCACACTTCATCCTGTTCACATCCACTGAAGGGGGGATGATAGCCATTTTGCATCGATACAAGGTTTGGAAAAGAAAGAGAGATTATGGGCGGTCCGCCGCGAGGCGAGTCACCGCCCGTCCCCGCCCCTTGCCTCTCGGCGCCCCCTCGATGCTCTTAGCTGAGTGTCCCGCGGGGCCCGAAGCGTTTACTTTGAAAAAATTAGAGTGTTCAAAGCAGGCCCAAAAAAAAAAAAAAAAAAAAGAAAGAGAGATTATAGCAGTCCTCTTTCAAATTTGAATATGGGTTACAATGAGAACCAGTTCTCTGCACTTGAGTTTCACATTTTATTAAAGAAAACACAGGAAAGAAGAAACTGTAAAGACAAAGAGTTAATAAAGGTCTACTAACATTTTAATCCTACTCTGAATAACATTATGCCATTAAGAATGAAAATCAAGAGGCAGGGCATGGTGGTGCACACCTATAATCCCAGCACTTGAGAGGCAGAGGCAGGCGGATCTCTGTGAGTTCAAGGCCAGCCTGATCTATGTAGTGAGTTCCAGGACAGCTGGGACTACAGGGAGACCCTGTCTCAAAAAAGACAAAAAAAAATGAAAATCAAGAACAAACGCTAAACCAGAAGGCTAGAACAAGCTGTGTAAAATAAATTTGCCCTACGCTCAATAGACACAGTTCCTTAATACAATTGTCATAATGTCAGAATGCAAAAATGATTCATGGAGTGGATCCACATAGGGATAGCTAAGATTGGATGAAAAGTGGGAGGAAGCCGCTTCCAGGAGTTGTTCTTTACAAGGTTCTACTTTCTTTCCACGAATCTCTTTATAATTCACCTCTTGCCAGAGATAACTTCAGTTTGTCAGGGTGTGAAAACCAAAGAACCTACTAACAGTAGTAACCATAGAAGGAGTTAGAATGCTGTTGGTCACAAGTAAACTCAACTCAAATTGGCCTAGATTAAAAGCAATGTTGCTGGGCATGTGGCACACGCCTTTAATCCTAGCACTCATGAGGCAGAGGCAGGCGGATCTTTGTCAGTTCAAGGCCAGCCTGGTCTACAGAATGACTTCAGGACAGCTGGGGCTACAGGGGAAACTCTGTCTTGAAAAGACCAAAATAATAATAATAATAATAATAATAATAATAATAATAATATAAAAGCAATGTATTGGTTGCATAACAACTCCCCAAACAGGTCTGGGTTAGACCTCAAATGACATCTCCAGGATTGAGAGGGCACTAGTTACTTTCTATCACTGTGATGAAACACTCTGACCAAAACAACTTGGGGATAAAAGGGTTTAATTTCATTTTGGAACTCCCAGATCACGATCTAACATGGAGGGAAGTCAGGAACTGGGGGCAGAAACTTAAGCATAAACCACAGAGGAACGCTGCTTACTGGCTTGCTCCTCTGGCCTGTGCTTAGCCTGCCTTCTTGTACAATCCAGAACCACCTGCCCAGGGGTGGCCCCACCCACAGTAGACTGGGCCCTCTCACCGGACTGAACAGATAAAGCAAATGTTTCACAGACATGTCCACAGGCCAATACTATAGACGAAATCCCCCGATTTGGGTTTTCTCACAAAGCTGTCTCCTCTGACCCTCAGCCTTCCCTATGCCTCATGGACACGACCTGGCTACTTTGCACCAAAATGTTTCTGTTTTCTACATGGGCATTCCCCTCTGTGGCCAAGCGACTGTATCCCAGCTGAAGGGATCCAGAAAACCCCATGACACCAGAAAACACATTTTGAGCTGAAGGCGTTTGATAATCAACTGCTTCAGGTTGTTTTCCTGAATGCTTATCTACCTAAATCCAAGGCCTCCCACAAGAATTTGGCTGTCATAAGCCCCTTCCTGGGAGTTTCACATCTAGGGAAGATAAAATCCTACCTCTAGAAAGAAGTCTGGACCACGTGAGAAAGGACATAAACAAACACTGTCATAAAACTACCTTGTGACCCACCGATTCTCCTGAAGACCTAATTATCTTTTCTAAAAGTAATCTGTTTTGCTGAGCATGGTGGTGCCTGCCTTTAATTCCAACATGTTGGAGGCAGAGGCAGGTGGATCTCTGTGACTTCAAGCACAGCCTGGTATAAATATAGGCTAGCTGGGGTTACAGGGAGACCTTGTCTCAAAAAAAAAAAAAGTAATGTTTTGCTCATAAATACCTTTTCTGCCCCAAAGTTCAATAAGAGGCCATATCTTTTCTTCTTTTTATTTTTAATATTTATTATTTTTATTTTATTTTTAAATATTTTGTTGAAGTTTTGTGCATTTCATACATTTCAATCCATTTTAGACTCATTTCCCCTTCCCTGCCCCCCACCCCACCCTAGCTCATGCATTCTGCCATGCATGTCTTGCATCTTTTTCTCAGTCTTTTCAAAGGTTTTCTATGCAGAGGTTTACTGTTTTGGGCAGAAGTTTACTGTTTCAGTCAGTTCTTTGACCCAGTCCTTTTATTGTTGTTGTTCCCTCCAATTTGTATTGCTCCAAAATATGCATATATATGTAACACATATATCAAAATTATGACATCTGAAAATAAACTATAAGTATGGTATGGTAATCACCCCGGTATTGCTTTTTGCTCAGGGTTGCTTTAGCTATCAGGGTCTTCTGTTTTTCCATATGAACTTTAGGATTTTTTTTCTAGGTCTGTGAAGAAGCTCATGGGGATTTTAATTGGGATTGCATTGAATCTGCATATTATTTTGGGGAGGATGGTCATTTTTACTATGTTAATTCTTCCAATCCATGAGCATGGAAGGTCCTTCTATCTTCTGGTATCTTCCTCAATCTCCTTCTTGAGGGATTTAAAATTTTCATTGTAGAGACTTTTAGTGTCTTTGGTCAGGTTTGTTCCTAGATATTTTATTTTTTGGAGGCTATTTTGAGTGGAAAAGTCTCCTTGTATTCCTTCTTCAATTGCTTGTTATTGGCATAAAGAAAGACTACTGATTTTTTAGGTTAATTTTGTATCCTGCCACTTTACTGAACCTGTTGATGGTTTCTAGGAGTTTTCTGGTGGAGTTTTGGCATCCCTTAGGTAAACTATCATGTAATCTGCAAAAAGGGATAGTTCAACTTCTTTTCCAATTAGTACTCCTCTAATTTCCTTTTCTTATTGCTCTTGAGAGCATTTCAAGCACTATATTGAAAAGAAGTCGAGATGGGGGCAGTCTTGCTGGGGTCCTGACTTTAAGGGGAACACTTTTAGTTTTTCCCCATGTTAGCTGTGGGTTTGTCGTATATGGCTTTGATTATGTCGAGGAATGTTCCTTACAGTCCTATTCCCTCTAGGACTTTAAACATGAAGACATGTTGGATTTTGTCAAAGGCCTTTTCCACATCAATTGAGATGACTATGTGGTTTTTGTCTTTCAGTCCATTTATGTGCTTAAGGATGAATATTGATTTACATATGTTGAATCATCCCTGCATCTCTGGTATGAATCCAACTTGGTCATGGTGGATGAACTTTTTGGTATGTGCCTGTATACGATTTGCAAGTATTTCATTGAGAATTTTGGCATCTATGTTCATTAATGAAATGGGTCTGTAGTTCTCCTTTTTGGTTGTATCTTTGCCTGGTTTTGATATTAGAGTGATGCTGGCTTCATAGAAGGAATTTGGGAGATTTCTTTGATGCAGTCTTTTCTGTTGTTGGTGTTGTTGTTCTTTCCAATATGCATCATTCCCCACAAGAAATATTTACAACTGGGTTATTGGCACTAGCATCCACAGATGAGGGATACCATTCGTCGTTTGTTTTTCTGGGACTGTGTTACTTCACTTAACATAATATCTTCTAGTTCCATCCATTTACCTGCAAAGTTCATGATGTTATCTTTTTTTTACTGCTGCACAGAAGTCCATTGTGTATATGTACCACATTTTCTCTATCCACTCATCAGTTGAGGGGCATTTGGGTTGGTTCCAGCTTTTTGCTATTGTGAACAGAGCTGGAATAAATATACTTGTGCATGTATCTCTACTGTAAGATGAGTCTTGTGAGTATATACCCAGGAGTGGTATGACTGGGTCAGATGGCAAACTCATTTTGAGTCTTCCAAGGGTTCTCCACACTGCTTTCCATAGTGGCTATACAAGTTTACATTCCCACCAGCAATGAATGAGTGTTCTTCTTTCCCCCACAACATCTCCAGCACTTGGTATCATTTGTTTTCTTGATCCTAGCCAGTCTTATTGAAGTGAGATGATATCTTAAAGTGGTTTTAATTTGCATTTCCCTAATTATTAGTGACGTTGAACACTTTTTAAGATGCTTCTCAGCCATCTCTAATTCCTCACCTGTGAAGTCTCTGAGTAGTTTATATACTCTGGAAATCAAAGCTTTGTCAGGTGTATCTGTGGTGAAGGTTTCCTCCCACTCTGTGGGTTTTCTCTTCACTTCCTTTATTATTTCTTTTCATGTACAGAAGCTTTTGAGTTTAATGAGGTCCTATTTGTCTATTGTTGACCTTAATTCTTGCGCAGTTGCTGTCTGATTTAGGAAGTCTTTTCCTATGTCTATGTCTTGGAGTCTGCTGCCAACTTTTTCTTCTATCGCTTCCAGAATTTGGGGTTTCACCTTGATCCATCTGGAATTGACTTTTGTACAGGGCGAGAGGTAAGGGTTTAATTTCATTATTCTACAAGTGGTGATCCAGTTTTGCCAACACCACTTGCTGAAGATGCTGACATTGTGTCTTCTTGGCCCCCTTGTCAAATATGAAGCAGCTGAAATTGTATGTGCTCAGGTTTGGATCTTCAGTTTTGTTCCATTGGTCAAGAGGTCTGTTTTTGTGCCAGTACCAAGCTGTTTTTATGACTATAGCCCTGGAACATAGTTTGAAGTCTGGTATAGAAATCCCCCCTGTATTGCTCTTTTCATTCAGGGTTGCTTTGGCAATTCAGGGTCTTTTGTTTTTAAATAAAATTAAGGATTTTTTTTCCAAGCCTGTGAAGAAACTCTTGGGGATTTTAATTGGGATTGCATTAAATCTGTTCAAGAGTTTGGGTAGAATGGACATTTTTACTATATTAATTTTCCCAATCCATGAGCATGGGAGGTTTTTGCATCTTCTGATGTCTTCTTCAATTTCCATCTTCAGGGTTTTAAAATTTTTGTTGTAGAGATCTTTGGTGTCTTTGGTTAGGTTTGTTCCTAGGTATTTTATTGTTTTTCAGGTGATCGTGAGTGGGAAGGTCTCCTTGTATTCCTTCTTCAGTTGCTTGTTGTTGGTGTAAAGAAAGGCTACTGATTTTTCTAGGTTAATTTTGTATCTGAAATGGTGAATCTAGTGGGGTGGGAGGGTTGGGAGGGGGACACAGGTCTATATTCTATTAATGTATATTTAATTGATGTGAGTTTAACAGGTATCCAAATTTGCCCAAACTTTGTCTACATGTTATATGGTATTTTAGGACTTAGTAAAAGTAAAAATGTCTATATTAAACAACATTGGTTAAAAGGTTTTAATTAAAATGGTACTACATTTCTACTTATTTGGGAAGTAAGAATTTAAGCTTAATTCCTTTAAATTGTCCTACAAGTAAAAGAAAGCGTTACACTGTGATGTTGTGTATTTCAGAAAAATATAGAGACCAACCCAATACAAACTATAAATAAAACAACTAGCATTTTATATTCCCAGTTAGTTCAAATGTCAGTATCTAGCTCCTNTGTACAACGAGAAAAATTATAGAGAAAGTTGTATACATTAATCCCAAAAGATGTTGTTATAGACAAATGTTTAAGTAAACAATGTGGACACATTTAGATTTCCAATTAGCTAAATGTAATTACCATGTTTAATTAAACCTTGTTACAAGTTGTTTAATATAGAACATTTGTTACTTTTACTAAGTCCTAATATACCATAGTATATGTAGACAAAAGTTGGTGGGCAAATTTGGATAGCCTGTTAAACTGCACATCAAGTTAAATATAACATTAATGCTATCAGAACACCCGTGTCCCCCTCCCAACCCCCCAACTCCCATGAGATGTCAACCGTTTCAGCTCATGTCTTGGATGCAGTCCTTTTTGTTGTTGTCTCTCCAATGTGTATCAACCCCAGAAGAAATATTTAAAAGTGGTTGTTATTGACGCTAGCCTCCACAAGATGAGGGATACATTGTTGTTTGTTTTTCGGGAACTGTGTTGCTTCAGTTACATAATATCTTCTAGTTCCATCCATTTACCTGCAAAGTTCATATGTCTTTTTTTTTAACTTAGCTGCATAGAGCTCCAGTGGTGTACATGGTACACATTTTTCTCTATCACTCATCAGTTTAGGGGCTTTGGGTTGGTTCCAGCTAATGTGTACAGAGCTCAATAAATATGTTTTGCATGATCTCTATGTAAGATGAGACTTGTGGTATATACCCAGGAGTACTACTGACGGGTCAGTGGCAAACTCATTTGAGTCTTCCAAGGGTTCTCCACACTGCTTGCTCCACAGTGGCTGATACAAAGTTTACATTCCCACCAGCATGGACGAGTGTTCCCCTTTCCCCAGAACCATCTCCAGCACTGGTATCATTGTTTCCTTGATCCTAGCCAGTCTTTTGGAGTGAGATGATAATCTTAAAGTGGTTTAAATTTGCATTTTTCCCTGATTTATTAGTGACGTTGCACTTTTTTAAATGATATTTTCTGCATCTCAGGTCACTGTCGGTGGCATGCCTTATCCTAGCACTTGGAGGCAGAGCAGGCGATCTTTGTCGAGCTCTTTGTGAGTTGTCATGGCAAGCCTGGTCTACATAGTGAGTTCCAGGACAGCCCGGGCTGAAAGGGAGACCTGTCGCAAAAAGACCAAAAAAAAAAAAGGTTTCTCAACCAGTCTCTAATTCCTCACTTGTGAATGTCGTTCAGCTCCTTATCCATATATTGAGTGATTTCGTTGTGTTTTCTTTCTTCTTTGTTTTTTTGAGTACGTTTATATACCTGGGAAAGTCAATGCTTTGTTTCTTCCTTTACCACCTCCGTCCTGTATCCCGGGGGGACGTTTGTTCCTGCCCATTCGTGGTTTGTTCTCTCACTTCCTTATTGTTTTATGATTACAAAGCGTGTGAGTTTTTAAGTGTAGGTGTCTCCAATTTTGTCAATTGTTTGACGCCTAAATTCCTTGCTCAACCTGCCATCCCGCGATGGTACAGACCCGAGTTTTCTTCCGATGCCTATGTCTTGTAGTCTGCTGCCATTTTTTTTTTTTTCTACGATCTATCCGCCTTTCCAGAGTTTGGCGGTTTCTATGTTGAGGGTCTTTTCTGTTTCCTTGAATGACTTTTGTAAAGGGTAGAGGTAGAGGGTTTAAGTTCATTCGTTCTACAATGGTGATACCAGTTTTGCGCAACCCAATCCCGTTTTTGAGGTGCTGTCGTCCTCCATTGTGTATTCTTGCCCCCTGTTCAAATATGAGAGGCTGAAGACTGTATGCTCACCAGTTTAGCATGCCTTCAGTTTTGTTCTTGGTCAACAGTCCTCGTTTTGTTATGCAGTACCAACTAGCTGTTTTTATGCCTAAGCCCTAGTCGCATAGTTTTGATGTCTGGGATAGCGAGATCCTCCCCTGTAGTGGCTCTTGTTCAATCAGGGTTCGGGGCTATTACAGGTCTATGCTCTTTTCGTTCAAGTGATTAACGGATTTTTTTTTCCAAGCCTGTGAAGAAACTCTTGGAGGTTTTAATTGGGATTGCATTAAATCCATACAAGAGTTTTGGGGTACCATTCTTAAAGAGGAGGGCTGGTGAGATGGCTTAGTGAGCTTTGATCTGACTTTGATCCCTGGAACCCATATTTTGTTTTTGTTTTTGTTTTTTGTTTGCTTTGTTTTGTTTTGTTTTTGAGACAGGGTCTCCCTTTTAGTCCCAGCTGGCCTGGAGTTCACTATGTAGGCCAGGCTGGCCTTGAACTCACAGAGATCTGCCTGTCTCTGCCTCTACCTCTGCCTCCCAAGTGCTGGGATTAAAGGTGTGTGCCACCACACCCAGCTTAGAACCCATGTTTAACAAGAAAAAGGCTGAACTTGGTGTCATGAATCTAATCCCAGCACTCCCATAGTGAGGTGGAAAGTGGAAGCAGAAGGATCTCCATGAGCCTCCTGAGCAGCCAGCCGAGAATGCGTAGAGAGCAGAAACAAGAGAATGTGAGAACTGAATCCTGATACTTGTTCTCTGGCCTTCACACACACGCCATAATGTGCGCACATGTGTGTATGCGCAAGCACACACACAATTAAAAATTCTTTTCCTAGTCAAGCACGGTGTCACACACCTGTAATCCCAGCATTCAGGAGGCAGAGATAGGAGGATCATAGGGTTCAAGGCCAACCTGGTCTACATAGTGAGTTTCAGGGCAGCTGCAGCTACAGGGAGACCCTGTCTCTTGGCCTAGTGACAAGATGGAAATCTTTCCCAATAAGATACATGCCCCTTCCCCACCCCAAACCACTTTACAGCTGTGGTAAGGGAGTGAATGATACCAAGAACTGGCCCTATCACCCATCTGCCAGATAATACTGGCAAGTCATTTTGTGTCTTTCAGCTTTAGTTTCTTCATCCTTTTTTTTTTGGAGACAGGGTCTCCCTAGCTGTCCTGGAACTCACTCTGTAGACCAGGCTGGCCTTGAACTCACAGAGATCCACCTGTCTCTGCCTCCCAAGTGCTAGGATTAAAGGCATGTGCCACCATGCCTGGCTTAAAGACAGTTCTTAGCCACCACATGGGTGCTGGAATCGAACCATGGTCCTCTGTAAGAGCAGTAAGTGCTCTTAACCGCTGAGCCATCTTTCCAGCCCCAGTTTCTTCATCTTTAAAATGGAACAATAGTAGCAACACGACTAGTCTCACAGGGTTGTTGTGAGGACTGAGTAGATACAGGGATGCTTTAAAGGTATGGGAAACATTAGGCTCTTGTGACAGGAATTCACACATTGAATGGAGAATAGGAATGTAGCTGGTAGACCAGGGCTGCTGTATCCAGATGTGCAGGCTGCTCAGTGTTCAAAGGAATCTAGCTTCCCTGTTCTGCTTGCCACATATACAGCCTGTACCCTACTTGCCAAACCATCCACGCTGGCACAGGGCTGTGGCAGGCAAGTCTTCACATTGTCCCCATGTGCCCTTGTGGGCTTGGACCATGTGCAGCCAGGGAGGAAAGCAGGCTTCTACCTCCTCCCTAATGGGCTCTTGTGGTGCTCTTAGGCTGTAATTACTTAATGGAGACATAGTTGCGGTAATCTTTTTTTTTTCTAAAATTTTTTTTATTAATTTTATTTATTTCTGTATGTGTATGAATGTACTGTCTGCATGCAAGTTTGTGCACCCGTGTCGTGCAATGCCGCGGAGGTCAGAAGACGGTGTCGGATTCCCCTGGAACTGGAGTTCTCCTGGAATTGGAGTTTCAGACGGTTCTCGGCCGCCATGTGGGTGCTGGGGATTGAACCCGGGTCCTCTGTAAGAGCGGTCGGCGCTTTTAACCGCTAGGCCATCTCTCCAGCCCCAGCTGCAGTAATCTTTAGTAGTTTCTATTATCCAATGAATTAATAAAGAGTAGGTAGGAATTTTGAAAGCTTAATTTAACAGTGCATGAAGCTGTAGCCCAGAAGGCAGGTGGCTCCAGAGAAGTTGTGCTGACCTGGCATGCCCTCCCTTGCTGTGCACATTGCCCACAGGTGGCCCAGCCACTCAGAGCCATCTTTTCATTCTCACTCCAGACCTCTCAAATCACATTACTCTTGCATGAACCCCACGTTGTGGTTTGTAAATGTTCTTGTGGTCTCTCTGATAACCTAGAGTTAGGACACAGTCATGTCCCATGGTAGCAACAGAGGTGGGCTGTAGGAGGGTAGTCATGTCTCAGCAGAGGCCAAGAGGTACTGTGGCTCTGGAGATGGCTACAAGTCAGTCCTCTGAACATGTGGCAAAAGGCCAGCCTGGTTATACTGTAAGTTCCAGCCTAGCCAGGGCCTTAGAGCAAGACCTTATCTCAAAAGAAAAGAAAAGGAAAAGAAAAGAAAGGAAAAGAGGAGAGAGGAGAGAAAGGAAGGAAGGAGGAAGGAAAGAATGAAGGAAGGAAGAAGGAAGGAAGGAAGGAAGGAAGGAAGGAAGGAAGGAAGGAAGGAAGGAAGGAAGGAAGGAAGGAAGGGGCAACAGATCCTCACCCCAAATACTGAGGGGCGGTGGGCCTAACAGTGTGCCCCACAGATAGTTCTACTATGTTCCAAAGGTTATAGCAAAGCTTAATTTTCAAACTGTTTAAGCATCATTCTCATACAGATATGAGGTGGATATGGGTCAAAGCTTTGTTTAGAGGCCAGAGAGACGGCTCAGTTGTTAAGACCACTGGCTTCTCTTACAGAGAACCTAGGCTTGGTTCCCAGTACCCACATGATGGCTAACAACCATCCATAACTCTAGTCCAAGGAGATCTGATATCCTCTCCTGGCCTCCCCAGGCACTGCACAACACAGGTACACTTACATTCAGGCAAAACACTAATACACATAAAATAAAAATAAATCATTTTAAATTTTTTAAAGATTTGTTTAGCTCATGAGCAAAGAATTGAGCCAGCTGGCCAAGACTGAATGGATAGACACCATCAGGCATCATTGTACTCAGGCAATGAAAGGAAAATTCTGGAAAGATATGTGGACTTAGATACAACACAGGTTATGTCCTACAGGGCAATCAAGCTAGACCTTTAGGGCTTGTTTTTTGTTTTGTTGTTGTTGTTGTTGTTCAAAATCCAGGCTATAATCAATGGTGAATAAATCAGATGAGGTCTAGGGAGACTTTTAAAGGACACAGAGTAATCTTTTTGCCTTGGTTTTAAATTTTGGGTAATCAATCTGCACCAAATCAGGTGGTGCTCTCCATTAATATTAAGCAAGTGCCTCTGGAACAGGTTATTTCTTGTTGATTTCAGGAATCGGTTCAGGCATCCACTGAAATCCAATATGTATACACTGTTCACCAGACAAGTACAGGGTGTTTTAGTCCTACAGCAGGTGTGGACTCAATGAAGGCACCGTCATTGCTCTTACAAGCAATATACACTTGAAGAGCAATGAGGGACCTTAAGAAGGTCAGTATGGGATAAAGTGCCCTAGAATTTAATGAAGGGAAATACCATTTTGGGTTTGAGGAACGTTGGGAAGATCTGTGGAAAAAGATGCTAGTGAGTTAAGTTTTGAAAAATGGTAAAACGCACCCTCCTCCCCTGCACACACTCCTCTTCCTCTTCTTCCTTCTCCTCTTCCTCTTCCTCCTCCTCCTCTCCTTCCTCCTCCATCTTCCTCTTCCCCCTTCTTCCCCCTTTTCCCTGGTTTTACGAATGCCAGGCTCTCTCACACAAGCTACAGCCTAGCCCAAAGTGTAAGTTCCCTATAAGAGAGTACAGGCTTGAAAAACATGCCAGGACAGGAGCAGTGTGAACCAGGCACAGAGGAAATGCAAGCAGCCTTATGTAACAGTACAAAAGCAGCAGGACCACAAGGCCAAGACTGGGCCACAGAGAAGCTTGATGGACATAAGAACATATCCAGACTTTCTCCAGCTTAACATCTGCAGCCATGGCTGAGAGAGGTAGGCACAGTCAGGGGCAGAAAAGCTCCAGGCTCTGTGACAGTAGTGTTGAATGTTCTGATTCAGAGGAAGGGGAGCTCTGGGCATGGCCTGACCTCTCATTTGGACCCTATCTCTCCCTCACTCAAACAGAAGCCCTTCTAGATCTACTTTCAGGTTTGAGACCTGCCAAGACAGACATGCAAAAAGGCCTGTGCTGATGCTGGTGAGATAGCTCAGTTGGTAAATTGCTTGCTGCATGTAAGCATGAATACTTGAGTTGAGATCTCCAGAACCCACATAACAAAGTCAAAAGTGAGGCCCGGTATGGTGGTGCACACCTTTGATCCCAGAGGCAAAGTCGGGTAGGAGGAATCCCTGTGAGATCAAGGCCACCATGGTCTACATAGTGAGTTCCAGGCCAATGAAGACTCTTTCTCAAAAGAGGTGGCTGGCTTCTGAAGAATGACACTCAAAGTATCCTCTGCCCCCACCCATGCATATGTATGCATCTGCACAAGTGCATGCATATGCACGCGCGCGCGCACACACACACACACACACACACACACACACACACACAAACACTGTTCAGTGTTCTAATAGAGTGTCTGGGAAAGAGGCCTCTTCATCTCTGCTTTAAAGTCCTATTTGGTCTGTCCAAAGTGCTATCAGGGGCTTCCATCCATCCTTCACATAGAACACACTGTCCTTCTAGCCTCCTCAGATGCTGCTTTCCAGTCTTTCCTGATACTGGACCTGGTGTCTGAGGGTGCTTCTGTCTTGGGATCCACTAAGCCAGAGTTCCATCTGGACTCTAGCACAGTCCTGCCATGTAACTTCTATAACTTAAGTCCCTGATGCCTCAGTTTGCACGATGGAGGAAATACCTGTTCCTGTCTTTTCTGGTTCATGGGAGACAAGCAAGTTGATGCTTGAACACACCCAACAGTGGCATCCTTTGTGGAGTTAAATAGGGTGTTAGCAATAAGTATCACTGCTCCTGGCAGCCAGCTCACCTCTGTAGATTCTGGAAAGGAGGCAATCATAGGCAGGAAGGAAGACATCTGCCTTTCATCTTTTGGGGAGAAGAAAGCCACTGTTTGATCTTGGACAAGTCTCTGTCCCTTGGGGATGTCAGCCTCTTTTGTGAACTGCTGGGGCATGAATGGGAAGTATTGGTTAGACCAACTGATGGGTCTTTCTGATCATTTGGTCCACTTTATTCAAAGCTGCACACCTCTGACAAGCATTTAATAGAACCTGTGCCATGCCCAGGCCCTGTGCTAGGCAGTGGGTCCCAGCTTCACCCATACAGGTCCAGTCACCATTTAATAGAACCTCTGCCATGCCCAGGCCCTGTGCTAGGCAGTGAGTCCCAGCTTCACCCATATAGGTCCAGTCACCATTTAATAGAACCTCTGCCATGCCCAGGCCCTGTGCTAGGCAGTGGGTCCCAGCTTCACCTATACAGGTCCAGGCACCATTTAATAGAACCTCTGCCATGCCCAGGCCCTATGCTAGGCAGTGGGTCCCAGCTTCACCTATACAGGTCCAGTCACCATTTAATAGAACCTCTGCCATGCCCAGGCCCTGTGCTAGGCAGTGGGTCCCAGCTTCATCCATACAGGTCCAGTCAGCATTATTCCAGTCCCACCACATTCTTCTAGAGCTTTAGGGGAGGATAACCAAGTCACTTAACACAGGCTTTCAGGGAGTGAACACACTATTCTGTGCAGGCCTGGTACAGGCTGCCAATAGGTAGTAAGTACCCTCAGGCTGGAGAGCAGAGTTCATAGAGTATGGGGAGGGAATCCCACTCCCAAGGCTAGATCAGGGACAGCAATGGTGGCTTGATTTCCAAGGGGAGGCAGAGAGGCTGTGCCTGGGAGGATCTGCAGGGTGGTAAACAGAGAGGTAATGGGGAACTGGAAAAGCCCATGCTGTGGAATTTGGACTTTGTCCTGCAGATATTTAAGGAGTGGCAGGTGACCCCACTTAACACTGGGACATAGTCAGATGGGTTGACAGAAGTGACTGGGGCCAACACTATAGAAACACAATGAGAACACTGAGACCAAGAGGCACGTGGTAGGGATGGGAAGAGAGGGAAGTGGGAGGTAAGAGGTCAGGATGATACAGTGGGTGGATGTAGCTGAGGTGGCATGCAAGCTGACCCTGCAGAGACAGGGTAGCTCATCTCTGAGGGAGGAGGAAGAAGCAGAGACAGTTGGAGCAGAAGCTGGGATGATGGGGCTATTGGGAACATAATGCCTGGTACCGTGTGGAATCTAGCGAGAGCCAGCAGGCAGCTTGCCCCTGGGCCTGAAGAGACACAGAGGAACTGGGTTACCTGGGTGCTGAGGGTGGAAACTACAAATAAAGGATCAGCAGGAAGGCCACCTGAATGAGAATAGAGGACTCCAGCGCCCCACTGTCCTTCCGATTATGAGAAAGGGAAATTTCATTGTGAGAAATGTGGCCAGCTCTTCTGCCACCTACCCCACATTAGAGGGCAGTTACTCTGTCCCAAGTGTGGTCAGCAGAGATGCCTAGAGCCAACAAAAGGGAAACAAGATGAGACATTGGGTGGCACAGATGGAAGAGGAGGAGTCTGCATGGGCTCTTGTGCCAAGCATCAAATCCAGGGTCTTGTACATGATATGAATGTGTTCTATCACTGGGGATATCCCTAGCCCCTAAAATAAAGTATAAGTTATGCTTTCACTTGAGTTGAAATGTTTAGCAGTTGGGAAACTATTTGTTATTTGTTTATTTGCTGGGGATGGGACCCAAGGTTCTGGGTATGCTGGGCAAGTGCTGTACTAAAGAGCTGCATTCCCTGCACTTTGTTGGCTAAGAGATTTTGCATTCACCCAATAATTATTTATTGAGGGCCTACGGATAGAGCTGTCAGTCCTTATTCCCTCAAGTTTAATGAATTATAATATATATAAAAGATAACCACTTCAGGGCTGGAGAGATGGCCTAGCAGTTAAAAGCACTGACTGCTCTTGCCAAGGACCCGGGTTCAATCCCCAGCACCCACATGGCTGCTGAGAACCGTCTTTAACTCCAGCTCCAGGGGAATCTGACACCCTTTTCTGACCTCCGCGGCATTGCATGACATGGGTGCACAGACCTACATGCAGACAGTACATTCATACACATAATAAAATAAATAAAAAAAAAAAAGATAACCACTTCAACTGTGCAAATTCCATTTTTTTTTGTTGTTCTTTTTTTTTTTTTTTTTTTTTTTTTTTTTTGAGCAAGTGTCTCTCTGCCAATCCGGCTGTCCTGAAACTCACTCTCTAGACCAGGCTGGCCTTAAACTCACAGAGATTCACCTGCCTCTGCTTCCCAAGTGCCAGGATTAAAGACATGTGCCACCACGCCTGGCACAAATTCCATATTTTTGTTTTGAGACACAGTCTCATGGTCTAGGCTGGCCTTGAGCTCCTGACCCTACTGCCTCTACCTCCTAAGTGCTGGGATTACAAGTCTGTGCTACCATGCCTGGCTTCAGTCACCCTTTTAAAAAATATCTCTTGTAGCCAAGGCTGGCCTTGAACTCAGGATGTGACTAAAGGTACCTTGAATTGCTGATCCTCCTGCCTCCACCTTGAGTTCTGCAATTATCGGTACTGTTTATATGGTGCTGAGAATGAGCCCAGGGCTCCACACATGCTAAGCAAGCACTCCACCTACTGAGCTGCATCTCTAACCCAATTAAACATCATTCTAACTCATCTCTTCTATTTTGTTGTATCTCGAAATGGCAGTACTTCTTGGGTCCCCTCAGGGCTGCCCCATGGTCTGACAATTCTTGGCTCTTTAACAGCCCAATGACACACCATTATCACTAGCAATGGGACAATAACCAAAGCCAACACTTAAAAGCCCTTGAGTCTGTCCCCTTCCCAACATACTCCATTGCCCCATTACCAAAACTTTTCCAAGAGCTACCTTTCTTTGTGTCCAGCTGCCCCTCTTCTTTTGCATGTGTGTATTATGTGGGTGTGTATGTGTTTATGTGTGTGTGTATACAGATGTAGGTTTAGGCACATACAGAAGCATGTGAAGGCCAGAGTTCAATGTTGGGCATCTTTCTCTACCATTCTCCACCTTTTGAGACAGGGCCTTTCACTAGGCTGGCCAACCCACCCTGTCTCTGTTCCCCTTGGCCTGGGGATCACTAGCATGTATCACCATACCTTGTTTTTAAATAGATGCTAGGGATCTGAACTCAGGTTCTCATGATTGCAGAAAGAATTTTACCCACTAACTTTACCTAAGCACCAGGAGGTTGTCTTTGTTCTGTCCCATTTGTTGTGCTTCCTTGCCACTACCAAGGAGTCAAAGGACCACTATGGAAAGATCTCCCAGGTGGAGAAGACTCAAAGCACCCTCCAGGGACCCACTGGAGGGGATATAATCTGACCTTTGTTCTCAAAGAAACCTCCTACTTACAACACTACTCTTCAAGTTCATAACCTTAAACTTCAGGTAGGTACTCACCTGGCACGCTGACCTGGGAATCTATTTCTCTGTCCCTTGAAACAAACATCTCATACTCTTTCTTCTTGAGTCTCTACTACCCCCACCATAGCCATCCCTGTTCTAGTTTGTCTTCCATTGCTCTGTCAAAACACTCTGACCGACACCAACTTGGGGAAGAAAGGGTTATTCAGCTTACACCTCCTGGGTCACAGTTCATCACTCAGGGAGTGTTCCTGCCTTGGGGCAGGAACTCAGGGCAGGAACCTGGAGGCAGGAGCTGATGCACAGGCCATGGAGGAATACTGTTCACTGGCTTGCTCCCCTGGCTCATGCCCAGCCCACCTTCTTATATGGTACACAACAACTTGCCCAGGGTGGCACCAACTCATTGTGGGCTGGGCCTTCCCACACTGCTCGGCCATCAAGACAATACTCCACAGATGTGGCCACAGGCCAATCCAATGGAGCCAATTCCCCAGTTGAGGCTCCCTCAACCCAGGTGTGTCAAGTTGACACTAAAGCTATCCAGCACAGTCTCCAAAGAATATTTGATGTCACCATCTTCTACCACTGGAGTTTTGTTTTGTTCTGTTGTTTTGTTTTGTTTTGTTTTGTTTGATGCAGGGTTTTTTATAAGTACCTGGTACACAGTGCAAAAGATGCTCCAAAGGATATACAGTGAAAAGTAATGTCAGTACCTCCTGTGTCCCCATGCTAGCTCCTTTCACAGAAAAGTAAATCACACAGTTCATACTCATCAAGCTTTAATGACCTGACTCTGAACAGGCCCTTATTGGAGTTGCTCGTGACTCATGCATGGTTGGCTTTGATTGTGAATCTGACGTGTCTCAGAAGAGGGAAAATCGGCTGGGAATTTCCTCCATCCAACTGGCTTGCAGACATGTGTATGAGGCGTTTTCTTTTTAACAATATTTTATGTTTTAATTTATATGCATAAATGTACTGCCCACCTGTATCTAAGTGCACCATGTGCAATGCCCAGGGAGGTCAGGAGAGGGCATCAGATTCCCGTGGAACTGGAGTTACAGATGATTGTTAGCTGCCATGTGGGTGCTGGGAATAGAACCTAGGACCTCTGCAAAAGCAGCCAATACTTTTAACCACTGAGCCATCTTTCTAGGCCCTTTGAGGAGTTTTGTTGATTGTTGAGTGAGGTGGGAGGGCCCATCCCACTGTGGGTGGTGCCACCCCTGGGAGGGGAAAGTAGGCTGGACATGGGCCAGGGGGGCAAGCCAGTAAGCAGTGTTCTTCCACTTCTCCATGGTCTGTGTTTCAGTTCCTGCCTCTAGCTGCCACCCTGAGTTCCTGCCTTGGCTTTCTTCAGTGATGAACTGTGACCTGGACACGAAAGCCAACCCCTTTCCTTCCCAAGCTGGTTTTACTCTGAGTCATTTGATCACAGCAATAGAAAACTAAGTAGGACACCAGACCAGATCAAAGACTATGAATTCACTTTCCTCGGGTTCTTAGTGGAACCCACCTGTGGGCACTTCCCGCAGGGCGTGTTCAGAGACTTCCTGTCAGTCTCCTTCAATCACTTCTCCATCTCCCTCATCAGATCTCCCCAGGACTCAGCTTCCAACCCCTTCTCCATCTCCCTCATCAGATCTCCCCAGGGCTCAGCTTCCAACCCCTTCTCCATCTCCCTCATCAGATCTCCCCAGGACTCAGCTTCCAACGGCTTCTCCATCTCCCTCATCAGATCTCCCCAGGGCTCAGCTTCCAACCGCTTCTCCATCTCCCTCATCAGATCTCCCCAGGGCTCAGCTTCCAACCGCTTCTCCATGTCCCTCATCAGATCTCCCCAGGGCTCAGCTTCCAACCGCTTCTCCATCTCCCTCATCAGATCTCCCCAGGGATCAGCTTTCATCTCTTTGCCTAAGTTCTCAGACTGTACTATAGCTTCACACACTTTCCATGGCCCTATGACCCATCATCATCATCATCATCATCATCATCATCATCATCATCAAGCTGGCCTGAAACTTGCTATGTAGACAAGGCTGGCCTCCATCTCACAGAGATCTGCCTCCCTCTGCCACCTGAATACTGGGATTAAGGTTGAAGACATGAACTCCAGGAAATTCTCTCTCTCTCTCTCTCTCTCTCTCTCCCTCCCTCCCTCCCTCCCTCCCTCCCTGTCATTGCTGTTGTACTAAGGGGGGATCCCCACCTCTCATCCCTGTTTAGAAGCATGGACTTGCAGGCAAATGCTACTGTGCCTGGCTTTACATGGGTTGGGATCCAAACTCAGGTCCTTGGGTTTGCATGGCCATCTGAGGCACCTCTCCAGTCTGCCTCCCCCAATTAAAAATAAATCTTTAAGCCCTATCTTTCCAGAGCTTCAAGCTCACCACATCCAACTCCCAAAATGTTACTCCTTATGGATATCCCATTGGCATCTCAAACTAGAAAAATGCTGTCTTCTCCCAACAATAGCCTCATTCTCTCATTTGCCCAGATAACCAAGTTGGACCCTCACACAGGCCATCAGCCCAGCAGAACTTTCGGTGACCTCTTCATGATACATCCAAAATCCCACCTCTTCTCTCACCTCGACCAGTCCAACCTTAGCCCCACGAGTCCTAGCACCTCCCTCCTGGAACATGGAACACAACAGCTTCTCCCTGCTTCCATCTACCCCTTCTACTATCACAGTTCCTTCTCCACAGGGAAGCCAGAAGGAGCTTAGACAAGGCCACTCCTCTGCCTGAGGCACGAGCCTTCCTGTGGCTGTCTACTTTGCTGAGAATAAAATCCCAGCAGCTTCTGTGACCCAGCATAGGGATATACCCTTCCACCTGACTGCCCGCCCTTCCTCACCCCACGACTTCTTGAGCCCTGGCTGGGTCTGGAGCATCTCTCCCATAGTCTTGTGGCGGTCCTGGCTGGGTCTGGAGCGTCTCTCCCACAGCCTGTGGCGGCCCTGGCTGGGTCTGGAGCGTCTCTCCCACAGTCCTGTGGCGGCCCTGGCTGGGTCTGGGGCGTCTCCTTTATACCCCTTCCCAATTTCTGACATTACTTGTGTCTACATTTACTAGGATGCAAGTACCCTGAGGACAAGGTCCCTGATTTGTTCCACAACAATTTCAGCCATAGCTCTTAACAACAACAACAAAATGTCTGGGTTGTAATAGGAGCTCAATCAGTTTGCTGACTGAGTCTTAATGAAAGAGCAAGTGTCTAAGAATAAGGTCCGTCAGAGCTAGGAGACTTTCCTCAATAATTAGAACAATCTGTGTTCTCTTTAGAATTATCCACCATATTCTTGAAAGCACCCCTCCCCCTCACACGCACCACCTTGCCCAGAGACTGGTAGGTCAGAAAGGTGGACTGTTCTCTCCAGGCACCCCCATCATACCCCAAAACCTGGGACAAGTTAGTAAGTGGAAAGCTACCCTCCTGTGATACCAAGCTGAGGCCCCGGCAGAAAGGACATTATACTTTTTATTTATTTATTTATTTATTTATATATATTTTTATCAAATCTAGACCCGTGCCCCCCCATTTCCCCACCCCACCAGAGCTCATGCATTCTGCCAAACATGCTTTTCATCTCTTTCTCAGTCTTTCTCAATATTCTCCAAGTGGAAGTTGACTGTTTTGAGCAAAAGTTCACTGTTTCAGTCAGTTCTTCGATGCAGTCCTTTCTGTTGTTCTTGTTTCCAGTATGCATCACTCCCAACTGCTTTGAACAAAAGCTCAAGGGGCCGTGCACAAGAAATACTTACAACTAGGTAATTGGCACTAGCATCCACAGATGAGGGATATCATTCATCGTTTGTTTTTCCGGGACTGTGTTTCTTCACTCAGCATGATGTCCTCTAACTCCAGCCATTTTCCTGCAAAGCTCATGATGTCGTCTTTCTTTACTGCTGCATAGAACTCTATTGTGTAGACGTACCACATTTTCTCTATCCACTTATCAGTTGAGGGGCATTTGGGTTGATTCCAGCTCAAAAGGAGATTATTCTATAGTAACTGTGTTCTTCCCTTCAGCTACTGGAGGTTTGGGAATAGCGACTCCGAAACAATAGGTCCTGAAAATTTTAAACTTCTCCAATAGTCTCATGCTAGGGGAGGAAAAGATTAAAAGCCCTGCTACCATAGCACTCACCAGAGGAGAAATTTGCCTCCCAGGAAGAGACCTCACTCAGTCCTGACAGCTTATTTCTGACAACATATTTCTTGGCTTTTGTTCTACCTGTGACCTTAGCTCCCTCTGACCTCTTTGGGCAACCCCCCATACACACACACACACACACACACACACACACACACACACGTGCATATACTTATACATACACAAATAAAAAATAAAAATAAATCTTTTAAAAATTTCATTTCAAATATACAGAGTTTAACCTAAATGCTGAGAGGAGACTAGTGAAGATGAAGAGGTCAAAAGGTTGTTTATGGAGACACTGGTTAAAGAACAAAGCCTGCTAGTGTCAGTACGAAAAATCATCCAGCAGAGAGCTAGAACTGGGCTGCACTTTTATTGTGGGAGAGAGATTTAGTGGCATTTTAAGGAATACAGACATTTCCTTCTCAGTATCCCAGAGTTAAATTTATCCTTGCTCTTTAGGATACATCAGAATGGTGAGTCTAAAGGGAATGAAGAGAAGGGATCTGCCCCGTCTTGGGACTTGGCATCAGTGATACTAATTCCCTAGTGACTGTCTTTCCAAAGCAATAGAGTCCAAGGCATGTGCAAGGGTCTAGGGGTACAGCTTTCTTGTTTATGTGTGGTACATGTTTGTGTTCAAATATATGCAAATATGTGTGGAGGCCAGAGGACAACCTCAAGTGTTATTCCTCAGGAGCCGTCGACCTGGTTTTTGAGACCCTGGTTTTTGAGATCAGGGCCTTTCTTTGGGCCCCTCACTGATCAGGCGAGGCTAGCTGGCCAATAGGGATCTCTGTCCCAGCCTCCCTCTTGCTAGGATTTGAACCAGCACCCCTTAGTTTTTTCACATGGATTCTGGGGATTAAACTCAGGTTCTCATGCTTTCTAGGCAAGGACTTTACTGATTAAATAATCTCCCTGGATCTTAGGATAAAACCTCAGGGGGCTGGAGAGATGCCTCAGTAGATAAGAGCACAGACTGCTCTTGCAGAAAACCTGGGTTCAATTCCCAGCATTCACATGGTGGCTAACAACTGCCTGTAACTCCAGTTCCAGGGGATCCCATGCCCTTTTCTGACCTCAGAGGGCATACACATATAATAAAAATAATAAGCCGGGTATAATGGCACACGCCTTTAATCCCAGCACTTGGGAGGCAGAGGCAGGTGGATCTCTATGAGTTCAAGGCCAGCCTGGTCTACACAATGAGTTGCAGCACAGCTGAGGGTATAGGGAGACCCTGTCTTAAAAAGACCAAAAATAAATAAAGAAATAATAAAATAATTTTAACCTGAAGAAACAAGAATTTCTTCCTCCCCATGGGAGACCCAGAGACTCCCACTGGGTGGAGGTGGAGGACACTGTAGGAACTGACAGGTACAGGAAGGATATGGCCTCTGTCTTGGGCGAGAAGAGGGTCCCGCCTGGCCAAAAGCCAGCCCCGTGCTAGAAAGAAGAGTATCCCGGAGTTAAAGACGGTTCTTAGCCACCATGTGGGTGCTGGGGATCAAACCCAGGTCCTCTGCAAGAGCAGTCGGAGCTCTTAACCGCTAGGCTATCTCTCCAGCACCCTATTCTGACCTCCACGGCATTGCATGACACGGGTGCACAGACCTACATGCAAACAGTACATTCATACACATAAAAAATAATTAATTAATTATTTAAAAAATATCTTTAAGAAGAGTATACCGGAACTGGAGGTAAAGAGACCTCCCTTACATTGCACTTCTCAGACCCAATTTGATATTGTACCCGCCCAGGTTACCATGGTAACAAGAGTCACGGTTGTCTCCGAATCCTGAGAGGCTTCAGAGGCCTAGCTCATCATCGATCATGAGGGCATTCTCAAAGGGTCTTCTCATGCAAATTTCTCAGTTCTGGAACCTCTTAGATGATTTGGCTGAAAGCGATCCTGAGCAGTATAAGAATTTCAATTCAGCCGGGCGTGACGGCGCGCCTTTAATCCCAGCACTTGGGAGGTAGAGGTGGGTGGATCTCTGTGAGTTCAAGGCCAGTCTGGTCTACAGAGCGAGCTCCAGGACAGCTGGTACTAAAAGGGAGACCCTGCCTCAAAAATAGCAAAATAAGATAAAATAAAATAAAGTGAATCTCTGCTGGCCGTGGTGGTCCACGCCTTTAATCCCAGCACTCCAGAGGCAGAGGCAGGTGGATCTCTGTGAGCTCAAGACCAGCCTGTGAGCTCAGCTGTGGCTACAGGGAGACCCTGAATATTTTTCTTAAAACTAAACATTTTTCTGAAAACAATTATAAAAAGGTATTTTAAAAGTAGGATTATTTTCTTCTTAAAATTTTCTGAGATCATATTTTTATTTGACAAGTGTCATTTTGAAATTTAAAACACGATGTTTCAGTTAAAATGACTAATTTTTTTGACATTGTAATAGAATCAGGTTGAATCCGACTTTAATTTCCTCAGGGACAATTACAACACTTAATTTTTCCAAATAAGTATTAAAAAGGGAAGGTATACATCATTCAAATGAGTGTCAAATAGTTAAAAAAAGAAATCACTGAAAGCATGCAAGTTTACAAATTTGCCTCCAGTACAACTTCATGTGGTTATGTATAATATCAATAGATGGCATATATTTCATGTAATTTTTTTGTCTTTTTGAGACACAGTTTCATGTTAGTCCCATCTGGCCTGGAGCTCACTCTGTAGACCAGGCTGATCTTGAACTCATAGAGATCCACCTGCCTCTGCTGAATGCTGGGATTAAAGATGTGCCCCACCCCGCCTGGCCTAAGAGGATTCTTAGCTNAAAACATTTTTTATCAACTTGTGTCAGTGGGAAAGGATCCTTGCTCCCCAATCACCTACTCATCCTGTACCTATAAGTGTCAGGATGTGAGTTCCAGAGGCATTGAAATGCAGAGACACCTAAGACCGGTGGTGCCCAGGATCCTGCTCTACCAGGCCAGCCTTTGGCTATGCTAAAACGGGCCATCACTGATTATTCAGGAATCTTCCGCTTTTTTGGAAGCCAGACTCCAGACTCCTGCAGAGTGCACCATAACCTTACATGCTAGACACTGAGCCAGAATGTAAGGTTATGGCACGCTCCTCCCAGAATGAAAAGCCACGAGGTCTGAGTTCTTCGGAGCAAAGTTTAATTCAGAGTAGCCGGGGCTAGGCTTAGGGGAGAGGTAGAGCCAAGCACAGAATGGCGTCTGGCTTGGGAATTTAAGGGAGAAGGTGGGAGCGAGATTCAATGGGAGTAGGGGTGGGTCAGAATCTGGAATCTGGCTTCCGAAGGGTGAGGGGCAAGGGTGAGGGGCGAGGTGGAAGAATCCTGAGTAATCAGGGGTGGCCTGCTTTAGCATAACCAAAGGTCATGCCTGGTAGAGGTTTTGGACCTCTGGTCTTAGGTGTCTCTGCATTCCAATGGGCTTCTGGAGCTCACACCCTGACAATAAGTGTTGGCAGACCAGAGGATTTCTCTCAGTCATCAGATGCTTATATAGTCACTGATGCTGCCTACAATCCTGGTGTTCTATAAGCAGCAGAAAAAGACCAAGTGATCAAAGATCAGCTAATAAAGATGGCCATGCAGTGCATTGAGGTGGAGGTGAAGAAACCAGACTATAAAGTAAAAGTTGTAAAGGATCAGAATGAGAAGCCTCTGAAAATTAAATTGAAAGTTGAATTACTTGGAATTAACTCAGTCTCCCTCTGTGACCTAAGTGTCTCTGAGAAGTACCAATTATACCTGAATCTTCCAGAATCTGTTGATACAGAAATGACTACAGCAAAATTTTCTCAAAGATAAATCTTCACTAATCATTACAATGCCATTGATATAAAACAGTTTTATTTGGGATTTTCATTACTGCACCTCTTATGAATAATATGACCTACATTATGGGCAGTGAGACAACAGTGGATGAAAACAAAAGGAGTCGCTGTGCTAGTCCCTATGCAAAACCCTTGATGCATCTTGACTGATATAACAACAAGAGGTTAATTTTTGTGCCACCTACATAGTCTTAAACACCCAGAAGAAAAGTATAACCAAAGAGTAAAATAAGTAGCAATATTACAAAACTAATTTCTACCAGGCATAGTTCAGTTAGGGGATCTGGCGAATCTATAGATCTACAGAGGCAGTCACCCAGGTAGCCAGTATTAGCCGGTTTTAAAAGGACCCTGCTAGGTTTTACTGAGTACTTCAACAGCTATCAAACCTTAGGGGATTACTAACTGGATTCACCTGTCTAAGATTAAAACTATTTTTCCAGAGAGTGCTCAGGATAAAGTACCAAGAATTCTATTAAAATAGTAAGCCAATTGGGGCTGGAGAGATGGCCTAGCAGTTAAGAGCACTGACTGCTCTTGCAGAGGACCTGGGTTTGATCCCCAGCACCCACATATGGCAGCTGAGAACCATCTTTAACTCCAGTTCCAGGAGAATCCGACACCCTCTTCTGATCTCTGCAGCATTGCACGACACGGGTGCACCAACCTGCATGCAGGCAGTACATTCATACACATAAAAAATAAATAAAAGTTAAAAAAAAATAGTAAGTCAATTAAGGACTTATTTCTCTTTGAAAGGGATGCTTTTTGATATGCCCAATAGGGTGCAATAGTGTCATGAATCCTAATGCCGGCAACCAATATCTTCTCTGATTATATTTAAGGCCCACTCCACATGAGGAAACATGCCTGGTACTGCCAATCTAGCCAAGAACTCATGGTTGGGGAGCTCACAGGCCCCAGGACAAACCTACTACTATTATTTTGCTAAATGGAGATAGAATTTAACTGCCTCTAAATTCTTATCTCAGCCCAGGCATGGTGGTGCATGCCTTTAATCCCAGTACTTGGGAAGCAGAGGCAGGTGGATCTCTTGTGAGTTCAGGGCCAGCCTGGTCTACATAGTGAGTTCCAGGCCAGCTGGGAATACAGGGAGACACTGTCTCAAAAAGAACAAAAAAAAAAATTAAATTAAATAAACTTTTATCTCTATGTCTCTAGACTGACGCAGCTCTCAGACCTCATCACAGAAGTGTCTTTGTGCAGTGGGCAGTGGTTAACAAAGAAACTCACAACTGATCAAAATGCAGAGAAAACCCTTCTCCAGGATGGATCAGAGAGTAAAGGACCTGCCTCCAGGATCGATCAGAGAGAGAGAGAGAAAAAAAAAAAAA
>VZQC01010581.1:717608-742152 GCA_009823505.1 Rhizomys pruinosus | reverse complement strand
ATATATATGTATATATATACATATATATATATATGAGGGCTAGAGACATGGCTCAGTGGTTAAGCGCACTGACTGTTCTTGCAGAGGACCTGGGTTCGATTCCCAGCACCCACATGGTGGCTAATAACTGTCTTCAGTGTCAGGCATGGTGGCACATACCTTTAATCCCAGCACTCGGGGGCAGAGGCAGGTAGATCTCTGTGAGTTCAAGGCCAGCCTGATCTATGAGTGAGCTCCAGGCCAGCTGGGACTAAAGGAGAACCTGTCTCAAAAATACAAAAAGAAGAAAGAAAGAAAGAAAGAAAGAAAGAAAGAAAGAAAGAAAGAAAGAAAGAGGAAGGGAAAGGAAGGGAAGGAAGGGAAGGAAGGAAAAGAAAAGAAAGGAGATGAAGTTGGGAGGGAGGGAGGGAAGATGTGGGAAATGGATCTAGGAAGAGTTAGGGGAAAAGTACAGATGAATATGATCAGAATTCATTACATGAAATTCTCAAAGAATTAATAAAGTACTATATTAAAAACAACAACAGCAACCAAAAAAAAATGATTTTTAAAAGGGGGGAACCCACCAGGCATGCTGGCACACGCCTTTAATACCAGGACTCAGGAGGCAGAGGCAGCCAGCCGGACCTCTGTGGGTTCAAGGCCAGCCTGGTCTACATAATATGCTCCATTCTGTCTCAAAAAGACCACAAAAAAGGGAGGACCCCTTTTAAAGGAAGTAAGTATGGGAGTACAATCCTGTTAGGCCAGCTCTTGGGAGATAAAGGCAGAAGAATAAGGAGTTCAAGTCCAGCCTGGACTATAAGAGATCCTGTGTCAAAACCAAAACAGAAAAAAAGAGCAAGGGCTAACTTCAGAGAAGTAACTCTAGAAACCCAGGACCCATGACTCATGGTCCTTTTAGGATTTTCCTCATGGGGAGCAACATGTGTGTCCACCCACCCATACCTGGGGCCTGTGAGAAAATCCTTCTAAGACATCCTCTTCTGCCAAAACCAATTTGTCCAGCTCTGTTTGAGGTCTCTCCTATGACTTCTGGAGAAAAGTCTCCACCACATCTGGGTCTGTCACACTCATCCTCCAGATTTACCTATACTTCCTGTACTTTACCCCAGTCCTCAAAACAAATCCTTGACCTCTTCTTTTAGATCTCATACCATGGAGGCCCCACAGGATGTCATTAGGTAACTGACACAGACTCACTGGCCATATTGAAATCTGTGGAATAACTCAATTCTCTCCTGCTTATAAAAACAAAACAAACAAACAATAACAACAAAAAAACGCCCAATTCTCTGCCCCATGGCACAGTGGCCTCTTACCCTCTGCTATCTTCCCTCATGGGTAAAACTCTTTATTTTTGGAGTTGCAGAGATAGCCTAGCGGTTAAGAGTGCCAACTGCTCTTGCAGAGAACCCAGGTTCAATCCCCAGCACCCACATGGTGGCTGAGAACCGTCTTTAACTTCAGTTCCAGGGGAATCTGACACTTTCTTCTGACCTCCGAGGCATTGCACGACAAGGGTACAAAAACCTACATGCGGACAGTACATTCATACATGTAAACAAACAAACAAACAAAGAAACAAATAAATAAATACATAAACTCTTTGTGCCAGGCCTGCTGTTCTATTTTTACTTCTGTCAATTTTTCTGACCATAATTTGGATGGGTGTGGCCAGACAAGTGGTTGACTAATCCACCTAATTGGATTTCTGATTTTACATGTTTGGTTCCTACCTCCTTCAACCGATTATTGGGTTTACTGTTTCCAAAATTAAACAATTTCTAATAGTTGCCAACATGTTTAGTGAAGATTCAGGCTGGGACCCCACTCAAACATCTGCTCAGTTAGGGTCAAATATCTCCTACATTCTTACCTGGTCCTTTAACTTCCTCATGGGGGCTGCCATGGCCTCTACCTCTCTGAGCTATATTGGAAATGTTCCACAGTCTGTTTCTTTCTTTACCACCTGCCTAAATCTTGAGCACTTCATATACTTTGTGAGACTCAGGCCTATCTCTGCCTCCTAATCAACTAGACAGGAACACATATCTTGGCATCCATCCTTTCCCAAGTCACATTTAATCAGGACAGCATACCCTGCTGTTATATACCTCTCTAGCTAAAAGAGCACAGCTATGTACTACCTGAAGCTCTTAGCCTGACCTTACCATAAGTACAAGACAGGGAAGTCTTATGAACTCCATGTTTACTAAAGATTAGAACTCATACCACCAACTGCACTACCCCAAGAGCTTTCAATAATACAGGTCTGAAGAGATTGCTCAGGGATTAAGAGTGCAGGATGTCCTTGCAGAGTATCCAGGTTTAAATTCCAGCACCCACATGGCAGCTAACAATGGTCTGTAACTCTAGATCCAGAGGATCAAACACCCTTTTCTGTCCTTCACAGGCACTGCACATTCATAATAAATAAATAAATAAATAAATAAATAAATAAATAAATAAATAAATAAATCAGAAATGGTTGCATTTACTTGCAGCAGTTATAGTTCTAACCCTCCAGCCCTGATTTGCTAGTGGCTGCTCTTCCACATGGCCTCTGCTGTGCTGAAGGGAAGGTGCTGTCATCATGTCAACAGATCTAGACAAATACAACAGAATCTGAAAAATATCATTAAGGAATCCAGTGGTTTCGGGAACAAGGAATGAAAGAGGGGTAGACTGATGGGATTTTAAGCAAATGTCTTGTCATGACTGTCCTGCTACGGCCCTTTCTGGGATACTTGCTGTATCTATCTATCTGCTTCTTGCATTTGGTCCTTGGTTTTTGTTTTTTTTTTTAAATAGTCTCACTATGTAGTCCCAGCTGGCCTGGAACTCTCTATATAGATCAGGCTGGCCTAGCTAGAACTCACCCGCCTCAGGCTCCCAAGTGCTGGGATTAAAGGAATGCACCACCATGCCAGGAAAATGGTCCCTGCATATTTTGTTGTTATTGTTGTCTTTTTGAGACAGGTTCTTCCTGTAGCTGGCCTGGAATTCACTATGTAGACCAGGCTGGCCTTGAACTCACAGAGATCCACCTGCCTCTGCCTCCCAAGCACTGGGATTAAAGGCGTGTGGCACCACACCCAGAACAGTCCCTGCATTTTTAATCTGTTTCTGAAGTTTGTTTCTTCTAGGGTTCAACAATGTCCTCTTAAGGTTTTCAACCCCACTGTTGGAAGTCCTATTTCCTGGAAGCCCCTTCAACCAGGCAAAGTAGACCTTCTATCAAAACCCTTCCCAAATATGACTCTCTTCTCTTGGCACCACATGGAGCCCCACCAGAGTAACAAACAAAAGGTGGCCACACAAGTCACACCTGCCCAGGTCAGAGAAAGTACAGGAGAAGAAACCTCCATACAACATCTCAAGATTGAGATGCTTGTTTTGTCGACAAGAAATATGGAGAGAAAGCCAAAACCGAGAGACCAGAAAGGAACAGATTGCTATTAGGGAATTTCCACAGTAAAAATCTAGTCCTGCAAACCTCCCTGATAACACCATAAAACAAAACAGCAGCTCCTTTTTGGCCAAACCACAATGGAGGAATGACATGACATCATGGCCAGTCAAAATTAAACACAATCCAGTATCACAGAGCTACCACCCAGTCAGCCCAGACCCCTACCCAGACTCCAACTTCTATTAATCAGGACTGCCCTTACTTGCATGGTGGGAATTATACAGGGGGAATCCTGGCCAAAAAGAGAAGAGCTTTCAAATAAAAGACGCTGTAGCCCTGTAGCTCCTGCAAATTGCTCTTCTATTAATGCCTCCACCACACACACACACACACACACACACACACACACACACACTTGTAGTATATGTTTATTTAAACATGACTCTTCTCTGGTCTGACACAGGTGAATCCTTTCACCACCTGCCAATCCCCCACCACAGGAAGGACTTGCCATACTAACTTACTTCCCTCTGGGAAGACATAAAATTTGCCTGTACATAAGGCATTAAGTTTCATCGCTGTGTAATATGTGTTTCATTCTATAGACACCAGCATATATCTGAAAATAAAATTCTGAAACATTGCCCTGGCTTGCATACTTCCAGCAGAATTCTAGTATGGTCTTGGAGAGGTAGATACCTAAGCACTGGACCTTGGAAATGCCAGTGGTTCTTAGCCCTCTGCATTCAGAGCAGGGGCAGAATGTGCTGCTGCGAGGGAAGGGTGGGGATGGCTCTAATAGTGTCTCGTGCTGCTTTTCTCTGCTGCTGCGCCCCATGACCACAGGATGGAAAGGAAAACCCCTTAGCCAAACCTACTAGCCTTGGGTCCAAGGTCAGTGTTGAATTTCCTGACTGAGCCCTATGGGAATTCTGTGCAAAAGGTAGGGATGTTTTTGAGGGTGCCTCTCCCTGTCCACTGGCCTTTCTTTTCTTCTCTGGGTTTTCACTTCCACTCTTTGGTTCTTGGCTGTGTTCCAAGAACTGTTTCTCACATGTGAGTGTGCCTGGGAATCACCTGGGGATCTTGTTAGAATGAGTCTGATTCAACAGGCCTGAGTGGAGCTCAGTTGACGCTGTTGTGGCTGTGCCACACACTGAGTGGCACAGTTCTAGAAACAGCCTCCAATATGACAGCTGTCAACTGCATGTGACCATTTAACTAAAAATTCAAGGGAAGTTGAAAATGCAATTCAGTCCTTACTGGTACCGACCACATGTTGAGTGCTCCATACCAAAAGATGTACCAACACCTCTGGGGTGAGGCATACCCACCATCAGGGAAAGGTCAACAGTGTTCTCCACAGAACAGGGAGGCTGTTGGGACTATAGGTGATTTGGCACTACTCCCAATCATCCAAGAATAGCTTAGAACATGCAAAACTCAGGGCTGGGAATGTAGCTCAGTTGATAGAGCATTTGCCTAGCATGCACAAAGTCCTGGGCTCAATCCCCGCATCATATAAACTGGGCATGGTGGCACATGCTGGAAAACCCAGGACTTGGGAAGTGGAGGTAAGAGGCTCACTATAAGGTCATCTTCAAGGGCATAGTTTGAAGCCAGCCTGGTTACATGAAATCCTGTCTCAACACACACACACAAACACAAACACACACACACACACACACACACACACACACACACACACGAGAGACACAGAGGGACAGAGACTAGAGAAACAGATACACACACCAGCAAAAAAATCAAAGAATGGCGTGCTCCGCACAGGAAGTGTTAGCTGCATCTCTTTTTTGGGGGGGAAAGGGCCTTTTTGAGACAGGGTCTCCCCTTAGTCCCAGCTGGCCCAGAGCTCACTCCATAGACGAGGCTGGCCTTGAACTCACAGAGATCCGCCTGCCTCTGTCTCTGCCTCTGCCTCCCGAGTGCTGGGATTAAAGGCATGTGCCACCACGCCTGGCCTAAGATGGTTCTTAGCTGCCATGAGGGTGCTGGGAATTGAACCTGGGTCCTCTGCAAGAGCAGTCAGTGCTCTTAACTGCTGAGCCATCTCTCTAGCCCTAGCTGCATCTCTTTTCCCTGGTTCACATCCAGAGGAACATGATCAGCATAGGTTGGTCAGTAACTGCCGTGGCTGGCATTTCTCCCACAGACAGGAACTGTGGAGCAGCATCTTGCTATTTCTTTATCTTGTGATTTCTTTGTCTACAGCCCAGACCAAGCCCCCACACCCTCTGTGTTTGTGAGAGGGTCTAGGCTGTGATGGAAGAGCTTTTCAGGGAAAGTCCTGAGAATCTAGGGCCTTTTGTCTGCACCTCCACTAGATAGGCATCTTCATTCCACAGCGGGGGAGGTGGGCAGGGAAACTGCCAGAGAACTGAGTCGGCTTTGCACACATTGGAGCAATAAAGAAACTGATCTGAGGCCGGCAATTGCTGCAACAATTCATAGCAAAAAATGTTCCCCAGCTGGGGAAGGAGGGAGGGTAGAGAGACATTTTCTAAGAATGCCTTTCATGTAGACCCAGAGCTGTCATTTTCCTGGCAATTCTGTGAACCAGGACCTGGGGCAATTTCTCAAAGCAGTTGCTATGTGTGTGGCTGGCTCTAGAATGCACATAACCGACAGGCATCTAACCATACCCTGGGGAGGCAGAGGAAGGCCTGCCCCTCAGTTCATGGCCAAGCGAGCCTGGATGGGCCCCAAGGACTAGTAGCTATCACTGCCAGGGCCAGGGTGGACCAGGGCTGACCAGCTGTTTCCAAGCAAGGGCTCTGCTAATTCACATGGGAATGGTGGTCCTTGGGACTGCCAGCTTACATGCAAGGCAAATGCTGTCCACTACACTGAGTCAGCTTGACACTTCAACCAATCAGTAGGTAGCAACACAAAGAATGAACACTGCACTATGAGTCAGAAGAAGTGGAACCCATGTTGATTTCTGGCTGTTACCACCTAGTGGCTCACAGCTGGTCTCCTTGCCTCTCTGGGCCTCAGTTTACTTGTATGTAAAAGGGGAGATGAGATCTATTTTTCTTTGTGTGTTGTGGGTTTGTATGTAAGGGTGCATGTATGTGCATGTCCAGTATGCATGTAGAGGTCAGAGAACAACCTCGGATGTTAGTCCTCAGGCACCTTGCACCTTTTATTTGAGACAGGGCCTCTTAATTGGCCTGGAACTTCACATAGGCCAGGCTAGCCAATCAACAGATGAGTTTCCAGGGATCTACCTGCCATCTAGTCATCCCTGGGATGATATATGCTTCCATGCCTGGCTTTTTACATGGGTTCTGGGAATTCAAACTCACTTGCTCATACTTAAGAGTCAAGCACTTTACCTTCTGAGCAATCTACCCAGCCCAGAGTCTATTTTTCAATTGTTCATCAGTTGGTATACTAAGTATATAGTTCTTGGTGTTCAGTGAATATTGGTGTAACCATTCCATATTTACTGGATGCCAGGCAGTGGTCAGATAATGACATAATCCCTGTCCCCATGAACTGTGTGGACTGGAAGACAGATGCTAATCAAAGAGTCACATGAAAAGGTACAAAATGATGGGAGTGACAGATTGAACAATGAGAGCTACAGAATGTAAGAATAACCTGCTGGGGAGCCTGACTTAGGAAGGCTGACTTCCCTGAATATAGAAAGATTGAGTTAGAAGCTTGGAAATGATGGGAATTAACTAGGCAAATAAGAGAGGGTAGAACATTCTAGGCTTCAGGAACAGTATATGAAAAGGCCCTGTGCCAAGAGAGCATTTGGCAGTCCACAAGGGTTACAGAGAGATCAGTGGGTCTAGGTGACAGAATCTGGGGACATGTGGAGAGAAGTGAGACTGGAAGGGAACTGCGAGAAACTGTGCACTGGCATATGGAGGCCAAACGAGTTATAAATGTTTCTAGTCTCAAGGAGCTTATAATTTCTTCCAACAGGATGACTGCTGAGTTTCCTGTAATATTGTTGGGTGTGTCAAGTCTCTTATTGCATTTTGGGTCATGGCCTATAAGAAATTAAGACAGTGTCAAACTTGTTCAGTTGGGATTTCTATAAACCACCGATCTCTTAATGTATACACACAGCCCAGCTGCAGGGAATCAAGACAGCTGAGCACAGCTTCCAAGAAGGCCCAGGATCCTCAGGGGAGAATGAGCTTAATCTGACCCTTTCCTGCAAAACGCCCTCCACTTTCCACATCAACTGAGGCTTCCTGTGATGCTGCCATGTCCATGTGAATCACATCCCATTTGCCTCTGACTACACAAGTGGTTTGCATTAGGGGACCACGGTCTTCTCTTTTCTGCTTTTTATTCTTTCCAGATGAGGACAGACCAGCAGGCCTAGCAGTGGGGTGATTGATCAGCAGCCAATCAGAGGAGCCTGCACATGGTCAGGAAGGAGAATACAACCTCCAACTTCAGGAGGAACCCGCGTGCCCAGTCCTATAAATCTTTGCTCTGGTCTTGGGTGTGGCAGCTCGGTGACCTCATGGTGGTAACTTTTAGGAGAAGGAAGAATGACATTAATGATCCTTCAGCACTGAGCAGTCCATGGGGCAGGAGAACCCAAGGCCACAAGCTCTTCTGAATGAACTCAGTTTCATTGCGGGACCCCATTCTAGAAGGGGGTAGGAATTTTCATCTTAGTCAGTTTGGCATCTCTGCACCCTGAGATTGTGCTGGCCTCTGGGGAGCATTGTGTACAACCCAAGGACAGGGCGGGAAAGAGAACAGATTCTGAGTTAACTGCCTACCAGCCCTGGTTCTCACTGAGCCTGGACCCTCATAAGTGATTTAACCCTGTCACAGTCTCAGTTTCCTCACTCACATCACTGGGCTGTGGAGAGCTGAGGCATGAGTCATGTGGAGCAGACGTTACTGAGGGCTCAGTGAGTCGAGTGCTTGCTGTGCAGCCATGAAGACCTAAGTCTCCAGCACCCGCATAAAAAGCTAGGGTGTCACTGCCTGCAACCCCAGCACTGTGGGAAGAAGAGGCAGAAGGATCTCTGCTGGCTGCCAGTCTCACCTAATCAGTGAGCTCCAGGTTCAGTGAGAGACTCTGTCTCAAGGAATAAGGTAAAGCGTGATAGAGCAGGGTACCTGATGTTCATCACTGGCCTTGCATACCCATGTACACCAACACACACACACACACACACACACACATATCACACACACACACACACACACACACACACACACACACACAGGAGCAGCATTCTATACAGTGAACATGTTCTGCTCCTCACACAGCACCACAGTGTGGTTCTTCCCAGCCAGCTATCTCCCTTAGCCTGTCTTTAGGAACTCCAGGAGACAGGTCCATACCCAGGCCATTCTTGATCACACAGGACCCCAAGGTGGCACTATGAAGCTGTAGCACGGGAGCATGGAAAGGCTCTCTGGGCTCTAGGCAGCCTGAAGGCCACGGCTACTCCTGCTGTCCATTTATTTATTTATTTATTTATTTATTTATTTATTTATTTATTTATATTTTTGAGTCAGGGTCTCCCTTTAGTCCCAGCTGGCCTGGAGCTCAATCTGTAGACCAGAATGGCCTTGAACACACAGAGATCCACCTGCCTCTGCCCCCTGAGTGCTGGGATGAAAGGCTTGTGCCACTGTGCCCGGCTCCCTGCTGTCCCTTTAATACTATGTGTATAACCCAGAAGTGGGCAGGACACAAGTTCCTGCCCCTGCCAGGCGTCCACAGCTCACATCTCAGGGCCAACCATGACCTTTTTTCCCTCTGGAGAACCAAGAACCCCACATTCACTTACCCTTACCCCTAAGCCCATAAATGTCTGTCTCCAGAGCCTTGATACCTGAGACTCAAGAGCCATAATGCTGTCTGCTCTCAGGGTTCTGTTGTCAGTCCTCTACCCAAGTTGCAAGGGAAGACTCTTTGGGCTGAGAGGGCTGGGGTGGGGCTGGAGTTGAGGATAGTTGCTACACAGGCCAGGAGCAGAAGTTATATGTCAAATGCTTTGTCAAGTACTGAATCATGTCCTTACTAAGGACTGGGAAGATGGCAGCTGGCTGCAGTGTGGGGCCAGCTCCATTCAGTACCCTGCTATGCTCAAAGAGAGCTGCAAGGCCCTTTGTGTCAGACAGGAGCTGCTGAGAGTCTGTGTAGTCAGTGTCTCGCAGCCAATTGGCCTAGCCAAGTATGGCCCCCAGGTACATGGGAACCCCAGGCTCTCTGCCAGCAGCTGATGTCAGCACCAAGAGTACTTCCTGCTAGTTTTAATTGCACAAAGGACTTTCCCTGACAGCAGGTGGTCCAGTTTTATCCTTCGGACCTAGTTTCCATGGAGACATTCTTCCTTCTAGCCATACTGCCTCTTTGCTTGATCTTAGAAGGAAGTTTGGGCTCACCCCAGGCCTTTTGCACAGATTTTCTGTGTTCAGAAGACATCTCTTCTCCTATATCTCACAGAGCCATCTACCTTAAACAATTGATCAATTGCTGTTTTTTAAGTGAGATCTTCCCCATCATCCTAATGCTATTGTCATTCCTTCTCCCTCCACTCTCTACTCTCTTCCTTGTCTGATTTTTCTCTGTCCTGTTTATTGTTTACTGTCTTCCTCCTTCTCCACCAGGGAAATAACTTGGTCCTGTTCACTGGTCAAATAAGAAAGGGAGGGGGGTTTCTGTCTTCTCCCCAATCCATACAGAAAGCCCAGAAAAATTAAGTGTTTTAGTCAAGCACACACAGCTGTTCAGTAGAGGAGAGCAGTCCCTCCTGATTCTTCATTTTGCTTTCTTAAGACAAGGTCTTAATGTGCATCCCTGACAAGCCTAGAATTTACTACATAGACCAGACTTCCCTCAAACTCAAGGCAGTCATCCTGCTTCTGCCTCTCAACTGCTGGGATTATAATTGTGCATTTCTGGGGGTGGAGAGATGGCTCAGAGGTTAAGAGCACCAACTGCTCTTGCAGAGGACCCAGGTCAGATTCCCAGCACCCACATGGCAGCTAAGAACTATCTTTAAACCAGGCATGGTGGCACACGTCTTTAATCCCAGCATTCGGGAGGCAGAAACAGGCAGATCTCTGTGAATTCAAGGCCAGCCTGGTTTATAGAGTGAGTTCCAGGCCAGCTGGGGCTATAGGGAGACCCTGTCTCAAAAAAAAAAAATTGTGCACTTCCAAGTGGGCATAATGGTGCACGCCTTTAATCCCAGCACTGGGAAGAGTGAGGCCGGTGGATCTCTGTGAGGTCAAGGCCAGCCTGGTATATATAGTGAATTCCAAGCCAGCTGGGGATACAGGGAGACTCTGTCTCAAAAAGACAAAAAAAAAAAAAAAAAAAAAAAAAAAGTGCCGTTAAAGGCTGAGGCTAAGAACCGAAAAAAAGAAAGGGTGCACTGCCATGCCTAGCTCCTATTTTTTTCCCCACCCCACATTTATTGATTTAATGTGTGTGTACATGGTGCATGCCATGGCGTATGTATGCTAGTCAGAGGACAACTCTGAGAAGTTGGTGCTCTGCATCCCTGGGGCTGGAGCCATCTTGCCCATCCTGGTTTGTTTCTAGTGAACTTGCTCTATGAGCAGCCCCCACCATTGTCAGCCTTGCCATGCACCCCGAATTCTCTGCTTTCTTTTCCCACTGTGGAATCCTACCAGCACAGCTCCTAGACATCTCCAGAAGGCCCACCCTTTCTCTGAACCCCTGGTTCATAGTTTCTGCCCCATAAAGACTCTGACCAGAGTCTGCTTCTCATTTAGTTGCTTATGTGTGTGGACAAAAGAGGATGGAGAGGGGCTACAGAGATGGCTCAGTGGTTAAGAGTGCCAACTGCTCTTGCAGAGGACTGGGGTTCAGTTTCCACCATCCACATGGTGGCTAACGAACTGTCCACAACTCCGGTTTCAGGGGATCAACACCCTCTTCTGTTCTTCATGGGCATTGTGTACACAGGTGCACTTACAAACATGCAAGCAAAGCATTCATACACACAGATAAAATAATTTTTTCTATGTCGAGAGAGCCAGGTATGGTAGTTTGTGCTGTAATCTGTCCTCAGGAGGTGGAAGCAGAAGGATGGGGAGTTTGAGTCTAGCCTGGGCTACAGAGTGTGATCTTGTTGAGAGAGAGAGAGAGAGAGAGAGAGAGAGAGAGAGAGAGAGAACATGAAATATGAATGGATGGAGCAATGAGTATGGTCAATCTCTGTCAGCATCATTCCTTAAAGACAGGCCTACCTAATATGGAAGCTAACATCCCATAACCACACCCTTGGGATCACAGGAAGTGTGTGGCTCATCTTCCTAGAAGGAAGAATGGTAGGAATGGAGAGCAAGTTGGAAAATAGATCTTCCCAAGTGAGCCACCTTTTCATGTCATAGCCCCCACCTTGATGGGAGGGCTCTACTCAAGCCAAATGTTCTACCTGGAGCCCAGGGAAGCTGAAGCCTCAGCAAGTGCCTCAGAGCAGTGCACTGCAGTGTGAACATTCTGCAGTGGGTACTACACACAGACCTTCCCATGTCCCCCTAGATTTCCAAACAGCTCGTGTATCTGCTCACAGTAGGGATAGGAAAGGCAAGCAGAGACTGCTGGGAGCTTGGCATTCACATAAGGAGCCTGCATCTGCCATAACTGACAGTGAGTTAGGGAGGAACCACAGCCAGGCCCTGGAGCTTTTCACTGCTTGGCTTTGAATGGCTCCATGTCAGGCATCAGGACATCTGACTCGATGCACAGGGACACCAGACCTCACAGAAGCTCAGTACTGAAGTGAGAGTGGAACCACATCCCTACAGGAGTTGGGTCTTGGGTTTGGTACTTATGGGGGACAGGCATTCAGGAAGGCCCAGAGCCCACCCCAGCAACTCTACATGCTCATGTAATAGCCATCCTCCCTCTGTACATCCTGCTCCATGGGCAGAGGAGACCATGGAATCAGAGAGCAGGTAAGTTGCCTGGGGTCGCTCAGACTAGAAGGGCTCAGCCCGGCCTAGGTTCCAAGTTCCCTGCTCCTGCTGTTGTTACCCCACCCCACCCCACCCCACCATTCTCACTCAAGTTAGGCAGGAAGGAATCAGGCCAGCCATGCACTCAGTTCTTGCTTGAAGAGTCAAGGCATTAAATGTCCTTAGTGGGTACTGAGGTTGAGGTGGGCCACCACAGGGGCCCCTGTGCTTGGGTCCCACATCCTCTCATCTGCCCTCTAGATATCCCTGAGGGGATGGGGACTCTGCTCCTTGTTTTGTAGGTAAGGCAACTGTGCTCAGAGAGGTAAAATCACACAGTCAGAAAGTGTTGGAACATGGGAGAGGCAGCTTGACACCAAGCCTTTGCCCTCCTGAAGTCCTGAGCTCAAAGAAGATGGCCTGGGACAGCTGAGGGAGGAGCTGACGTAGCAGATGAAGCACTTGTGGGGGACTGTAAAGAAGAGGTGGCTGGGGAGGTAGCTCAGTTAATAAGAAAGTTTATTGTACAGGCATAGGGACCTGAGTTCAAATTCCCAGAGCAGGACATCAAACATCCTCCTCTGGCCTCTGCACATGTGCACACACATGTGCACATATACCACACGTGCACAAAGTTACTTAATTAAAAAGAAGAGAGGGCCAGGGACGTAGCTCAGTTGGTTGAGTATTTGTCTAGCATACACAAAGCCCTGGGTGTGATCCCCAGCCCTGCATAGAACAAGGTTTGGTGACTCCTGTCTATGATCCCAGCATGTGAGTTGAAGGCAGGAGGATGAGAAGTTCAAGGTCATCCTCAGCTACATGAGGCAAGGCCAACCTGAACCGCATGAGATCTATCTAAAAAAATGGAGGCAGGGACAATAGTTGTCTGCATCAAAACAATATTAGCTGGACATGACAGGGCAGCTGTTACATGAACCCATGACAGCTGTGATGCATGCATGAGAGTTGCACATGGTCAAGCCAGCCGAAATCCCAGCATAGAAAGGGGAGGGGCCATGATGTCCCAGAACCTCCTGGGGAGCTACTGGCAGCTGATGTCTGCTGGGAACGGGGAGTCAGTTTCCTTCAGGGATGCAGGCCCTGGGAGGCTACTCCTATTCATGAACATACTGGCAGCACTAAATGGGCTTGGGGGGGGGGGGAGAAGAAAGTTGAGAGGGAAAAGTGGTGGGGATATGGGAGGAACTGAAAGTAGGAAATGGGGGTGGATTTGATCAAAACGTGTCATATACATGTATGAATATTAAATATTTTAAGGACTCTAATCACAGTGGTGTAGCTACCAGAACCTCAGATCATCATGTAACTGTCTCAGGCAGAACCCCCCTCTTTTCAATTCTGACTGCAAATATGGATCTCCATACAAGAAATGTCTGGTTGTGAGAGTTTACCAGCAAAGGGCCTGGCAGGGACTCATTCCTGGATCCCTCACAGGAGGCAAGGAGACTCCAGGTAGGGAAACAGCATACTAGATCAGGCCTCTGGGGGACACTGGCCAGGGTGAGGCCCCAGAGCAGGCAGAGCTGGCACGTGGAAGACTGCCAGAATCCTGTTTAGCCTTGGGACAGGCCGGAAACCAGTCCTGTTAAACAAAGCATTACACAACCATCTCATTAATTGCATTAACCCAGAAGGTCAAGCTAACTTGTTCCAGTCTCCATGGGGCTCTGGTTGAAGGGGATAGGAGAGGATAGGCACTTGAGTTCCAGGGCCTCGTGTCCATGTTGGTTTAATTAGCTCTGTGATTCCTGCTTCCCATGGCCCTTGGTGACTGTATGATGTATGTCCCTAGACAAGCAGGAAAAGAAAAGAAAGATCCTGGGTGAAGGTTAGGGTGCCCAAAGTGGTGAACTGTGACCCTGGGGAGCCAAGCCATGGCACTACACAGGAAATGAAAAGACCAAAGCTAAAGGTATCATGCACTCAGCTCCTAAAGGACCAGGCAAGGCTAGAGGTGACGAAATAGCCTAGCAGTTCTGCAGAATGAGGCACAGTGTCTGCTATAGACCAGGGCCATAAAGAGCACATGGGTGTCATTAATCATGGTAGGACATGGCCAGCTATTACAAAAAAAAAAAAAAGACACAGAACAGTCTCTAAGCAAAACAGAATACGGAAGTGCGCTAGGACTGAAGGACTCAAGAAGTTCAATAAATAAATAAATAAATAAATAAATAAATCAGGTGGAAGGTTGAGGCTCAGTTCAGTATGGTCCCTGGATCAACAGCATTGGTATGACCAGAGAACTTAGAGCTGCTGACTATCATGGCTGGGGAGATGGCTCAATGGTAAAGAGCTTGTCATGCAAGTGTGAGGATGTGAGTTTGAATCCCCAGAGCCCATGGAAAAGCCAGGTACATTGGTAGCAATGTCTATAATCCCAGTGCTTTTATGTAGAACAGATGGGAGGAAGAAGCAGGAGAATCCCCAGAAGCCCATGGGGCAGTTAGCCTGGCACTTAGCAACAAACAACAAGGAAGGCTAATCCTTTGTATTTGATTTAGTGTGCGTGATTTATTTATTTTTATTTTATATGCATGAGTGTTTAGCCAGCATGTAAATATACCATATACATGCAGTCCCCACAAAGGCCAGAAGAGGACATTACATCCCCTGGAACTGGAGTTACTGATGGTTGTTAGCTGCCAAGTGTGTGCTGGGAGCTGAACCCATGTCCTCTGTAAGCACAGACAGTGCTCTTACCACTGAGCCATTTCTCTAGCTCCCCCTTTTTATTATAATTATTGTGTGCATATGATATGTGTGTGTGTGTATAGGTATGTGCATGCCACTGCACATGTGTGAAGGTCAGAGGACAACTTTCAGGAGTTGGTTCTCTCCTTCCACCATGGGATCTTGGGGTGGAACTCAGCTGGCAGGTTTGTGTGTCAAATGCCTTTACCCACTGAGCCATCCTTCTCCATACCTTGATCTTAGGCAAGGTGGAAGTTAAAGACCATTACCTGAGGCTGTTGACTGACATCTACACACATTACAAGAAGCATATGCCTAAAAAAAAAAAAGAAACATTCCTGCGTGCACACACACACACACACACACACACACACGCGCGCCTGTACACACACACACAACATATACAAAGAAATGCTGATTGCAGCTGAGTATGGTGGTGCACACTTTTAATCCCAGCACTTGGGAGGCAGAGGCAGGTGGACCTCTCTGAGTTCAAGGCCAGCCTGGTCTATATAGCGAGCTCCTCTCCAGGATAGCTGGGGCTACAGGGGACCCTGTCTCAAAAAAAAAAAAAAAAGAAAAGAAAAGAAAAAGAAATACAGATTGCTCGGACTGACTAAGGAGATAGCTCAACCTGTTAAGTGCTTTACATATGAGTTGTATCTCAGCATCCATGTAAAAAAAAAAAAGTGGGGCATCACAGCACATGTTGGTATCCCAATGCTGGGGAGGTCAAGAAAGGCAGATCCCTGGGGCACTTTAGCCAGCCAGCCTCAACTATTCAGGTGAGCTCTAGGCCACAGACATACTGTCTTAGAAACCAAGGTGAATGACACCTCCTAAGGATGACATCCAAGTTATCCTCTAGCCTCACACACACACATGCACACATGCATGTGCACCAGTGCGCGCACGTGTGTGCGCACGCACACACACACACACACACACACACACACAGAGGCATGCTTTAGAGGCCCTAACTTAGACCTTCCAGTTGGAAACTCTGAGAAGGGGCCAGCAATCTCTCCTCAGAAAACCTGCAGATTATTCTAATTCATAAAGTTTGAGAACCTTTTGGCTACCCAAAGTGTGGTCCATGGATCAGCACTATCAGATTACCTGGGAATATAATATATTTAAAATGCAGAATCTCAGGGGGTGGGTGTGGTAGGAGTGTGGCACCTGCCTTTAATCCCAGCACTTGGGAGACAGAGGCAAGCAGACCTCTGTGAGTTCAAAGCCAGCTGGGGCTACTGTAGGGAGACCCTGTCTCAAAAAAAAAAAAAGCAGAATCTCAGGCCTTGCCTCCCAAGTCTTCAGTTCACAGAGATCCCAGAGGGCTTCAGTGTTCAATGTACCTTACAGTTTGACATGGGCTACACAGGACGTCTCATTTCCTGATGTCCTAGCACTCTTTGGTCTGGATGAATCTGCTCTTTAGGGCCAGGGACAAAGAGATGCCAATGATAGGGGAAAGTGGCCTGCACCGTTCCAGACACAGGCAAAGGTTTTCCTCAGCTCCGTATGAATCCAAACTGCTCCCAGAAAATGTCACCAAGAAAAATAATGGTTTCATCAAGCCTGCAACATGCTCAACTGAGATGGTGTGCAGAAAGCAGATTGCAAAGGAAAAAGGCAAACAGCCTGGCGGGCATCATTATATTCCACAGGAGACAGCTGGAGCCCCAAGATGCAGGCAGCCTCCCAGCAGTCATGACACAGGGATGATTTAAGGAGAAGCGCTTCGGCAGCAAGCAAGGAGGAAAATAAAACCTGCAGAAACACTCCTGGGAAGACAAAGCTGCTGAAGTGGAAAGCTGGGCCTGTGACCTGCCCTCACATGTATCCAGCTCCTTCTGCCCAGAAAAGCCAGCTGCTTAGCACTTATAAATGACAGGGTAACCCCCCATCCAATCCAGTGGCTTGAAATGGCTTTACCTTCTTGACTCCAGCAGGAATCTTGCCTTCCCCACCGGTGCTTGTGATTCTACTGGACTGGCCTTTCTACTCCCCTTCATCAGACCTGCTGTGCTATATGAAGTGACGGCTTTCTCCTGCAAGGTTCTGAACTAACCAACTCCTGGGTCTTTTTTTTTTTTCTATTTAATCCTTTCAACAATTCTGTGAGGTAGATCTTACTACTATAGGAAGTATTAAATGCCAACATGTATTTGTTAATCTACAGATGAAACTGAGACTAGGAAACTTAAATCACTTTTCAGGCATCAATGAGATAGAAAGGTTGAAGAAAAGTCCACACATCCAAAGTCCACACATCCTGATTCCCTGGGTCACGACACAATCTCCTCTGCCTCTCTAGTTACCTTTTCTGTTGCTGTGATAAGCCACTCTAAAACCAAATTGTTGAGGAAAGGGTTTACTTCATCTTACAACTCCCAGATCACAGTATATCATTGAAAAAAGCTAAGGTAGAAATGCAAGGTAGGAACGTGGAGGCACGACCCAAAGCAGAGACCATTGGGAATGCTTCGTACTGGCTTCATTCTGGCTTCTTCAGCTACCTTTCCTGTACATCCCAGGCCAGCCTGCCTATGGATGGCCCTGCCTACAGGTGGCTGGGCCCTCCCACGTCATCTAGCAATTAAGATAATGCCTCACCCATAGATTAATACATCTCTCAACTCTCACTATAGAAGTTTCCTTAATTGAGAAATGATGTATGATGTATGGAAATAGTTTAGTAACAATAATAAATTAAAAATAACTAAAAAAAAAAAAAAACCCTAAACGAATCTACCCTTAAAAAAAAGAAGTTTTCTTCTGCTGTAGATGGTGATTAACACAGAAACACACAATCAGCGAAGGACAGAGAACAAGAGTCTACAGAGTGTCCCTGAATAGGACACCTATGTCAAACTTCTGCCTCCCAAGGCCCAGGGACCATTGTGGAAGAAGAGGTGGAAAGATTGTAAAAGCTAGAGGTGGTGGATGACCACGAGGAAACGGTTTTCCAGACAGCTGGGCAGTTACTCCTATGAACTCACAGCAATGGTGACAGCGTGTACAAGTTCCACCTAAGCTCAAGCCAGACAAAATTCCAGTACAGTTTTGGGCAAGTTGATAAGAAACTGCAACTCTGCCTGAGGAGCCATTGACAAGTGACGGCTGCTGGGAGGGGAGAGTCAGTCTCTTTTAAAGATGTTTTCTTAGTAGGTTAACCAGGCTCCAGTGGATGGCCCACACTGAAGGACACTTGGGGACACGAATTAGACTTCATAGGCCTTATTTCACACACACACACACACACAAATATGCTTTATGTATATATATATATATATATGAGTACATTAAATTGGTCAATGGAACAGCAAAAGGAAGATGTGGCTTAGGCGGAAGGGTATATCTAAATAAAGATCTAAAATATAGTATTGTACTGCAAATTGCAAAATTCAACAATAACAAAGAGCTAGCAAAAGAAAGAAAGAAAGAGGGGGGTAGAAGGTGCGAAGGGAGGGAGAGAAAGGGCCTCACAGGCAGTGTATCCTCAGCAACTCCTTCAGTTGATCTGTTGCCGTCTCCAAGTGAAATCGTAATGTGTATCAAGTTGACAGCACTAACCTGCACATCCCCTACACCTCTGTGTCTTTGTGGCTTAAACTATGACTGTTGAACCAGCATGTTCAGCATCATCTGGAAGCTTGTGATGCAATAACCTAAGACGGCTTACTCGAGACATAAACGCAGATTCTGTGTCCATGTGGTGTGGTGTGTGTGAGTGTGTGTTATTGTTGCTATTATTAATTTTATTGATGGTAGATGAACCAGCGGCGTCACTTATGCTAGGACAATGACGTTGTCATTGACCGTGCCCCAGGCCACAGGTTTTACAACTTTAAAAATCATCATTTATCTTATTTATTTTTATATTTGGAGTTGGGCGGCCCATTGGAGGTCAGAAGACATACTGTGGGAGTAGGTTCTCTCCTTTCTCTCTAATGTGTCCTCTCTAATATGTCCACGAGGATGGGCAGGCTCGCAGTGAAGCCACCGGTCTTTATCAGCTACTGGTCTACTGCTGGCTCAAACTACAGATGAAGTTTTCTCTTCTTTTTTTTTTTTTTTTTTTTTTGGTTTTTTTGAGATAGGGTCTCCCTTTTAGTCCCAGCTTCCCTGGAGACGTTATTAAAAGCAAAGTGATAGCACAGGTCAGAGAATATGCTGTCGAGGCCCTGACTATGATTTGGGGCTTCTTTTCATGGGGTTCAAGCAAAGGAGGAGTTTGGTTATTAAGAGGTTATTAAGAGGCAAAGCTTGGGCAGTTCTCTGTTTTGATCAATAAGCTTAGATCATGTAAACCTTTGTTCACTACATATGTTCCTTCCCATAATGCATCTGATTCTAATCATATGCACATCCAATTATGCACAGGCATAAGATAATACATAGAAGATTCTCCCTACATGTCCACTCAGAGCACATAGTTTACCATATTATATATATACACCCCAAACTAGTTCAGGCCAGTAAGGCCCTCTATCTTCCATACCCAGATATGTTCCAAACAAGTTTGAATAGAAACTGTCCATGAAATGAGAGTTGTTAGCTGGAGGAAACATTCATTCTACCATTAAAAATAGGATGCATGTGCCGTTTGATGCAAGTTTGGGTCCTAGGTTGCCAATATGTTGCTAGATACCTTGTTAAGAGAGGTCTGTGTGCATGAACCGGGCCAAGTGGCATCCCAGGTTGCTAAAATTAGTCCCTATCATTGCCTGCCTCACTCCCAAGTGTTAGAATTATAGGCTTTAGCCACCAGGCCCATTGAGAACAGTACAATCTATGTTCAGCCTGAGCCAGGCATGGTGGCGCAAGCCTTTAATCTCAGCACTTGGGAGGCAGAGAGTTGGGCCAGCCTGGTCTACATGGCAGCTCCAGGCTAGCTGGGACTAAAGGGAGACCTTGTCTCAAAAGGCAAAAAAAAAAAAGAAAGAAAGAGGGGGGGGGGGAGGGAGGGAGGAAGGGCCTCACAGGACAGTGTGATCTCAGCAACTCTTCAGTTGATGTTGCCTCTTCCAAGTGACTCTAATTGTATCAAGTTGACAGCACTAACCTGCACATCCCCTACACCTCTGTGTCTTTGTGGCTTAAACTATGACTGTTGAACCAGCATGTTCAGCATCATCTGGAAGCTTGTGATGCAATAACCTAAGACCTTACTCAGACTTAACGAACCAGATTCTGTTCATGTGTGTGGTGTGTGTGAGTGTGTGTTATTGTTGCTATTATTATTTTTATTGATGGTATGATGAAACCCAGGGCGTCACTTATGCTAGGCAAGAACGTTGTCATTGACCTGTGCCCCAGGCCACAGGTTTACACTTTNAGAAAGAAAGAAAGGAGAGAGAGAGAAAGGAAGGAAGGAAGGAAGGAAGGAAGGAAGGAAGGAAGGAAGGAAGGAAGGAAGGAAGGGAGTTTAGCCAAATCTAATTTCTGCTATTTACCAAAAATGTGATCTTGGGTGGTTTCTTAACCACTGGGTGTTTTGATTTCCTCATTTGTAATAACAGTCTACCCTTGATAACGGTCTACCCTTGATAAGATTACTGGAAATATGGAATGTAATATTAAGTTAAATGCAAACTTAATGAGTAGTAGTATTTAACAGACATTCAATATAGGTGACATATCAATTATGAGACACATCCCTGATTTTAGAGATGTTAATATGGTATCCTTCATTCAACAGGAAAAGGCATTCCAAACCAGAGGTATTTGGGTTCCTTTCTTGCAAGGTGCCTTAGAGCATATATATATATATATATATTTATGGTGATGCAGATGGGAATCAGGGCCTGGTGCATGCTACACCCTCAGCCTGCTCAGAACTTTTGTGTGTGTGAGTGTATGTGTGGTACATTTAAATGTTTGTATGCACATGTGCACTTAGGTATGTGGAAGCCTAAGACCCACATCAGGTTTCTTACCCTTGAATGCCCTCCATCTTTTTTTCTTTTTGAAATAAGGTAGTATAATCCTGGCTGGCCTGGAGCTCACTATGTAGACCAAAGCTAGCCTCAAATTCAGAGACCTGCCTGCCTCTTCTTCCTAAGTACTTATATTAAAGTTGTAAGCCACCATACCTGGCCCTTCCATCTTAGTTTTGAGACAGAGTCTCATTGATTCTGTTAGACTATCTGGCCAGTGAGGTCTAAGAATCCACCCTTCTTCACCTCCCTACTCCCAGTGCTGTCACTTGATACACTGCTGTACTCGGCATTCATATGGATGCTAGAAATCCAAACCTAGGTCCTCATGTTTGTGTGATAGGCACTTTAGGGATGGAGCCATCTCCCCAGCCCAGTTCAGAACATTTCAGAGTCTCCTTCCTATCTGATTTCCAGTGCATTGATCACATTCAGTGTTTCCAATGTGAAATGATGATGGAGCCCCTTTCATAGGCTCAAGAGTTTATGGAGTATGTTTTGAAGATGTTCATCTAACCCAATACCCTGATTTTATAGATGGGTAAAATGAAGCCCTCAGCTAATAAAGTGATGGAGACCTCACTGCTGAGTGGAGAACCTCCACAAGCCGCATGCCTTTCCACTTCCCTGTGGCTCCTGATGGTTTTGGAGTGGCTTCAATGTGGAATGCCCTCCATGAGATTGTATATGTGAACACTTAGTCCCAGCTAATGGTTTGGAAAGTTATGAAAACTTTAATAGGTGGAGCCTTACTGGAAGGAAGTAGCTCACTAGGGGGCGGGTCTTCAGGTTTTATAGCCTGGCCTCATTTCCTCTCATTTCCTGTCTGCTTTCTGCTTCTTCTTTAAAATATTTTTATTTATTTATTTATTTATTTATTTATTTATTTATTTATTGAGACAGGGTCTCTCTGCAGCCCCAGCTGTCCTGGAACTCACTCTGTAGACCAGGCTGCTTGAACTTACAAAGATCCGCCTACCTCTGCCTCTGCCTCTGCCTCTGCTAGGATTAAAGGTGGGCACCACCACACCTGGCTTAAAGATAGTTCTTAGCCACCATGTAGGTGCTGGGAATCGAACCATGGTCCTCTGCAAGAGCAGTCAGTGCTCTTAACCACTGAGCCATCTCTCAAGCCACTATTATTTTTTTTATCTGTATGACTATATTGCCTGCATGTATGTCAAGTGCACCCATGTGGTACAATGCCTGTGGAAGACAGAGAGGGCATTGGATCCCCTGGAACTGGAGTCATGAACTGTTTTTAGCCACCATGTGTGTGCTGGAAACTGAACCCAGGTCCTCTGCAAGAGCATCCAGTGCTCTTAAGTGCTGAGCCATCTCTCTAGACTGGCCCCTCTGCCTCATAGTTTTATATTCAACATGACTAGCTTCCTCATATTTATGCTTTCTGCCTTCTCTGTCCTGACAACTGTATCCCTTCTTAATCTGTAAGACAAAAGAAACCTTCCTTCATGAAGTTGCTTCTTGTCAGCCATTTGGTCACATCAACAAGAAAAATAACTGATAATTTCCGGACAACTTCCAAATTTGGATACATGCTCTTTCTCACACAAGCCCTCAGAAATCACAGTGGGAGGGCTAGTGGGAGCTGTAGCCTCAGGAACCAGGCCACTGAATATGGGGTGACAGTGGAGCCTGTTTGAGATTCCTAGACTTCATATTGTGTCTTCTAATGCTATGACTCTGGAGGGGAGTAGCATGGCAGAGAGGAAACAGGTCAGCTAGGAAGGTCCAAATGGTCTAACCTAGAGGTGTTCCCACAACACAGAGAGGCTGAAACTGTAGAGCTCACCTCCTGAGATGTCTTAGCCAGGCTTCTGCCCTGCTGGGCTGACCTTCACCCACCTGCTGCACCAGTTATGCATCAGATGTCAGAGAGAGGAACATTCCAGAGCTCCAGGCCTCTCACCCCCTCTGCCCCTCTACCTCCCCACCCCCACCCCCAACCCTTGCCTATTGCAGAGACCTGTGGAAAGGAGGGTGGAGCAGGGCAGAGGCCAGCAGATCACTTCCACAGGGAAGTTTTCACCACAGCAGTCAATTTGAGACTGCTTTGTTTTAAGAGCAGTTTGTGTTTCATGGCTAAGGTGAATTGCTGGCTGATTCATCACGTTTCCCACTAAAGCATACATGACTGACCATGTTTGTTTACATGGTGGATGCACTCCTGAGAGGAAAAATTCCCTCAGACAAGCAAATATTTTAAAGAATGGCAACATCGTATTGAAAATTTAATACAGGATCTCACAGTGTAGCCAAGTTGGCCATAGACTCCTGGCAGTCCTCCTCCTCCGTCTCCTAAGTGCTAAGATTACAGGCGTGAGTCACCATGCTTGACGAACTATTTCATTTCAATTGTATTCCCTATAAGCCTGAAATCCTATATTTTGAGATAAACTTAGGAGAAGTTCATCACCACAGTATGCTAGTAACTATGCAAAACTAGAAACAACTCGGATGTCCGATAGGAAAACAGAAAGATAAAATGTGTTATAACCATAATGAATTAAGGCTCCGTGTGGCACTGGGGTGTAACTCAGCAGCTTGTATTCAGCATGCATGAAGCCCTTTGTTCAATTTCAGCAGCAAAATCCAAAAGAGCTGTGTGTACATTATGGATAGACCTAAAAATATATTGCTGGGAGCTGGCAAGATGGCTCAGCAGTCAAGATGACATAAAGTCCTGACAACCTGAATTTTATTCAAACTGATCCCATAGGGGGCTAGAGACACAGCTCAGTGATTAAGAGCTGCTCTTTCAGATGACCTGAGTTATGTTTCTAGCACCTACAAGGGGGCTCCTACAACCATATGTAACTCCAGTTCCAGGGGATCTAACACCATATTCTGGCATCCACAAGTAGTGCACCCACATAGTGTGCACCTAATAAAATTAATTTTTTAACCAGCAAACAAACTGACTTCATATAGTTTTCTTCTGACCTCCACATGTACTGAGCCCTGAGCATGTACTCTCTTTCTGAATAAGTAAATAAGTAAATGTAAAGAAAAGAAATTCTTTTTTAAAAAAAATTCTTAAAATATATACAGGGCTATGGGGCTGGAGAGATGGCTCAGTGGTTAAGAGAACCAACTGCTCTTGCAGAGGACCTGGGTTCAATTCCCAGCACCCACATGGTGGCTAAGAACCATCTTTAAGCTGGGCATGGTGGCGCACACCTTTAATCTCAGCACTCAGGAGGCAGAGGCAGGTGGATCTCTGTGAGTTCAAGGCCAGCCTGGTCTACAGAGTGAGTTCCAGGCCAGCTGGGGACTATAGGGAGACCCTGTCTCAAAAAAGACAAAAACAAAAAAGAAACCTTTCAAAATTAGCTCAAATAAAACTATCAAATCCATAGGAAGTTGGAGATTATAAATGTTTCTGTTAGAAATATCTATGTTGTACCATATTTTCTTTCAAATATCATGTTTTAATGTCTGTAGACATATAAATTCCAATGTATCATCATCTTAAAGATACTCTTTGTTAACAAAATAA
>VZQC01010581.1:621955-716341 GCA_009823505.1 Rhizomys pruinosus | reverse complement strand
GCCCCAATTTAGTTATTTTTATATCTATGTGTCCAAGTGTTTTGCATATATATATATATATATATATATATATATATATATATGTGCATCCATGCCATGCAATGCCTGTAGAGACCAGAAAAGGGCATTGGATCCTCTGGAACTGGAGTTAGGGATAGTTGTGAGCCACCATGTGGGTACGGGGAATTGAACCTGGGTCCTCTGCAAGAGCAGCCAATACTCCTAACCGCTAATCCATCTTTCCAAGCTGGCCCCTCTGGCCATTCATTGCACAGAGGCCTGGAAAGAGACAGAGATTCTTCTCAGTGCCTCACAGCAAGGCAGTGCTGGGATGTGACTCTAACGGTCTGACTCCAATCCAACATCTGCACTGGGGGAGTGGGAAGATTATGTGGTATGGACTAAAAAAAAAAAAACAACTCAGTATAAATCCAGCATTCCCACTGCTTCTTCTGTGCTTCCTCATCATTAATATAAAAAAGGAAGTGTTTTCTGGCTGGGCGTGGTGGCACACACCTTTAATCCTAGCACTCAGGAGGCAGAGGCAGGCAGATCTCTGTGAGTTTAAGGCCAAGCCTGGTCTACATACTGAGTTCCAGGACAGCTCGGGCTATACAGGGAGACTCTGTGTCAAAAAGACTCCCCCCCCCAAAAGTATTTTCTGTCAAAAACAGTTTGTTACAATATGCTTGTCTTTCTCTTCAGTTCCCTTGTTTTAGAACTAATATTTGCCTTCGTGTTCTTTGTGCTTTACAAGTCAGCTGCAACTGTGCCTTCACTTCCCATCTCCCTTTTGTAAGTGGCTACACTGTGGGAAAGCTTTTGTTCCCTTGATCTAATATGTCTTGTTTTCTCAGCCATAAACTCCTTCCTTCTTTTGTGACTTTTAAGCTCCAGAAATATGCCAAAGCCCCACACTTCCAAATGCCCAAGATTCCTGCTAAAAGGCCTTACTTTCTGTGGGACTGATCCTCAACCAATGAGGAACAGCCACACTTGCTGGTAAAAGGAGAAGGCCATCTTAACAAGGCATGCTTGCTCCTTTGTTCTTGTGAGACTTGCACCATTCTGTTGAGAAGCAAACTTTGCCTTGTCCAGAAATGTACACTTAGGGTGGTGGTCTCTTTTTTTGCAACCCAAAATTTATTTCTTTTTTTTTTTTTTTTTTTTTTTGTGCACAAAATCCTACAGCCCCACATCCAGTGGGGGGGTGACAGGTTGTTTATTCTCAAGTTGTTTATTTTTTTTTTTTTTTTTTTCTAGCGTATTGCTTGTAGTTTTCACATTCACCCCAATCCACAGCTCATTATATTCTACTCACGCCCTCTCTTCCACAGGTTGTTCCTAGGCTTAGAAATAGGGTCGCACAGTGTGGATGAGAGGTAAAACACCACAGTTCCACTCTCTCTGGAGGCTGTTTGTACTTGCACTCTGGTCAATTCTGGCTGTTTTCCTTTCAATGGGCTGACAGTTTGTTTGCAGAATAACCTTTCGATCCTACCGGTAATGAAGAACAAGCAATTTAGATATATATGGTTTTAAGCGCTACTAATAGTTATGTGGTGGGTTACTTGTGCTGGATAGCTTTGTTGTCAACTTGACACCACCTGGGTATAGGGAGCCCGCAATTAGGGACATTGGCTCTATTGTTGGCCTGTGGCCACATCTGTGGGTTTGTATTGTCTTGATTGTTGAGGCAATGAAGTAATATAGAATGGCAGGCTGGAGAGCCAGAGAGTAAGCAACTCAGGAGCAAGCCAGTGGACAGCATTCCTCATGGCTGTGCTTCAGCTCCTGCCTCTAGGTTCCTGCCTTGGGCTCCCCTAAGTGATAGAACTGTGACCCAGGAAAGTCACTGAAATAACCCGTTTCCTCCGCAAGTTGATTTGGTCAGAAAGTAATTTTTGTCCACAGGCAATGGAGAGACAAACCACCGACAAAACTTGGTACCAGAGAGTGGGGTCAATTGCGTTGTGTACAGCCTACGGTCTTGCACCTTCGGTGGGGCAACATGACTTTGTTGGAAGGTTTGTGGAGGTGTTTGGAACTTGGGCTGGAGAGAAGATCTGGATGCCTAAAGATTGTTTGCTGTGGAGCTTTTGGAGCAGTTTTGCTGAAAGGAGTTGTAGAAGATGGAGATGGATGTGGATGGATGTTTGGCTGTGAAGTTTCTAGTTCAATAGGAGGAGCAGAGATATGCAGGACTGTGTAATCTGTGGGTTCTGGTCAGCTGGGCTGTGCGGAATCAGCTGTAAGTAACAAGAGACAGAACTGAGCACGTGAAACTTTTTCTGGTACTGGGGCTAATTGAATGCTGGTTAGCTGGGGCTGGAAAATGATCGTGTGGATAAGAAGAGACCAGCATCATGAGGTGAAATCTTTTGGGGGAGAGAGAGAGATATGGGGATTCTCAGGTTCCGCAAACAGAATCTGTGATTCAGAAGAGGGCCTGCGCCTCCATCTCGAGCCAGAAGCCCGACTTGGTAAACGTGTTAAGATCTACCTATATGGTTCCAGTGTTGAAAATTTTGAGCGGGTCACAGAAAGCAGCTGAGGCTTGCACTGTAGAGAGGTCAGGATAATGACCGATTGGTGGAAGTGCCATCTGGTTGTAGTGAGACCCCAGGATTTGCAGGGGGTATGGAGAGAAGCTGAAGGCTTGCACCAGGAGAGGAGAAGAGACCATTGGTGAAGGTGCATCCTCAGTTTCAGTAGCGACCCCAGTTTTTGGAGATTAGGTACCTCTGGGATGAACCACCAAGAGCAGTCGGTAGGTGTTGAATGGAGTACGGCCGGGGCCTGCCAGATGAAAACAAAGTGTGCCACGGTCGGCATGGTTGGAGAGGGGGAGCTGCTGAGACACCTTTTGGAGCCAGAAGAGTTGATGAATCCCAGGTGTCCAGCCTTGAGCTCTTGCTGGACTTAGGTTTTTGTTTGATGAGTGCCTGATTCTTCCTTTGAAAATAAGACAGTGACTTGTTTGGATTTTCAGCAAGCAGCCCACATGTTAAGAGACTGTGTTATAGACTGGACTTTTGAAGTGTGTGTGGGACATTTTAAAGGATGTGGGCTTTGAGGTGTACTGTCTTTTTGTGATTAAGTTAACATCATACTTTGGGGATAAGAACTGGAAAGGTGGCTGGTTTAATAGTGATGTGTTTGTGTGTCAAGTTGACACGGGGTCAATTATGCTGGATACTTTGCGTGCACTAACACCTGGTTGAGCTAATTGGGCAATGCTCAGATTGGGTTCAATTGGTCATTCTTGATTGTGAAAGTGGTGTGCATTAGGGGCAGAGTGTGGTGCCAGGGCATAAGCAGTGTAGTGATGTATTGACGTTCTTGTATTGATGTTGTAGGGGACAGTTAGGAGTGTGTTAGCATCAGTGAAAGAATAAGAAGAGGCCAGGCTGGGACATGAGTGCAGAGAGACAAGCCAGGACGCAAGCCAGGTGGACAGGCATTTCCTCCATGGCCTGGTGCTTCGCTCCTGAACTCCAGGCTCACGTGCCTTGGGCTCCCTAAGGATATGAACCTGTGACCCAGAAATGTAACGAATATACACCCTTCTCCTCACAAAAGTTTTTGATGGTTGAGTTTCCAGAGTATTTTGGTCACAGCAATGGGAAGTAATAGACCATGGACAGTGTTACTTCGCATAGATCACGATGTTTGGTTATGTTAATCTCTGAATTACAATTTTCCCCCTGTTAAATATGACAGGGTCTTACTGTGGCTTATAACATCTCCTAACCTGTAGAGGATGTAAGCTTGTGGGCATCAGCCATGGGTTATTCTCCAAGGGAGAGCCAATAGCCAATAGATTTGGGATATACAGGCAATGGCTGCCTCTGCTGCACAAAGTATTTCAGGCAGGTGAGGTGTAGCTGGTGTGACGGTGGAGTCTTGCTTGACTCAGGCAGACCTATTTGCTTTATTGTTTTAGTGGCCTTTGGTAACACTCTCTGGCATTCACGAGGCCATCTGTACACTTGATGTGTGGTCTCAATACAATCCCATGTTAACGTCAGGTTCTTCGGATCAGCAGGGTCTTATTGCCTCTCCTCCTGTAGGTATTCCCAACTTAGAGGCAAGGACCTACCTTTTGTGGGCCTTGGAATCCCCTGGCCAACATCACCTGGTAGAACAATCCATTGCTGATGTCAGAAGCTTCCTGTATTAATTATATTTTGCCTGAGTGCATTAGTCCCTAGGACTTTAGTTATTTATTTGGTCTGAAAGCTGAGAGTAATCCTTCCACAGTTCCCATGTCTAGTAGTCAATTAAAGAAGGCAGTTTTACCGGTTTTATAAGAGATTACCTCTACATAGTTGTCTCCAATTTACAGTTTGGGGAGCGACCTCATCATGTCATTTTTCTCCTTGTTCTATGTGGTGGGAAGGCAAGGTAGTCTCTCATATAGAACCTTTGTGTGCACCTAGAAGGTAAGTTCATTAGGACTCATTATACATAGTTGTTTCATGTAGGATCCACAGAGGGTTCGATGTTTATGGCAATCTGAGGCTTTTCTTCCTTTGAATGTTTCAGACGGGTCAGCCTTTCCGTTTGTCTCTTTTTGGTACATCCTACTCAATGCAAACTCTGTATCTTTTCTTTCTCAGCCGTTAGTTGGTGACGTTTGTCCTGTTGGAACACAACAAATCTTTTCCCATAGTTAGTTTTCAAGATTTGAATTGCAAGGGTGTTGATGAAAAGGTTTCATGTCTTCTGTACCCCCCCCCCTTTTTTTAGCATATGAGTCTCAGAAGAACAGTTGTATTATACATGACTATTAGGTGGAGTCAAGGCACAGATTTATCAAATTCACCCATGTTTGTTTTGGCGTGACTATATGATATTAACTTGGGAAGCAAAACTTAATTTTTAGCGTGTAAGATCATCTTAAGAGAGATGCTACAGGGTGATACTGTACAAAGCAGAGAAATTATAGAGAAACATTTGTATGTGTCAATCCCAAAGTTTCGTGCTCTACAGATTTTATGTAAAGCAAATGTGGGACAACAGCGATAATTTATCTCCATTTAATCAGATGCATACCATTTTATCAGATTCTGTAACCAATGTTGTTTAATATACACATGTTTACTTTTACTTTTTTTTTTTTTTTATTTCGTATGTGTATAATGTACTGCTGCATGCAGGTTTGTGCACCTGGTGTGTGCAATGCGCCACGGATGGTCAGAAGAGGGTCTCGGATTCCCCTGGAACTGGAGTTCTTCCTGGAATTGGAGTTTCACACGGCTCTCGGCCACATATGGGTGCTGGGATCGAACCCGGGTCCTCGGGTGTAAGAGCGGTCGCGCTTTTAACGCTAGGCCATCTCTCTCAGCCCTACTTTTTACTTTACTAGAGTCCTAAAACACCATGTGTCCTTGTGACGTGTCTGGCGAAACTGGTACTTGCTGACGCTCACGTCAATTAAATATGCTTAATGCGAATATACCCCCGTGTCCCTCTCCCACCATCCCCCCTTTCCAATTCACCATTTCAGTCCATTTTCTGATGCAGATCTTTCTGTTGTTCTTTTACTATGCCTCCCTCTCCATGAAGAAATATTTATCTCTGGGTTGTTGGTCTGAGCCATCCACTAATGAGGGACACCATTTGTCGTTTGTTTTTCTGGGACTGTGTTACTTCACTTAACATAATGTCTTCCAGCTCCATCCATTTACCTGCAAATTTCTTTTGCAAGAGCACCTGGCCCTTTACAGTCTTCTAGACCAAGAACATTGACCACTTAAGGCCACATGAACTATCATGCTATCCTATAGTTACATCTCTTTTGTTGTTGTTGTTGAAAAAAAAGGATCCCAAGGGTTGTTACACACAAGCTTTTTCATGGCCTTGTTATGGGAGCTTCAACTGCAGGGGGGGGGTATCATATGTGAACTGTCATATCTCTGCAGTAGCTGCTTATCCCTGACTCCAACCGCAGATGGTATTCTTCCCTGACACATCTCAGCCACTGCTCAACCTAAGGTTCAACCATCGGCCTGCAGCAGCCTCCCCTCTGCCTCAAAATTCTGCTCCCAGCTCTCTCTTTTGACTTCTCCTGGTCTTTCTCTTTCTCTCTACCTTCAGAACCTTCTCCACTCACCCCTCTCCCTTTCTTGGATACATACTCTCCCTCACAAACTCACTTGGGAACTTTATGCCCTCTCCTTCAGAAAAATCTTCTTCCCTTCTGTGAGGTGGCCAATGGGAACTCTGATACTCTCTGAGGTTCATGTTCCCTTTCCTAGTCTGACCTATCTGCAATCAAATCCAAACTATTATCAAAGTCAAGCCAAGATCCCTCTGGCTTCATTAAGGAATTCGGTGGATTCACTGTGGTCTTTGTTTTTTGTTTTTTTTTTTTAATTTTAATTTTTATTGATGCTTTGTGCATTTCGTACATCATTTTCCAATTCAGATCAGTGCATTTTTCCCTTTCCTTCCCCCCCCCCCCACCCCATCCCAGTCATGTTTTCTTCCTCTGCTCATCTTTCTCTTTTTTTTTTTTTTTTCATTTTTTAGCTATAAGTGATAATCCATGAGTACAAGATCCTTTCTGCAAAACAATCTGCAGGCTGTTGTGCCAAACATCCCAACCCCACCATCCAGTGGGGGTGACAGGTTGTTTGTTCAATCAAGTTGATCAATGAGTGTCCAGACTTACATCGCTGTAGTTTCACCATTCACCCCAATCGGCGCCTTACATTTTACCAGCACCCTCTTCCGCAGATTTGTTCCCTAGGCTTAGAAAAGGGGTACAGGTGGATGAGAAGAAAACAGTCCACTCTCTCTGGAGCTGTTGACTTTGACTTCTGGTCAATTCTGGCTGTTTCTTTCATGGGCTGACAGTTTGTCCAGGAGTAACCTTTCGATCCTACTAAGAAGCACAAGCAATTAGATATATAGGTATTTGAGCACAGCTAATTAGTTATGGTAGGGGTTACTTTGGCATAGACACATTGCAAGTGTACAGATGGCCTCTGAATGCCAGAGGTTGTTACCAAGGCCACTAAACCAATAAAGCAAATACGGGTCTCCGTGAGTCAAGCAAGACTCCACCGTCAGCACCAGCTACACCTCACCTGCCTGGAAATACTGTGCAGCAGAGGCAGCCATGTGCCTGTATATCCCAAATCTAATTGGCTATTGGCTCTCTCCTTGGAGGAATAACCCATGGCTGATGCCACAAGCTTACATCCTCTACAGGTTAGGAGATGTTATAAGCCACAGTAAGACCATGTCATATTTAACAGGGGGGAAAAATGTAATTCATGGATTAACATATCATCACTGTGGTCTTTGACCTAACCTAGAAAGACAGTTCTACCATTCTAACAACCGTCTGTACTTTAAAAAATTTTTTTATTTAATATGTATAAGTATTTTGCCTGCATGTATGTTAAGTGTACTTGCTGCCTATGTGTCAACTTTCAGAGGCCAGAAGAGCGTCCGGATCCCCTGGAACTAGAATTATGGACCATTGTGAGCCACCGTGTAGGAGCTGGGAACCAAACCTGGGTCCTCTGGAAGAGCAGCAGCCAGTATTCTTCACTGCTGAGCCATCCCTCCAGCCATTGTGAGCCACCATGTAGGAGCTGGGAACCAAACCTGGGTCCTCTGGAAGAGCAGCAGCCAGCATTCTTCACTGCTGAGCCATCCCTCCGGCCATTGGCTGTACTCTTCAGCAGAGAATATAGTTTTAAGCATTTGCCTGAGCAGGTGAGACCTATGCTTATAACCAATTACAGCCAGGACAGGCAGTGAAATAGCAGATACAGAATCCCATCAGGTCCGTGATGGATAACGCTGGAAGAAGGAATCAGCTGGGACTGCATGAGTACATATCTCTTTGAAGGAATGAAAAAGGCTGTCATCAACTCTGTGAACTGCAGCAGGTTATGGGAGATAAAGCATGAACTTTCTGGAAACCCTGCTCTCTCAGTGCAGCCGCACTGAAGCCATGTGGATACACAGACCTGGACCCTGAGAGCTCAGGGAGCACCGCGCCATTCTGGCTGCACATTTTTGTGTGTTTGTTTTGGTTTGGTTTGTTTGTTTTTTAAGACAGTGTCTCAGTGTATAGACCCGGATGACCAGGAACTTACTATATAGACCAGTCTAGTCTGGAACTCACAGAGATCTGCCTGCTTCTGTCTCCTGAGTGCTGGAATTAAAGGCAAGGGCCATCATGCACAGCTCCAAGCTAGGCCTCTCCAAATATTAGTCAAAAGCTTCAACAATTCGAACAGGGCCCCCCAAACTTCTTTCCCCTCTAATTAGATGTGGCCTTCAAGGTCTTTAATAATCAGAATGAGAGCCAGAAGGGACAAAACAGAAGGTGATAGGGGACAGATCACTTAGGTTAGACCCTGGTTGTTCTTTCCCTGGCTATCTTGATAAATACTAGAGTGCCATCTAGAGGCAACCTTCTTAGTCTAAGGGATCCAGATGAAAGATCCTTTCTGAAATGTCTTGAGATGTCACTTGCATGTACAATTGGCCTCTGAAATGCCAGAGAGCATTACCAAAGGCCACTAAAGCAATACAGCAAAATATTGGTCTCCTTGAGACAAGCAAGACTCCCCCGTCAGTATCAGCTACACCTCAACTGCCTGGAGATACTGTGCAACAGTGGCAGCCATGTGTGTGTATATATATATATATCCCAAATCTATTTGGCTATTAACTCTCTCCTTGGAGGAATAATTCACAGCGGATGCCACAAGCTTATGTCCTCTACTGGTTAGGAGATGTTATAAGCCACAATAAGAACTTGTCATCCTTTACAGAGAAACCACAGTTTGTGGATTAGCATACTATTCCAAGCATCTGTGTCTATGCTCACAGCTTAGCTTGACATAATAATTAGTACTGCTTAAATGCCTGTACATCCAATTGCTTGTGCTTTGTTAGTAGGATTAAAAAGGTATCATTGGATAAGCTGTCAACCCATGAAGGGAAACAACCTGAACAGACTAGAGTCCAAACTGACATCTCTAGAGAAAATAGACTGTTTCGCTTCTCACCCACTTGTGCCCCTTTTCCAAAGCGTAGGGAACAACTTGCGGAAGAGGAGACATGGTAGAATGTAAGGGCTGCGGAGAGATTGGGGTGAATCGTGAGACTACAGCAATATAGACTGGACTCCTATTTGATCAACATGCTTGCGCATACAAGCTTCTCCAACTGGACTATGGGAACTTTGGGTTGTTCAAAAGTTGGACATAGATACTTGCAAATTGGTTTTACATGAATGTTACTTACATCCATTGCTTATGCTTAATAATTTGGCTCACTTAAAAAAATGCACCAATTACCTTATTGTATGGCAAACTGAGCAACGTCAATGTTATCTGAAAACAACTGTGCTTAAAAAATAAACAAATAGCCGAGCATGGTGGCGCACACCTTTAATCCTAGCACTTGGGAGGCAGACGCAGATGGATCTCTGTGAATTCAAGGCCAGCCTGGTCTACAGAGTGAGCTCCAGGCCAGCTGGTACTTAAAGGGAGACCCTGTCTCAAAAATACCAAAAATAAATAAATAAATAAATAAATAAATAAATAAATAAATAAGAAAAAAAAGAAAGATCCTTTCTGTTGTGGCCAACCAGAACATTTAAACCAGGAGGGCTCAAAAGTAACCAGGTGACACACCTTTCATCCAAAGCGAAAAGCTGGAGGGCCAGTAGAAGCAGAAGTGTCCATTCTACTCTCTCACAGGGTGGACCATCCATTATCCAAGGACTTCCCTTTCAGATCAATCTGAAAATGGACAAATGCCTTTAACTTTGCTCCTAGACCATGAGGATCCCAATGAGGAATGAAGACTTTTATCCATCAAGACAAATGGGGTCCTGAGGTTACGTGGGCTCACATATTTTCTGTCTCTAGATGGGACTTAGGTGACCTCAGTAGTGGCAGGGATCAACATTTTGTTCTTTATCAACATGAAGCAACTTTTTCTGGTTTGACCTCCTGGTTTGACCATCCAGTCCTCAGTCCTCCTTCCTGACACTGATGGCAAGCCTCCACCAGCTGGCGTTATGCCCCTCTTAACCTGTCTGATAGGCAGACACCTTTTCACTCATTCCTTTTGAGTTAGCTTCCCCATTCCTCTTCTGGACAGGGACGTCATGTCCAAACCCTAAGCCCATCCATGACTCCTTAGACTCTAGAGACCCTTAGAACACTCTCAACATGGAGCCCCCAGTCCTGCAGAGGCCCAAAATGTACTCCCAATGATCTCTATTATCAATACCTACACTGACCAACATATGCCTCCCAACATTTGGGACATCTCCTTCCTGAATTTTCACTAACAACACTCCTGTCAAAATAGCCCTTAAGTATCCTAACTTCCTTTAAAGGCTCAAATTCTTTAAAGCTAGAGTCTTGAGAGGGCTTATAGCCTCTCATTAATAAATTATTCTTGCCGGGCATGGTTTCAGATGCCTTTAATCCCAGCACTTGGGAGGCAGAGGCAGGCAGATTTCTGGGAGTTCAAGGCCAGCTTGGTCTACACAGTGAGCTCCAGGCTAGTTGGAACTAAAGGGAGACCCTGTCTCAAAAAAAAAGACTGAAAATAATAATAATAATAATAATAATAATAATAATAATATAGCATAATGAGACTGGCCACCTGCCCAGCTCACTGAGCCCCTGTTCATTAATGAGACAGGAATGGCAAATGTTAAGAGCCCTTCCAATGAAAGGAGGAAAAGGCTCTCCAAAGACAAACTGTTAAAATGATGGTTGTAGCCAAAGATTCTATTGTATCTAGACTCCCCCTGATGACCAAGTTAACACACTGTATGTAATACATTTTTAATTAATTAGTTTTTCTAGCCTATGGGTCACCTGGGAGTTATAGATTAGCTGTGGGTTTTACTTTATCAAGACACCATGAATGTCAGAGGGAGAAAGTAAACAGTCTGCCTGGCCTCTCTTTAATCCCAGGCTCTCTCACCTGTGCATGTGTGTCTTGGCTGTCCTCATGGGCTTTTCATTTGAAAGCCAGAGCTTTTGACACTGCTGAGCAGGTTTAAACAGAAGAATTGGGGCAAGGGGCAAGAGGTATGCACAATCAACCAGTCTTGGTCTAGGTGTGGTATTCTTGCTTGTTGATTTTTTTAATTTCATTTTTATTTTATGTGTATAAGTGTATTGCCTGCATGTATATAGGTACACTTATGTCATGCAATGCCCACAGAGGTCAGAAGAGGGCATGGGATTCCCATGGAACTGGAGTTATTGATGGTTGTTAGCTGCCATGTGAGTGCTGGGAATCTAATCCAGATCTTCTGCAAGAGCTGTGAGACAGTGAACTTGGAAGGCCCTGGCTCAGAGTGACGTGGATGGTCGTTGAGTCACCTGGGCCTTAGTCCTCTGGACCAAGCCCACTTGACCCAAGAAATAAGGCTGACCACTCCCTAAGAACTCTGCAACACAAGGGGTACTTGCAAATGTGTCATTCGTGTGTGATACAGCCCCCTGCTACAGAAAGGTCAAGGCAGGAAGATTGCTGCAAGTTCAAGAAGAGCCAAGTCTATATACCAAGACATTGTCTCAAAAGTAAATAGCAATGACAACAAAAAAAGAAAATCAGTCCATAGTATCCACACTAGACTCACTTACTGGAAAGGTAAAAACAGCAGATTAGTTCAGCCTTCAAAGACAGATAAACTTGAGTGTCCAAGTTGCAGCCAGCAGCCAGGTGAGAGAAGACAAACTCCATGTGCACAGATGTCTGTCCCAGGGCTCTATCTTATCTGACCTGCTTATTCTCACTGAGCCTTTGACAGGGGTTATAGTGAAGTAGACTTCACATACTCAGTGTTTAGGGATTCATAGAATTTATGAGGGAAACACTACAGAATTTAGAAAACTACCTCTGAGTTAAGCAGTCAGGTGTTCCAGGCCTGACCCTGCCACATATCATCTGTGTGGCCCTTGGCAAATAACCCTTCTTAAACAAAATGGGTGGCCATTTTGTTTAAGAAGAAATTTTATTAAGAAATAATCCCATTTAAAATTCTCTAAATTGGGGCTGGAGAGAGATGGCTCAAGAGTTAAGAGCAACAGCTGCTCTTGCAGAGGACCTGTGTTTGATCCGCAGCACTCACATGGCAGCCAACAACTGTGTATAACTCCAGTTCCAGGGGAATCTAACGCCTTTTTCTGACTCCACATGACACATGACACAAGTACACTTATACACATGCAGGTAATACACTGATACACATAAAATAAAAGTAATAAATTTTAAAAATTCTAAATTTATTTTATTTTATGTGTATGAGTGTTTGGTCTGCTTGTATGTAACTGCGCCTGCTGTTGTGGAATGCCCGCGGGGGCCAGAAAAGGAATCCTACTCCTTGGAGCTGGAGTTACAGTTGGTTGTTAGCAGCCACAAGGGTGCTGGGAACTGAACCCAGTTGTCTGCAAGAGAAGCCAGTGCTCTTTACCCATGAGCCATCTCTCCATAATGACATTTAAAAGGGTTTTTATAAAAAAATGTATTGTCAGGGCTGGAGAGATGGCTCAGCAGTTAAGAGCACCGACTGCTCTTGCAGAGGATCCAGGTTCGATTCCCAGCACCCACATGGCGACTAAGAACCATCTTTAACTCCAGTTCCAGGGGAATCCGATGCCCTCTTTTGACCTCCACGGCATTGCACAACATGGGTACACCAACTTGCATGCAGACAGTGCACTCATACACATAAAAAATAAAAGAAATTTTAAAAAATGTATTGTCAAGAGTACCAGGCATATGTTTTTTCAGGATACAATGATTTTGCCCAAGGTGGTAGATTGTCCTCTTTCTTTATATTTTCTAATTTTTCTGCCCACTTGGCTTCCAGATAGTTTATGTGGGAAAAACATAAAAGATTTGTCAACTTCATTCAAATCACATTTTGAAATTTTTTTAAAGCTGCTATGATTAGAACTTGTGAAAGGAACAGGGGAGAGATGAATTAAAATGGAGGAAAATGTGTTAATGTGTATCAGTTGTAGTATTGGTGTTATTTAGTCAATTAATCCTCTGCCTGTTGATATATGTAATACTGTAGAACTGTTTTCGTGAATAAGAGTGTATGGGACTGGTTTCGTTTTTATTTTGCTGCTCGTGGTCTTTTACACTAAGATGTTTCATTCTTAACAGCTCACTGTTTTTGCTTCCGATTTGTCCTAAATAAAATTCTAGTTTTGTGTCCAAGTTAAAAAAAAAAAAAAAAAGCCGGGCAGGTTTAGATGCCTTTAATTCCCGCACTGGGGAGGCAGAGCAGGCAGATTTCTGGGAGTTCAAGGCCAGCTTGGTCTACCACAGTGAGCTCCAGGCTAGTTGCGACTAAAGGGCAGACCCTGTCTCAAAAAAAAAAAAAATACCAGGCATAGAGTAAGAAGAGCACAGTAAAACTCAGACTGGTTGTTCTCAAGCCTTTAGCATTTAACCAACAATAATACATGGTTTTGTCTCATAAAAGAGGGAAAGAATATATGGTTGTTCAGAATATTCCAGGAAAATTTAGCACTCGATTTGCCATAAAAGACTTATCTGTATCTGTGACTGTAATGTGCATCTGTATCTGCATCTGTCTGCATCTGTATCTGTATCTGCATCTGTATCTGCATCTGCGTCTGTATCTACATCTGTATGTATCTGTATCTGCACCTGTATTTGCATCTGTGTCTGTATCTGTATCTGCATCTGCATCTGTATCTGTATCTGCATCTGTATCTGTATCTGCATCTGTATCTGTATCTGCATCTGCATCTGTGTCTGTATCTGCATCTGCATCTGTATCTGCATCTGCATCCACATCTGTGTCTGTATCTACATCTACATCTGTATCCATATCTGCATCTGTATCTGCATCTGCATCTGTATCCATATCTGCATCTGTATCTGCATCTGTATCTGCATCTGCATCTGCATCTGTATATGTCTTTTTGGTTGTGAGCCTAAGCCTTTAATGGCTGCACCAGCTCTCCAGCCCTGTATCTGTATATGTATCTGCATCTGTGTCTATATTTGCATCTGTATCTGTATCTGCATCTGCATCTATATCTATATCTGCATCTCTATCTGCATCTGCATCTGCATCTGAACCTGTATCTGTATCTGCATCTGTATGTGTATCTGTATCTGCATCTGCATCTATATCTATATCTGCATCACTATCAGCATCTGTATCTGCATCTGCATCTGTATCCATATATGTATCTGTATCTGCATCTGTATCTGTATCTGCATCTGCATCTGTATCTGCATCTGCATCTGTATCTGTATCTGTGTCTGTATCTGCATCTGCATCTGCATCTGTATCTGCATCTGCATCTGTATCTGTATCTGCACCTGTATTTGCATCTGTATCTGCACCTGTATCTGCATCTGTATCTGCATCTGTATCTGCACCTGTATCTGCATCGGCATTTGTATCCATATCTGCATCTGTATCTGCATCTGCATCTATATCTATATCTGCATCTGCATCTGCACCTGTATCTGCATCTGTGTGTGTATCAGTATCTGCATCTACATCTCTATCTGCATCTCTATCTGCATCTGCATCTGTATCTGCATCTGCATCTGTATCTGCATCTGTATGTGTATCTGTATCTGCATCTGCATCTGCATCTGTATCTGCATGTGCATCTGCATGTGCATCTGCACCTGTATCTGTATCTGCATCTGTGTCTGTATCTGCATGTGTATCTGCATCTGCATCTTCATCTGTATCTGCACCTGTATCTGTATCTGCACCTGTATCTGCATCTGCATCTGCATCTGTATCTGCATCTGTATCTTCATCTGCATCTGTATCTGTATCTGCTTCTGCATCTGCATCTGTATCCTGTATCTGTATCTGCACCTGTATCTGCATCTGTATCTGCATCTGCATCTGTATCAGCATCTGTATCTGTATCTGCATCTGCATCTGTATCCATATCTGCATCTGTATCTGCATCTGCATCTGTATCTGTATATGTATCTGCATCTGTATCTGTATCTGCATCTGCATCTATATCTATATCTGCATCTCTATCTGCATCTGCACCTGTATCTGCATCTGTATGTGTATGTGTATCTGTATCTGCATCTACATCTATATCTATATCTATATCTGCATCTCTATCTGCATCTGAATCTGTATCTGCATCTGCATCTGTATCCATATATGTATCTGTATCTGTATCCATATCTGCATCTGTATCTGTATATGTATCTGCATCTGTATCTGTATCTGCATCTGCATCTATATCTATATCTATATCTGCATCTCTATCTGCATCTGCACCTGTATCTGCATCTGTATGTGTATCTGTATTTGTATCTGCATCTGAATCTATATCTATATCTGCATCTGCACCTGCATCTGCATCTGTATCTGCATCTGCATCTGCACCTGTATCTGTATCTGCATCTGTATCTGTATCTGCATCTGCATCTGCACCTGTATCTGCATCTGTATCTGCATCTGCATCTGCATCTTTGTCTGTATCTGCATCTGTATCTGCACCTGCATCTGTATCTGTATCTGCATCTGAATCTGCATCTGTATCTGTATCTGCACCTGTATCTGTATCTGCATCTGAATCTGCATCTGTATCTGTATCTGCACCTGTATCTGTATCTGCATCTGAATCTGCATCTGTATCTGTATCTGCACCTGTATCTGTATCTGCACCTATATCTGCATCTGTATCTGCATCTGCATCTGTATCTGCATCTCTATCTGTATCTGCATCTGAATCTGTATCTGTATCTGCATCTGTATCTGTATCTGTATCTGTATTTGCATCTATATCTGTATCTGCATATGTACCTGTATCTGCATCTACATCTGCATCTGCATCTGCCTGTTTGTATATCAGCAGTTTTTCCAAGCAGAAGCCCCAACATAAACTGTGTTAAGGTGAGCACTGTTGGAAAGCTCATGTATCGAGGAGCAGACATAGACACATTAGGATGCAGCCAATCAGTTTAGAAGAGTTAGATGCTTCCCATAGGGCACACAATCTCTCTTGATCCTACGACCTATCTTATAAGGGCAAGTGATAAAAGATTTCTCTCCAGGGTGGGCATGGTGGCACCTGCCTTTAATCCCAGCACCTGGGAGGCAAAGGATGGTGGATCTCTGTAAGTTCAAAGCCAGCCTGGACTACATAATGAGTTCCAGGCCAGCTGGGGCTACAACAGGGAGACCCTGTCTCAAAAAGACCAAAAAAAAAAAAAAAAAAAGATTTCTCCCCAGAAGTCACTGAGAAGTGGGAGTTTACCTGTATTCTGGTTCTTTTTTTTCTTTAAGTTATTGTGTATGTCTGTCTGTATGTAGTGTATGTGTGTATGCATGTATATTTCTATGTGTGTAGTATATATGTGTATATGCATGTGTGTAGCATAATGGATGTGTGCATATACAGTGTGTATGTGGGGGTAATATAATGTGGTATATGTGTGTACATGCATGTGTATTCATGTGTACAGTATATGTGTGTGCACGTGTGCTGTATATGTGTGTATAGTATAATATAGTGTACATATATATGTGTGTGTATGCGCATGTGTTAGTGCTATGTGTGTGGAAGCCAGAGATCAACATCAAACGTCTTTCTCAATTTCTCTCCTTTTTTTCCTTTGATCTTTTTGAGACAGGGTTTCTCTGTAGCCCCAGGTGACTTGGAACTCACTATGTAGACCAGGCTGGACTTAATCTCACAAACATCTGGCTGGCCTTGAACTCATAAAGATCCACCTGCCTCTGCCTCCCAAGTGCTAGGATTAAAGGCGTGCGCCACCACGCCCAGCCCTATCTGTTTTTAGTACACCACAGTGCTCAGCTTTAGGGTGCTATGTCCTATCAGTTTTAGCACCAAGGAAAGTCAGATTTTAAACTCATTAGCTTTAAATGAAAAGATCCCAGGGGCTGGAGAGATGGCCTAGCGGTTAAGAGCGCCGACTGCTCTTGCAGAGGACCCGGGTTCGATCCCCAGCACCCACGTGGCAGCTGAGAACCATATGAAACTCTAATTCTAGAAGAGCCCCAGTTCCAGGGGAATCTGACGCCCTCTTCTGACCTCCGTGGCATTGCACAACATGGGTGCACAGACCTGCATGCAGACAGTACATTCATACACATAGATAAAAATAAATAAAAAATTTTTTTTAAAAACCCAGAAAGTTTAAAGAAAGAAAAAGAAAAGATCCCAGCTGGGCATAATGGTGCACGCATTTAACCCTAGCTGAGATTTCTCAAATCCCCATGGCAGAGAGGTCTGTGACTCTCAAGATGACACCTATCTGGGCCAGATAGGTGTCACATTGACCTGCTTTCTTTATCTTCGCAGCGCAGAATGCCTTTGTGTGTTGTGAAAGCAAGGAGCTTTGTTTCTGAGAATGTGATGACTTAGTTCCGGCATACAGAGAGCCCTCTTGGAGACTGCCAGACAGCACTCCCTCTGCATCTCACTTACACATCAGATGGATCTTCCAAAGGCACCTACTTTAATTTTAATCACTTTCTTTTTTTCTTTTTTTTTTTCCTTTTTTTTCTGAGACAGGGTCTCCCTATAGCCTCAGCTGGCATGGAACTCACTCTGTAGACCAGGCTGTCCTTGAACTCACAGAGATCCGTCTGCCTCTGCCTCCTGAGTGCTAGGATTAAAGGTGGCTGCCACCACACCCAGCTTAAAGACGGTTCTTAGCCTCCATATGGGTGCTGGGAATTGAACCCGAGTTCTCTGCAAGAACAGTTGGTGCTTTTAACCACACTGTAACTCCTGAATTTGCCTGGTATTTTCTGGTTGCAAACCCCTGGCTTGCAGAATGGCATGGACTCAGCTTCTGCCAAACCTGGGCAGCTGGCCTGTATCCTCAGAAAGTACATGGGGCTAGGGCAGGGACTCTGGTCTCCCTGCTCTGCCATCATCTCCCAGTTGCAGTTTCAGTGAGACCCAGGCCCATATACATTACATTCAACTAGGGTGCTCTCACTGTCTCATTACTTTTTTTTTGGGGGGGGCATTTTGAGACAGGATCTCCCTGTAGGCCTGGAACTCACCATGTAGACCAGGCTGGCCTCAATCTCACAAAGATTGACCTGTCTTTGCCTCCTGAGTGCTGGGATTAAAGTCATGTGCCACCGTGCCTGGCTCTCTTAATATGTTTAAACAAGGTCTTACTATGGAACTCTGGCTAGCCTAGTATTCCTGATATAACCCAGGCTGGCTTTGAACTCAGGGCAGTCTTCTTGACACAGACTCCTCAGCATTGCAACTGCAGACACATGCCACCATACTTGGCTTCAGGATCTTCTTGCTCTGACATTTCAAAAGTATTTATTGTCTGTAAATTCAGTGGAATATGGGTTCCATTTGATCCCAAACTCTTTCCAGATTCCCCCTTTTCTCACTAGAACTCCTGTCTTGGTATCTGGACATAGTCCTCTGGCTACTCTGGAAAAACCACACTGTCAGGATCCTGGGCTTCCCTTTCAGGGATCCAAGTTGGGGACCTTTAGTCTTCTTTCATGTTCATCAAAACTAACTTCTTCTAGTTCCACCAACTAATGAGTGCTAACTTTACCTCTGAACCTCAATTTTCATACTTGTGTAGCATGACTAATAATCACATTTATCTTTAAGGTTATTTTAAAGATGCAAATAGTTTATCTAAACCATCTGTACTGTGTCTGAGCTGTTTAATAAATGGTAGGCATTATTAAAAGGAATTCCATCCAGACTTCATTTTTGCCAAGGATCCTTCTTTGATTCTCACTAAATGGTGTGATGTGGTCTACATTTCTGTTTCAGAGCAATGGGAGGGGTTTGTTGAATGTTAAATTCATGGCTCTATCAGGCTACACTTCTGTGATAGGCAAAGTAATTCTCTCCACTTCCCCTCAAAGATGTTCACATCCTAACTCCTAGAACAAGGGGGAATAGTCTGGATTATAAAGGTAGGCTCCACATCCTCACAAGCTTTTCATCGGTGGGAGGAGTGGGGAGAGCTAGTGAGAGGGATGTAACAACAGAGGTCTGAGTGGTGCCCTTGTTGGCTTTGAAGAAGGAAGGGATACATGAGCCAGGGGATGAGAGAAACTTTAACAGGCCGGAAAGGAAAGAGCAGATTCTCCCCAGAGCCTCAGAAAACAATGAAGCTGACATAATTTTTTGGTTGTTTGTTTGGGGGTTTTGTTTTTTGTTTTGAGACAGGGTCTCCCTGTAGCCACAGATGGCCTAGGTACTTGCTATGTAGACCAGGCTGGCCTAAACCTCACAGAGATTTGTGCTGGTATTAAAGGGATGTGCCACCACACCCAGCTCTTACTGACATCCTAATCTTAGTGCAAAGAGACCCATTTCAGACCTCTGATCTCTAGCACTGCAAGATGATAAAACTATGCTGTTTTAAGCCATTCATTGTATAAGTTGTTACAGACACAATTGGAAACTAATATGACTTTAATATACATTTCAAAGACCCAACAATCTAAGTTGTCCATGGTGTTGTTCCTACTGTACAACTGAAGGAAACTATAACCCAGAATAGTTAAGTAACTTGCCCCAAATTACACAGCTAGTAAATAACGGTATTAGTTACATTCAATTTTTTTACATGTATGAGTGTTTTGCCTGCATGTATGTAAGTGCAATGTTATGCAATGCCCATGGAGGCCAGAAGAGCCCCTAGAACTAGAATTAGAGCCATTGTTAGCTGCCATGTAGGTGCTGGGAACCAGATCAGGTCCTCTGCAAGAGCAACCAGTGCTCTTAAAAATCATCCATCTTTCCAGCCCCTAGTTACATTCTTTTGATGAAAATTACAGTTAACAAAATCACAGGGCTGTGCATGTTGCTCAGTGGTACAGCACTTACTTAGAGTGCACAAGGCTATGCTGTGCACTGAAACACACACACATGCAGGCACATGCATGTGCACCTGCAGGCACAGGTACAGGCACATGTACATGAACACACAAACTGGACCAGGTATTTTCATATGCCCATAATTCCAGGACGTGGAAGGGAGAGACAGGAAGATAATTGTGATTTCACAGAAAGAGAAGGGGGAGCACAAATTGGCTTAAACTACTGTCGTGGAGTTCTGGAATCAATTGGGCAATACCTCATTTTTTAAAACAAAATGAGTGTTTTATTGATGGAAGCAAAGCCACTTGGTTTTACAGACAGAAACAAATGAGAGAAAAAAAAAAAAACAGAAAACTGGGTGGTTAGTTAAAAATTGCTCTCCTTATAAAGTTCAACTTGAACTGGCCTTTCTGGTGATTTAGTGGCCCTCCTCATACTCCAACTTCTTAGATTGATTATTTATTTATTTATTTATTTAGCCTTTTTGAGACAGGGTCTCCCTGTAGCCTCAGCTGTCCTAGAACTCACTATGTAGACCAGGCTGGCCTTGAACTCACAGAGATCCTCCTGCCTCTGCCTCCCGAGTGCTAGGACTAAAAGCATGTGCCATCATGCCTGGCCATCAGACAATTTAGTTTTGGTGTAGTGATTTGGACCTTCAGCATGAGTAATTCTACTTTGGTTGGCCTCTTAAGTCTAGTGCAGACCCCAAACCAATGACCTGGTTTATTATGACATTTCTTTGTTTATTTATTATGTATTTATGTGTGCACACGAGCATGCCATGGCACTTATGTGGAGATCAGGGTTGGTTCTTTACTTCCTCTGTGTGGGTCCTGGGGATTCAGCTCAGGTCTGCAGGCTTTACCTGCTGAGCCCTCTCAAGGGTAAAGTGTTTTATTAAGCACTATAAAGGGAGTTTATTAGCTCATATAATAAGAAGCAGCTCAGAGAACGGGGAAGGCTGGACTCAGAAGACAAAAAGCTGACACATTCAGGATCCAGTCTTTGTCCATCTTCTACAGTCTTGGCTGGACTGCCCCAGGCTCTCCACTGATGCAACATGGTGGCAGCAGCTCCAGCTTCCTCCACAACTTTCGGAGGAAAAAGGAGCCTGCTTCTTTCTCAGTAGCCCCAGTGGGTTCTGATGTGAGTTTTTGCTTTTGTTTAGGTTATAAACCCAATTCCCTGCCAAATCCTGAGTTAAGTAGTAAACCTGTGAATGAGAATTGGAGAAGGGTTGAACTCACCATACACATGCAGAAAATTCAGTGATTTACCAGAAACACAGAAAATTGGATATCAAATGTGCACAAATATTTGATGACCAAATAATGATGGGTGGGGAATGTCTGTACATGTTTAATACAGATATAATCCCCCCTAAATAATTTCAGTCCCTGGCTACAGAAGTTGACTGTACTTCAGTGAGCAAAACCACTCTACCACTGAGCCATATCCCTAGCCCTTCTCTCCTCTGTCTCTGTCTCTGTCTCTGTCTCTGTCTCTCTCTCTCTCTCTCTTATTTTTGAGATAGGGTCTCACTAAGTTGCCTAGGATGATCTTTACCTCACTCTTTGGTACAGGCAGTCCTTGAACTTGCCATCCTCCCACCTCAGCCTCCCGAGTACCTGAGACTACAGCCCACCAGACCCACCCAGCATTGAACATTTTTTTTTAACTTGTAGCTAAAAACATCCCTAGCTGGACATGATGCCTTAAAGAGCAGTTTGGACTCTTTAAATGACCTAATGATGTAGGTAAAGTACTTAACAAGGTCTAACAGTTGTTCACCATTATGTTTATTACCACAGTTACTGATCTTATCTATTTATGAACTCCTCAAGGGCTTCAGTGACTCTCTTTCTGGAGTTGTTGCTGAGATCCGGCTGTGCCCTTCCATAAGTCACCCCATGCTATAAAAGGGTGGTTTTCAGATTGTACCTTGCTCTGAGAGACTCTACAAGAAATTTTTGTTTTTGTTTTTTGTCTTTTTGAGCCTGGAACTCACTATGTATACCAGGGTGGCATCAGTCTCAAAGAGATCTGCCTGCCTCTACCTCCCAAGTGCTGAGATTAAAGGCATGCACTACCATGTTTGCCATAAGAAGATTTTGATTCCCTTTTGAGAACAGAAGACAAAACTGTAACTTTGGTGGACACATAAAAATCATCGTACCATGCCTACTCACAGGCACAGACTGGTAATGACTTATTCCTAAAAGTAGAAAGGGTGCCACCTTATAAATTTATCAAAGTAAACTGGGACTATAGAAGTACATCGATGTACATCAGGAAAACCAGGCCTCAGAATTATCAGACCTAGAGACCGAGAGAAGAATGCAACTGCCTTACCTAGACTGGATTCAGTTAACAGCACCCAAATGGCAGTCAACACCCATCTTTAACTCCATTTCCAGGGGATCTAATGTACTATTCTGACCTCCACGGCCATTGCACATACTTGGTTCACTTACATACATGCAAGCAAAACACTCATACACATAAAATAAACAAAAAAAATTTTAAAGAGGGGGTACCTGGGCCAAATGTGGTGGCACACACCTTTAATCCCAGCAGCACTTGGGAGGCAGAAGCAGGTAGATCTCTGTGAGTTCAAGGCCAGCCTGGTCTACATAGTGAGTTCCAGGACAGCTGTGGTTACAGGGACACCCTGTCTCAAAAACACCAAAAAGGGCTGGAGAGATGACTCAGCAGTTAACAACACCAACTGCTCTTGTAGAGGACCGGGGTTTGTCCCAGCACCCACATGGTGGCTAAGAACCATCTTTAAGCCAGAAATGGTGGCAAACAACTTTAATCCTAGCATTCAGGAGGCAGAGATCTGTGAGTTCAAGGCCAGCCTGGTCTACAGAGTGAGGTCCAGGCCACCTGGGGCTACAGGGAGACCCTGTCTCAAAAAAAAAAAAAAAACAACCAACAACAAACCCTGCCATATGAGCACCTGGGGTGTTTCAAGGGACCAACAACCACACCCTCCTGTCTGTCCCCAGGGCTTCAGTTCAGCTGTTGACACAACCTACTCCAGTTGCTGCCCTCTACCCACCCCTTTGTCTATCTGGGCCTGCTATCTATCCACCTGCATATTCATTTGTCTGGACCTAGTCCTGCTCTTCATCTTTACAGCCTCCACCTCATCTCACTTCAGCAGCTCCATTTTGTGGCAAGGCTTGACTCTATAGCAGCAACTGCTCCAACAACCTCCAACTGGGTATTCTCTATGCAGTCTCCCAGGTCCTGGCCTCTGAAACTCCTTGGATTCTGCTGTGACCTTTTTTGTGGGCATTCAGTAACCTACAGATACCTATAGAACCATACAGACCTACTTACTGTATGATATGTAAGATACCAAGAATTGATATTAGGAATGCAATAAAAGGCCAGGCATGGTGGTGCACGCCTTTAATCCCAGCACTCCAGAGGCAGAGGCCAGCGGATCTCTGCGAATTCAAGGACAGCCAGGTCTACATTAACAAGTTCCAGGACAGCTGGGGTTACAGGGAGACCCTGACTCAAAAAAAAAAAAAAAAAAAAAAATCACTGACAAGGAAATGAAGGAGAAGGGGAAAAGGGCTCAGCAGCTGCTCCAAGCCATCCAGTCCTGGGAAAGCAGAGGGGCTTTTGTATAAACAAAAGTTTTACTGGGGGTGTTTGTGGGGGGATTAAAAGATTTGAATTTTCTGTACTAAACCAAAGTTTTACAGTGTTTGACAGAAAGGACATAATTCTACCACTCCTGGGTATGTACTCACAAGATTCATCTTACCACCACAGAGATACATACACAGCCATGTTTATTGCAGCTCTCTTCAACCAACCCAAGTGCCCCTCAACTGGATAGAGAAAATGTGGTACATCGACCAATGGAGTTCTATCCAGCAGTAAAGAAAGATGACACATGAGCTTGCAGTAAATGGCTGGAGCAGAGAAATCATCTAGTGAAGTAACACTACCCAAAAACAAGACGAATGGTATCCCCATCGTGTGGAGCTAGTGCCATTACAGTATTGTATGGCAACTGAGGCATTTATAATGTGATCTGAAAACAACTGTAGAATCCCTTAAAAAATAAACAAAAAATTTTTTTTTTTTCAATTTTTTTTTATTTTTTTATATTGTTCATTTGATTTCTGTATGTGTTTAATTACGTCCCTGCAGCGAGTTTGTGCACCCGTGTCGTGCACACGCGGAGGTCAGAAGCAGGGTATCAGATTCCCCTGGGAACTTGGATGGTCTCCGGGTAGTGGAGTTACTCAGCGGTGCTTAAAGCCGCCATGTGGATGGCTGGGGTGCGAACCGGCGTCCTCTGTATGAGCGTGTGGGCGCTCTTAAACCGGCGAGGCATCGTCTCCACGCACAACAAAAAGTTTTTAAAAGTTAAAAAAAAGAAAGACTGATAATTTATGTTCTTCTATGGTACAGTGGGATATTACAAACCAAATGCGTAACCAAAGACACCCAAAAAAAAAGAATTTAACAAACAGAGTCAAAAGGTCATTTCGCATCACACTGAATCTTGCTTTGTACTGTTTTTTGTTTTATTGAGACGGATTCCTCGTGATGCCATGACCGGGTCTCAATTCACTAATGTAGTCACTTGGCCTTGACTCCTGACCCTCCGAATCTCCATGGTCCCGCAAGTGCTGGTGGACAGCACCATGACACACCCAGCTTGGTTTTTGCCTGATTTAGAAAAAAAAAAATAACAANACACACACACACACACACACACACACACACACACACGCACGCACAGAGATAATAAAAGATAAATCTTTAAAATATATATGCACATAAGCACGCATAGAACATTTACTGGCTTTGCAGATCTCACCTCCTATATGGATTGGTCTTCTTATCTCTTTGGCCTGTGCCCTTCCCCTTGCTAAAACAAAGAGGACTTTGACTTATATTTCTACTGAGTCCAGGCCATCTGATATGCTCATCTGCTTCTCTTCATCATTTCTATATTTACCTTTCTTTTTTTCCAGACTTGGAAGAAAAAATACTTTACTTTCCAAGGTTAATTTTTTTTTTGGTCTTTTTGAGACAGGGTCTTCCTGCAGCTCCAGCTGGCCTGGAACTAACTCTGTAGACCAGGCTGGCCTTGAACTCACAGAGATCCGCCTGCCTCTGCCTCCCAAGTGCTAAGATTAAAAGTGTGCGCCACCACACCCGGCTCATTATATTTTCAAATTCACTAGGAGAGGCTTATTATTTACAGAGTTCCCGTAGAAAAGTAATTTTTGGATATCCCAGTGTCCTTTGTGTCTACTTCCTTTTTGTCTCTTTCCGAGCTTCCAAGATGTCAGAGCAAGGATGTGGCGGTCCTCCGGTGGAAAATCCCGGGTTCCCTGGGTCTCAGGGAGGAGCTGTGATCAACTATGCTGACAACACAGGAGCCAGAAATTTGTATATCATCTCCGTGAAGGGAATCAAGGGACAACCGAACAGACTGCCTGCCGCCGCGGTGGGCCAAAGTGGAGAAAGGCAAACCGAGCTAAGAAAGAAGGACCATCCAGCAGTGGTAACTCAACAACGAAAATCATACTGAAGATGGGTGTTTCTTTATTTTGAAGATAATGCAGGGGTCATAGCAAGTAAAAGAGACATGAAAGGCTCTGCCATCACAGATCCAGTTGCAAAGGAGTGTGCAGACTTGTGGCCAGAAAGAAAAGTAATTTTTGAATAATGACTTGTTTTATAGTTTTAATCATACCTAAAATTTGCCTACTGTTCAGATTTCGACATTTAAAAATATTTTATTTTTATTTTATGTGTATGAGTGTATTGCCTGCATGTACACAAGTGAACCCATGCCATGCAATATCTGTGGAGGACAGAAGAGGACATCAGATGCCCTGGTACTGGAGTTACAGATAGTTGTTAGCCACCTTGTGGGTGCTAAAAATCAAACCTGGGTCCTCTTCAAGAGCAGTGAATGTTCCTAATTACTGAGCCATCTCTCCAGCCCCCAGATTTGGACATTTTCATATGCACTGTCGGGTTTCACTCATCATCAATTCATTCATTTGTTCAACAAGACTTTTATTAGGTTATAAAAAGGGACGTGCACCCCCAGTCCCCAGATATAAAGGCACATGAGGCTTAAGTCACATTAGGAACATGCTTTACTTCCATGTGAGATTACCAGCAAGGGCGCCTGCAGACATGTGGTGGAACAGAGCATCATGGCAGGGAGAGAGAGATGGTGCCTGGGGCCCACCCACTTATAGCCATGGGGTGGGGCCACAGATACAGAGGAAGTGGCCAGAAGATTGACAGCCTCTGGAGGAAGTGGGCATTTGCGTCCCCTGGGATTCTGGGAAGCCCAGACCTAACATTCCAGCCTTTTCCTTATGATAAGGAAATGGGGCGCTGTTCTCTCTTCTGTATCTGCTTCAGAGCTGTTGGAGGGTGAAGTCTTGGGGGAACAGCTGTCAGGCTGGAGGGTTAGAATCTGGTTTCCCATTTTGGCTGCTCTGGGTGCTCTGCCTGGTGGGTTTGGTCTAGATCAATAGTGGCCAGTACTTAGTGGACATTTTCTCTGAAACTGAAAAGACAAGATGGTTGAGTCTTATATGAGTATACCAGTGCAAGGACTTCACAGTACCAACAGGGGGCTACTGGGTGCATTAGCAATTGGAGGGTCCCTGTCTAGGGTCTGCAGAGGGAGAGAGGACCTGTACTCTGGTGTGAGGAATTGGAAAAAAGTTTTAGTGCACAGAGCTCTAGAATGAGGGCCAACTTTAGTACACAGGGCTCCAGAATGAGAGCCATAACCATGAGAATATAAAAGGTGGTATTTTCTGGCATGGCACATTTATTTATTTTTTTCACATAAATTTATTTTTATTATTTTAACAAATCCAGACCCGTGTCGTCCCCCCCCCATTCGCCCACCCCACCAGAGCTCATGCATTCTGCCAAACATGCTTTTCATCTCTTTCTCGGTCTTTCTCAATATTCTCCATGAGGAAGTTGACTAATTTGAGCAGAAGTTCACTGTTTCAGTCAGTTCTTAGATTCCGTCCTTTCTGTTGGTGGTGGTGGTGGTGTTGTTTCCAATATGCATCACTCCCAGCTGCTTTGGACAAAAGCTCAGGGGGCCATACACGAGAAATACTTACATCTAGGTAATTGGCACTAGCATCCACAGATGAGGGATACCATTCGTTGTTTGTTTTTCTAGGACTGTGTTACTTCACTCAGCTTGATGTCTTCTAGCTCCAGCCATTTTCCTGTAAAGCTCATGATGTCGTCTTTCTTTACTGCTGCATAGAACTCCATTGTGTAGATGTACCATATTTTCTCTATCCACTCATGAGTTGAGGGGCATTTGGTTGGTTCCAGCTCCTTGCTATTGTGAAGAGAGCTGAAATAAATATGGCCATGCATGTACCTCTGCGGTGGGGTGAGTCTTGAGGGTACATGCCCAGGAGTAGTATGGCTGGGTTGGGTGGCAAGTTCATTCCAAGACTTCCAAGGGTTCTCCACACTGCTTTCCATAGTGGCTGTACGAGTTTACATTCCCACCAGCAGTGGATGAGTGTTCCCCTTTCCCCACAACCTCTCCAGCACTTGGTATCATTTGTTTTCTTGATCCTAGCCAGGCTTATTGGAGTAAGATGATATCTTAAAGTGGTTTTCATTTGCATTTCCTTAATGATTAGTGATGTTGAGCAGTTCTTGAGGTGTTTCTCAGACATCTCTAATTCCTCGCTTGTGAAGTCTCTGTTCAGTTCTTTGCTCCATCTATTGAGCGGGTCATTTGTTTTCTTTTTTCTTTGTTTTTTGAGTAGTTTATATATTCTGGAAATCAATGCTTTGTCAGATGTATCTGCAGTGAAGGTTTCCTCCCACTCTGTGGGATTTCTCTTCACTTCCTTGATTGTTTCTTTTGATGTACAGAAGCTTTTGAGTTTGATGAGGTCCCATTTGTCAATTGTCGACCTTAATTCTTGTGCAGCTGCTGTCTGATTTAGGAAGTCTTTTCCTACGCCTATGTCTTGTAGTCTGCTGCCAACTTTTTCTTCTATCACCTTCAGAGTTTGGGGTTTCACGTTGAGGTCTTTAATCCATCTGGAGTTGACTTTTGTACAGGGTGAGAGGTAGGGGTTTAATTTCATTCTTCTACAAGTGGTGATCCAGTTTTGCCAACACCACTTGCTGAAGATGCTGTCTTTTCTCCATTGTGGTTTCTTGGCCCCCTTGTCAAATATGAGATGGCTGAAATTGTATGTGCTCAGATTTGGATCTTCGGTTTTGTTCCATTGGTCAACAGGTCTGTTTTTGTGCCAGTACCAGGCTGTTTTTATGACTATAGCCCTGTAGTATAGTTTAAAATCTGGTATAGAGATCCCTCCTGTGTAGCTCTTTTCACTCAGGATTGATTTGGCTATTCGGGGTCTTTTGTTTTTCCAAATGAATTTAAGAACTTTTGTTTCCAAGCCTGTGAAGAAACTCTTGGGGATTTTGATTGGGATTGCATTAAATCTATACAAGAGTTTTGGTAAAATGGACATTTTTACAATGTTAATTTTCCCAATCCATGAGCATGGGAGGTTTTTCCATCTTCTGAGGTCTTCTTCAATTTCTTTCTTTAAGGGTTTAAAATTTTTGTTGTAGAGGTCTTTGGTGTCTTTGGTTAGGTTTGTTCCTAGGTATCTTATTGTTTTTGAGGCTATTGTGAGTGGGAAGGTCTCTTTGAATTCTTTCTCCAGTTGCTTGTTCTTGGTGTAAAGAAAGGCCATTGATTTTCTAAGGTTAATTTTGTATCCTGCCACTTTGCTGAAGCTGTTAATCGTTTCTAGGAGTTTTCTGGTGGAGTTTTTTGCATCCCTTAAGTAAACAATCATATCATCAGCAAATAGGGATAGTTTGACTTCCTCTTTTCCAATTAGTACTCCTTTAATATCCTTTTCTTGCCTTATTGCTCTAGCAAGTGTTTCAAGCACTATATTGAAGAGGAGTGGTGATAGGGGGCAGCCTTGCCGAGTTCCTACCTTTAAAGGGAATGTTTCTGTCATTTCCCCATTTAGGATGATATTGGCTGTGGGTTTCCTGTATATGGCTTTGATTACATTGAGGAATGATCCCTCCAATCCAATTCCTTCTAGGACTTTAAGCATGAAGGGATGCTGGATTTTGTCAAAGGCTTTTTCAGCATCAATTGAGATGATGGTGTGGTTTTTGTCTTTGATTCCGTTTATGTGTTTGATGATGTTTATTGATTTTCGTATGTTGAACCATCCCTGCATCTCTGGTATGAATCCAACTTGGTCATGATGGATGATCTTCTTGATGTGGGTCTGTATGCGATTTGCCAGTATTCTGTTTAGAATTTTGGCATCTGTGTTCATGAGGGAGATGGGTCTATAATTCTCCTTTTTAGTTGGATCTTTGCCTGGTTTTGGTAATAGAGTGATGTTGGCTTCATAGAAGGAATTTGGGAGAATTCCCTCTGATTGTATACTTCTAAACAGTTTCAGAAATAATGGTTGTAGGTCTTTTTGAAATGTTTTATAGAATTCTGCTGTGAAACCGTCTGGGCCTGGGCTTTTTTTAGTTGGGAGGCTTCTTACTACATCCTCTATTTCTTCATATGTTATGGGTCTGTTTAAGCTGCTGGTCTCCTCTTGGCCAAGCTTTGGTGATTCCCAGGATTTCAGATATTCATCCATTTCTTCTAGATTTTCAAACTTGGTAGAATATAGGTTCTTGTAATATTCCCATATAATTTTCTTGATCTTTTCCTTGTCCGTTGTGATATTTCCCTTTTCATCACAGATTGTATTGATTTGGAGTTGTTCCTTCTTTCTTTTTGTTAACTGGGCTAGAGGTCTGTCTATCTTGTTTATTCTTTCAAAGAACCAACTTTTGGCTTCATTGATTTTTTGTATTGTTTTCTTTGTTTCTATTTCATTGATTTCTGCTCTGATTTTTGTTATTTCTTCCTGTCTGTTGCGTTTAGGGTTCATCTGTTGTTGCCTCTCAAGTGCTTTTAGCTGTAGTGTTAGATCATTCACTTGTGCTCTTTCTGTTTTTCTAATGTAGGCACCCAGGGCTATAAACTTCCCTCTTAGGACTGCTTTTAAGGTATCCCATAGGTTTTGTTGTGTTGTATTGTCATTGTCATTCAGTTCCAGGAATGCTTTTATTTCTTTCTTTATCTCTTCCTTGACCCATTCATTATTCAAGAGTGTGTTGTTTAGTCTCCATGTGTTCTTGTAGGCAGTAGGGCTTATCCTGGTGTTGATGTTGAGCTTTATTGCACTGTGGTCTGATAGAATGCATGAAATTATTTCAATCTTTTTGTATTTGTGGAGGTTTCTTCTGTGTCCCAGTATGTGGTCGATTTTGGAGAATGTTCCATGGGGTGCTGAGTAGAAAGTGTATTCTCTGGTATTAGGGTGGAATATTCGGTAGAGGTCTATGAGGTCCATTTGGTGTATCATATCGTTCAGTTCAGATGTCTCTCTGTTTATTCTTTGTCCTGTTGACCTATCCAAAGGACTCAGTGGGGTATTGAAGTCCCCTACTATGAGTGTACTGGGGTTAGTGTGTGACTTGTGGTCCTGGAGAATTGTCTTTATAAAGTTTGGTGCACCAGAGTTTGGGGCATATATATTCATAATTGTGAAATCTTCTTGGTGAATTGTTCCTTTGATAAAAATGTAATGGCCTTCTTTGTCTCTTCTGATTTCTTTTACTTTGAAGTCTATTTTGTCTGATATTAAAATAGCAACACCTGCTTTCTTTTTGGTACCATTTGCTTGGAATATTTTTTTCCATCCTTTCACTTTAAGGTGGTGCCTGTCCTTGAAGGTAAGATGTGTTTCTTGTAGACAGCATATCGATGGATTCTGTTTCCTAATCCAATCTCCCAGTCTATGTCTTTTGATTGGGGAATTTAGTCCATTAATATTTAAGGTTATGACTGATAGGTTTGTGTTGCTTCCTTTTGCCTTATTATCCATTTGCGGTTTGGGTTTAGGTTTCTACTTCTGCAGTTATGCTTTTATTGATTTCTCTTTCTAGGTGCCTGGGGATGGTTGCTCCTTTCTTCTGTCCTTTGAATTGCTTCAAGTATTCTCTGAAGGGTTGGTTTTCCGGACATGTATTCTTTCATCTTGTTTATGTCATGGAAGGTTTTTCTCTCTCCTTCAACTATAATTGACATTTTTGCTGGGTATAGTAACCTGGGTTGGCATCTATTGTCCTTTAACACTGGGAATGCTTTGCTCCAGGTTCTTCTTGCTTTCATAGTTTGCATTGAGAAGTCAGTTGTAATTCTGATAGGTTTCCCCTTATAGGTCACTTGTTGTTTTTCTCTTGTGGCTTTAAGGATTTTGTCTTTGTTTTGGGTGTCTAGCATTTTAACTATGATGTGGCGTGGAGAATTTCTTTTCTGATCTTGTCTGTTTGGAGTTCTATGTGCTTCTTGTATTTGTATTGGTTTGTCTTTTTTTAGTTTGGGGAAGTTTTCATCTATTATTCTGTTGAAGATCTGATCAATACCATTCTCTTGGGATTCTTCTCCTTCCTCTATTCCTATGATGTGGAGGTTTGATCTTTTCATAGTGTCCCACAGTTCCTGGTTGTTCCACTTTTGTGTATTTTTAAATTTTTCATAATCTTTCCTTGAGGTTTTTAGTTGTTCTGTGTTATCTTCCAGGTCTGATATTCTTTGTTCTGCTTCCTCCATTCTGCTTCTGAGGCTTTTTCCATTCCTTTCCTCTTGATTGGATGAGTGTTTGATTTCCTTTTTCATTTCCTCTTCTGATTTCTTTAGTATTTCTACTTCCTTTTGGAGCTTCTCAATCTCTTCCTGTAGCTCTTTGCTTCGATGGTTGGTTTCCTTATCTTTTTCAGCATGGGATCTTTTCAGTGTTTCCAGTTCCTTCCAGAGTTTGTCATTCTCCCTCTCTAGGTCCTTCTTGAGTTCTTCATTCTCTTTTCTTAGTTCTTTGATTTGCTCTTTATAATCTTGTAGTTCTTTAAATATGTTCCCAATTGTGTTTCTGATATCTGTGTCCTGGGCCATCCCCATGGGGATCCCACTGTAGGAATCTTCCATAGGGTTGGTAGAGCTTGATGCAGGATTTTCCTGCTCCTTTCCTGTATTGTCTCTTCTTCGTGTTCCTGGCATATGAGCTTCTCCTTGCCTGTATTCCAATTTAGGTCCTAAATGCCTCTTCACTGTGTTGAAGGCTTGCTTTGCTTGCCTCGTTCAGATGCCTTCGTAATCTCAGTTGGGAGGGTGGACTCTGACTGTGGGCAGGCTCTTTAGCCCGGGCCCTGACACCTGCGCTTGCCTGAGATCTCAGATAGACTCACACAACCCCACCTTTAATACCTCCTGGGAGGATAACTCCACCCCCACAGCTACAAAAGCCAACCAAGCCAAAGACAACTGGATTAATGGATTAACTAGATTAAATCAATCAACAATCAGCCTTGCTGAATCACTCAGCTGCTGTCCACCTACCTGCACTTGCCTGAGCTGCTCTCCTCGGCATGGCACCTTTAATCCTTCATCTATCTCTGAGATGTTTTCTAACATGACACAGTAGATTTCTAACTTGGCACAGTAGGTCTCTCACTTATCTCTCTGGTAATAAATTATTTCATTTTCTCTTCTTTAGTTTACAGTTTCCTGTTGGGGAGTTTAAAACCACACACTTAGCTCAGATAAATGAAGTTTGTTTTGGTGTTAAGGTCAGTTTAGGTTCTGGTCCTTAGGAGTCACTCAGGCCTTGTGCCTGGCTCTCTTCACCAGTTCCATCTATGTGAGGACAAAGTCAGGCCTTGCTTGACCAGAGCTTCCTTTTGAAGTGCAAGGAGTTTCTCCTCTATATGGACTTTCCTCCCTTGACTGGACACTGGCCAGATGAAGTCCTTTTAAGTGAATCTCCAAGACCTCCCTGCCCCAGGATAAATGGTGACTCACTGCCATAGGACATGTACAAAGTTGTTGATGCAGGACCCTAGGACCCAAGTCAACCTCAGAGGGTAGGGGTCAAAATATTGTCCCTTCAAATCCCTCTTGCCAAAATCAGATTGGAGATTTAAGTGTGGTTGCTAAACATCCAAGAGGATTATTTGAATTAATTTGGTACTTTAATTACCATATAACTCCTAAGTAAAGCTTAAACATTGACTTAAGCACTGTTGATAAATTCTTAATTGCTGTGGCAAAAATATTCTGACTAATAATAAAAGCTCATGGTAGGAGCCTGGTGGTAGTGGCTGCAGCACAGGCTAGGAAAGGATGCTATTTACTGGCTTGTGTTGCTGGCTCGTGTTCAGCCAATTGTATACAATATAGAAATATCACTGGGTGTGGTGGTGCACACCTTTAGTCCTAGCACTTGGGAGGCAGAAGTATCCTTCAGCAATGTCACCACAGCTACTTGTGCTGGGCTCTGTTCTCGCTGTGCTCCAGCCATGTGCTCGCTACTTTCTTTTTTGTCTTTTCGAGACAGGGTCTCCCTGTAGCCCCAGGTGTCCTGGAACTCACTCCGTAGACCAGGCTGGCCTTGAACTCACAAAGATCCACCTGCCTCTGCCTCCCAAGTGCTAGGATTAAAGGCGTGTGCCACCACACCCGGCTTTACAGATGGTTTTTAAATGCTATGTGTGTGCTGGGACTCAAACCCAGGTCCTCTGCAAGAGCAACCAGTACTCTTAACTGCTGAGCCAACTCTTCAGCCTCCAAGAATGTCAACATTTTAACATTAAGCCAGGAAGTGCTCATGAGCTTGGACTTTTGAGGAGATATTGGCAGTTGATGACCTCTCAGGGAAAGAGGAAGTTTTAGAAAGGGACTAGCCCCATGGTAGGTTGACCACCTCAGTGAATGGCCCTATACCTAGGAGTATATGGTTAGTACAAATGGTCTTTGGTGGGTTATATTTTTTAAAGGTTAGGCATAGTGTTGTATGCCTTTAATCTCAGCCCTCAAGATTCAGAGGCAGTCAGATCTTTATGAGTTGAATTCAGCCTGGACTACATAGCAAGAACCAGGCCAGCCAGGAAATAAAGGAGGGAATGAAGTGAGGAAGATTAGGAGTGGATCTGAGAGGAGCTAGGAGGAGGAGATGGCATCAATGCAACCAAGTACACTGTACGAGTTCCCAAAGAATTTAAAAAGATTAAGCTGGGCATGGTGGCACATGCCTTTAATCCCAGCACTCTGGAAGCAGAGGCAGGTGGAACTGTTTGAGTTCAAGGCCAGCCTGCTCTAATGAGCTCCAGGCCAGCTGGGACTAAAAGGAGACCCTGTCTCAAAAAGACAAAAAAAAAGAAAGAAAGAAAGAAAGAAAGAAAGGAAGGAAGGAAGGAAGGAAGGAAGGAAGGAAGGAAGGAAGGAAGGAAGGAAAAGAAAAATAAAAAGATTAAAAGCCACGCCTTTAATCCTAGCACTTGGGAGGCAGAGACAGGCGGATCTTTGTGAGTTCAAGGCCAGCCTGGTCTACAAGGTGAGTTCCAGGACAGCTGGGGCTACAGGGAGACCCTGTCTCGAAAAGACCAAAAAAAAAAAGATTAAAAGCTAGGAATGAATATCATCCAAAATGTAGAAAAACAGGTTTCCCACTAAACTCAGAAACAAGACAAGGGTGTCCACTCTCCCTACTCCTATTAGATCTATTCATATATTAGTTGAAGTCCTAGCCAAATCAATAAGACGGAAGAAATTAAAAGGAATATAAATAGGAAAGGAAGATGTCGCCAAGTATCTCAAAGACACTAAAGACTCCACCAAAAACTCTTCAAACTGATAAACACTTTCACCAAAATGGCAGGATACAAAATTAATGTACAAAAGTCGGGACTTTAATCCCAGCACTCAGGAGGCAGAGGTAGGTGGATCTCTGTGGGTTCAAGGCCAGCCTGGTCTACAGAGCAAGCTCCAGGACACCTGGTACTAAAATGGGAGACCCTGTCTCAAAAATACCAAAAAATAAAAAAGGGCAAAAGTCAGTAACCATCCTTAATACCAATGACAACCACACTCAGCAAGAAATCAGGGAAATGATCTCAATCACAATAGCCTCCAAAAATACCTTGGAATAAACATAGGTAAGGAAACAGTGAATCTGCAATGAAAACTTAAAACACTGAAAAACAGAATTGAAAATAAAATTTAAAAATTAAATATATATATATATANAAAAAAAAAAAAAAAAAAAAAAAGAGGTTTATTTACTCTGCCATTGGAAGTACATAATTTTATTTTATACAGGCTTACATTTAAGAGATGGCTTTACTTTGGAACAATGTTGGGACTATTAAGACCAAGGGATTCAAAGCTGAAATCAGTTTGCATTATGAGGTGACGATGGGAACCAAGAACAAGCATGTCATGGTTTAGATCTGCAACGTCCCCACAGGATCATGGGTGAAAGCTGCTGTACATGCTCCTGACACTACAGATGGAACTTCTGCAGCCACCATGCCTTCCCTGCTATGATGGACGGGTGCCATCTGAAACTGGAGACAAAGTTGTCTGTCAGGAAGCCCAACATCTTACCTTTCCAACAGCTGAGAAAAATCACTATGTGGTTGATTGCACTCAAACAAACAAACAAACCAACCAACCCAAAAAACCGCAGTGATGCTAAGCACAGTGGCAAAGCAGGTGTGAGATCACTAACCATCTGCACTGGTTGTGACTGGAACATTTGCAAGGCAGATCTGTGTGCAGAGAAACACAGGTTGGTGCCCAATGGGAAGGGCTCCTAACTCTAAGGGTTAAGCAAATGGATCTTAGTTATTAATATCGGGAGAGCTGATTGCCACCAGGTGTTCTCTTAAGAAATCTAAGACGCAGTCCCTGCAGTCCAGAGCTTTAGAAGGCTGGATAACCAAGGTGTCCCATAGCTTTAAGCAGACATGGACAGTGCATGCCCACAGTCCTGGCACTTGAGAGGTGGAGACAAGGGGATCAGGAGTCCAAGGTCATCTTCAGCTACATGAGTTTGAGGCCAACCTAGGCCATGAGAACTTGTTTCAAAAAAAGCCAACCAACTACCCACCCACCACCAGCAGCAAATCCACAAGGACCACCCCCAGCACATTTACAATAATCTAGTATTTGACCAATTAAAGGGCTCACCAATAACCCTTGCTAAGGCACTGCCTGTTCTCTGATATCAGCTTCTTGAAGACCACAGGCATCTTCTCTGTGGCCTTTCTGTAACCTCTGGGGAAGTTTCTGACACCTCTGTATCTCAGAGAGTGTTTCAATTGGTGTAAACACACTCTACAGTTCAGGACTGTAGGGATGTGAGACCATCAGCCCCAGCAGGAGTCAAAACCATCCTCAAGGGACATCAAGTACAATTTCATTACGGGCAGTTAGCAGTGGGCCAGCAATTGAAAAACACAGGTCACAGTACCTTTTATTCACATCATACAAACGACATGACACACAATACTCTCAGCATGGCAGAACAACCATTAACACCCCTTGAAATCCACAAGGGCCACATGAACCTGCCCTGGAATCCACGAGGGTCACGTGAACCCACTCTGGCTGGGAGGCCACAAAGCCCAACCTTTGGATGAATTGGGAGAAGCATGAATCAAGTAAAGACCAGCCTTCCACATGAGGCATTCTTCAAAGTGCTTTCATGCTGGACACAAGAGAGGACATCTGGCAAAGCCTTTTCCTGAGAAACATGTCACTCGCTAGCACCATCTCAGAAGGCAGAGCCCTGAGCTCCACCTACAAGACTGGGGCCACCCATGACACTTGACCCTACAGCTTCACCATTCCCAAGGCGAAAACAAATTCCCATGATTCATTCATTTATACGAACCAAGACAGAGTCACGGGGCTTGTTAGGCACATGTCTACATGTCTGTGCACCTTGGATCAGTTTTCAAAAAAATCAAAGTTTAATAAGGATATGTGAAATGCTGAGCCATACAATGAGCTGCCTTTGTTTCGAGTCAGTTCTTTTTTTTGAGGTTTAATTTTTTTTTTTATTAATGCTTTGAGTATTTCATAGATCATTTTCTGAGTCAGTTTCTTATATGCAAATCAGTAGCAACTGCTTTAGGACAACTTCCTTTGTGTCAATCAATGACCCTGGGAAGACCATGGTGTCCCTGGACTCCTAGGAGAAAGGCTGGCTATTTGGGTTCCTACTCCCAACGACAAACATCGCAGCACACGGGCCTCACAACCTACACTCAGCTCCTTACAAGCATCTGATACAGTCTGGCTGGAGGCACAAGAATGATGTCTGTAAAGGGAAACCAAACGTGATTTCAAAGGCCTTTATTTCACAGGGAATAGAATAAAAGTTAAACACTAGTGGATGTTCAATTGTGAGTCCAAAACTTGATTGGACGCATTTGGACTTTGCTCATTGTCTTTGAGATATTGTTAAAGGCAAAGGAGCAGTCACTGGGTCCCCTGCCACCTGGACCTCTTATATTTGGAGAACAGAGGCAATATTTTAGAAAATAATTCACCCTTAGCCCAAGTTCAATTCTTGATAAAGATACTGTGTAAAAGTAGTTATAAACATAAATAACATAAAAACAATCGTCATAAATTAAAAAGTCCAAGAACCTCCCACTACACATTCCACTGAGATGTAAGACTGGAGCATGTGGACATGGGTTTGAGGACTGGGGCACTGCAGACTTGGCCACACAGCCTGGTTGAAGAGCCTTCCTTAGTTCTGGAAGGCATGAATTGCACTAACAGGTTCTAGTCCTGCCCTCCAAAGCTTTGTTATCTGGAATGAAGTGCCAGGCATTCTGTGTGACACAAGCTGCCTGTGGCCCGTGAGTACACCTCTGCCTGCTGCTGCCAGCATCTCTGCCCACCCCCAAGCCTACATCCAGAACCAACAGGATCAAGGGCGAAGTAAAGCAAGTTCCTTTTCACTTTGGCTGGCATCAAGAACACCAGGGGAACAGTGCAAACATCTCTCCTGCACCTCTTTGTGCTCGCATGCCAGGATGGTCAATGCCATGAGAGCCTGGCCATCATCTCTGGGTGGTGTGAATGTGTGCTGCCATGTCCCTCAAGGCTCGGTGCTGCCTAGTGCCCTCCTGTGGGAAACACTGTCCTCCACTGTCATGCTGACCTTGAATGCTCTTGCCCCTACACAACAGGAAAGTGCCTCTGCACGGCTAGACTCATCCACATTTCATAAGGAAATTGGTCTTCAGACACATCAACCTTTGGAATTAAGGCTTACACAGAAAGAAAAAAATGGGTTCCTTCCCTGTCCTGTTCAGGGGCGTAGCTGCGCTCCAGCCATGCATGACACATTCGCTTGGATGGCAGAGTCCTGAGAGGGCTCCAGAGGAGCCCAGGGGTGCGAGTGGGAGGGCTCACTCCCTGCGCACAACCACATGTGCCTTTGCACACTGGCAGCTGTACACAGCGGGACAACAGCCCAACAGTGCAAACGACTCTGTCATATTAAAATACAATAAAATCAACATTGGCCACAAGAAAGTCTTGAATACATAACATAGGTACGAAATAAAATGAAAAGACCATATTGAAATCAGCTGACAGATGTTCCCAAGGTGCCTTTCATGCCTGTGCTGGGGGACTCTCATGATCCCTTGCCCAGGCCTCAGTCCACAGATTTTGAAGGCTTTACCTCACTCCGTTGGCTGCCAACAACCATCCAGGAGCAAGGAGAACCCAAGTTTGCTTCGGTGTTTCCCATGAATCCCATTTATGTTCCAGTAGAAAAACAGAACACTGAGAAACAGAAACAAAGGGCCTTGGTCCTTGTGATATTGGACTGGCCTCTAGGACCCTGCCTCTCTCTGTGTCCCTGAGCCCCATGACAATCACACAGTCCTGAGAGCAGCAGTGTGGCCTGGCCAGGCCGCAGCACCCCAGTGAGGCGCATGCTGGAACGACTAAGTTCCTGCCTGCCAAGGGTCATGTTGCCAATGAAGCCTGTGGCTGCAGGGAACCTAGAGCTGCCTGTAAAGCTAACTCGACCGCAGTGACACTGCCACGTGCGCACCGTTCTGTTTGGTATCCAGCAAACAAACCTCAAGGCCTCAGAGCCCTGCCCGCAGCTCAGCCAGGTTCCCTGCAGCTCGGCCAGGTTCCCTGCAGCTCGGCCGGGTTCCCTGCAGCTCGGCCGGGTTCCCTGCAGCTCGGCCGGGTTCCCTGCAGCTCGGCCGGGTTCCCTGCAGCTCGGCCGGGCTCCCTGCAGCTCGGCCGGGTTCTTCATCTGCATCTTAGTAGCTGTACATCTGCTGCTGCTCACTCTGCACCTGTGGCTGAGGTGCCTGCTGCGGGGCTGAGGGGGGCTGTGGTGGCTGCAGCACATCTGTCTGGGGCACTGCCCGCCATGTGAGTGGGTGCTGCTCACTGAGCTGGTTTCCCAGGGGAGTGATGGAGTTCACCAGGGTGGTGAGGTTGATGAAGTGGGCCACAGACTGCGGGTTTGAGGCTTCTGGCTGGGGGTGGATCTGGACATCATTTTGGCGGTTGTGCAACATGGCAGAGCCACTGACGGTATCAAAGGTCACAGTCAGGATAGAGTTGTCCAGCTGTAACTGGCGTTCAGGAGTGGTGAGGTGCCCCACCGCCACTGGCTGCAGATTTGTAAACTGAGTCCCAGCTGCTGTGGTGATAGGGGTCACGGTAATGTTGGTCAGTCCCACAGAGCTGGACGGAGCAGTCACATTGGGGTCCCCCAGGGTCACCACCACCTGTAAGAGTCACATGGAGAAAGAGAATGAATTGTTTCTGCAGAAAGGAGGAACGACCTCCCAGAGCACTTGTGCTGGAGGCCACAGTCTGCTGCTGGACCTGGACAACACACGCGGGCCAAGGAGCAGGAGCCGTGTCTGCTGGTATTGAGGAAAGCACGTAAGCGCCTTGCAAGAATCACTCCAGTGGAAAAGAGAAGGAACAGTCAGCAGGGGCAAGGACACAGATCAGAGAAGCGAACGAAGGTCCCTGGCTAGAAGAGGAAGCAGCAAAGCAGGCGCAGGCAGCAAAGCAGGTGCAGGCAGCAAAGCAGGCGCAGGCAGCAAAGCAGGCGCAGGCAGCAAAGCAGGCGCAGGCAGCAAAGCAGGCGCAGGCAGCAAAGCAGGCGCAGGCAGCAAAGCAGGCGTAGGCAGCAAAGCAGGCGCAGGCTGGGGATGGCTCCGTCCCTGGAGCACCTGCCACGCAAGCTGAGGATGTCAGTTCTGTGGCTCTACTGCTAGGGCAGAGACAGGCAGATTCCTAGAGCTCCAGGGCAGAGACAGGCAGATTCCTAGAGCTCCAGGGCAGAGACAGGCAGATTCCTAGAGCTCCAGGGCAGAGACAGGCGGATTCCTAGAGCTCCAGGGCAGAGACAGGCAGATTCCTAGCGCTCCAGGGCAGAGACAGGCAGATTCCTAGAGCTCCAGGGCAGAGACAGGTGGATTCCTAGAGCTCCCTGGTCAGCCAGCCTAGCAAACTGATGAGCTCCTGGTTCAGTGACAAACCCTGTCTCAAAGCTAAGGTGGAGAGCAATTGGTTTCTGCACACACGTGTGCGTACACGTACACACACACACACACACACACACACACATACACACACACACAGAGCAAGCCTGGAAAAGCTAGGAAGTTGACTCTTCATCTTCATTCGCCCTCCAACCTGCCTGGTTTGTGGCACATGAGAACCTTGGGAGGCCAAGGTGGCCACAGCTACAGCTTCCTCACACCAAGTGACAGAAGGCTGCAAGCAGACTGACCACAAAACCACCATTTCCAAGGACACCCATGAGAGATAATGCAGGGCCTCCAGAGGCAAATCAACAAAGGCTGAGCAAAACAGAGACCACCCAGAGACTGCCCAGGGACTAGACTGCCCAGAGACCACCCAGAGACCACCCAGTGAGGCCGGCTTGGTGTTGGCCCCACCCTGCCTCAGAGACTGCCAGCAAGGCTGGCTTGGTGGTGGTCCCATCCTGCCTCTGCCCCACCCCTCTCTGCAACCCCTGGGACTCCCAGCTGGGAGTTCCCCCAACTCGCTGCGGTATCACACTGTCACTGGGAATGTTGTGTGTGATCTGAAGGTCACAGGTTGGCACAGGTGGCAGGAGACAATACCTAAATGGCAAATGAGTGTAGCCCAAGTCCCACTAGGGACGCCCACATGGACCCTTCTCTATGAAGGGAGCTGTCACCCGATGTGAAAAAAGGCCAACTGACCTGCTGGATACTCTGCACAGCAGAGTTGGTCTCGTCACCCACACTCCCCGTGAACTCAGGCTCCTTTTCTGGGTACTCGTTGAAGGTGGCGTCCTCGGGCACTGGAGCTCCAGCCTCCTCCTCCGGCTTCTGCTTCCGCTTGTGGCCGCGCTTGGCTGCTTTCCCATGCTTGCCTTCGGACAGCTCCTCCTGCTCCAGGCCCAGCTCAGGCTATGGGGAGATGACAGGTATCAGTAGCCACCAGTTCCATGAGTCACCTCTAAGTGGCAGCCAGGAGAGCCTGCACTCTGCCCTGGACACAGCCACAGCCCTCTGGCCACTGAGCCATCACAGGAAGCAGAGTGGCCGCTCTCTACTAAACAAAAACCCAAAGATCTTGGGCTGGAGAGGGGTCAAGAGCACTGGCTGCTCTTGCAGAGGACCTAGGTTCAATTCTGAGCACCTACATGGCAGCTAACAAGGGGATCTCAACTTCTGATCTCTGTGGGCATTACACAGGTGCACTTACACACATGCAGGTGATAACACTCATATGCATAAAATAAAAAATAAGTTTTTAAAAATATTTTTTTAAATTAACTTCTTAGAGGCACCAGGAAAGGGAGACACTTCCAACCCGGGAGCTCGGACCAAGGAGAACAGTCGCAAGTTGGGTGGGTGGACATCTCTGCTCCTTCTGGACAGAAGCTCGGCTCCCCCTGACCGAGAATCGAGAGCACAATGGGCCCTGGCCAGCACACACTGGGAGCCAGTGCAGGGCGTCTGGGAGGCTCCAGGCTCCGGCAGGGCCACTCCTCCCTTCCCTCTGTGGCCTGGTCTATTTGTTCCTCCTGGGGCAGAGACACAACAGGACTTCCCACTTCAGCCATGACTTGTCAGGTGCACAAAAGGCTCCTGAGCAGAAGGGCCAGGCGTGGGCTTCTAAACACTTGTTCCACATGACAAGACTACTGAGCTCAGGCTACACCCATGCGCATGTCATGACATTCAGGTACACAGCATGACATGTTCTCTTTGTGATTATAGAAAAATGTTATAAAAATATTGTGTAGGTATGATGGTGAACATCTGGGACCTTAGCATGAAGGAGAGATAGAGACAGGAGGGTCAGCCTGGACTACATGAGATAAAATCCTGATTGAAGGTTATTTTAGCATCAAGGCCCAGTGGGCTAGACAGGCAGCTCAGTGGTTAAAAGCACTGAGTAGCCGGGTGTGATGGTATACACCTTTAATCTCGGCACTGGGGAGGCAGAGGCAGGCAGATCTCTGTGAGTTCAAAGCCAGCCTGGACTACAGAGTGAGTTCCAGGCCAGCTGGGGCTACAGGGAGACTCTGTCTCATTCCCAGCACCCACATGGCAGCTAACAACTGTCTGTAACTCTAGTTCCAGGGGATATGATGCCCTCTTCTGACCTCTAAGAGCTCTGGACAACACAGGTGCACTTAACACATACAGGCAATACACTCAAACACATAAAATAAATAAATAATAATAAAATATTTTTAAATATCTAGGTCCACCTAATATGTTTGAGCTTAATTTTGTTAAGGATAATTGAATTACACCAAAATTTTCTAGAAACTATTTTCCAAAGCAAGATACATCAGCATTTGAACAACTGAATTTATAAATACTATACAAAACTAGGAAGTGCAGGGGCTGGACATATGGCTCAGTGGTTAAGGGCCCTGCTGCTCTTGCAGAGGACCTGGGTTTGATTCCCAGCACCTGTAGGGTGAGGATCCAACACCCTCTTCTGACACAGGTGCATTTATATACATGCAGGCAATAATACACTCATACACATAAAATAAAAATAATACAATATTTTGAAAACTAAGAAACACTCTAGAAGGCACTGGGGAGGCGATGCTGACATGCAAGGTGCAGAGGGCAGGGTGTGCCTGAAGCCCTCTCCTTTCACCCCAGCCCTGCAGGTGCGTTCAGCACTGCCTACCTGGACGATGCCAATGGAGGAGGCATCGATAGTGGTGGTTTCAGGTAGGGGGTCCAGATCATCAATCCGCACAGCAAGGACCTGCAAGGGACACAGGTAAAGTGAGCGGGCTGGCTATGCCCACCCTGGGCTGCCCTGATGGTGTGGTAGGAGGCCAGCTGCCCTGCCGCGGGGGCCTCGTCGCCAGCAGAGGAAGAGCTCGCCTCTGCTTCTGACTCCTCTCCTCCACGGACTGTCTGTCCTCCAGCCCGGAGCCTGCCACAGGCTGCCAGTGTGCTCGCAGGCCTGCTGGGCCTCCTGGCACCTGTCCATCTTGTCCTGTTCTTGGGGAGAGGCTAGTTCACACTCTGTTGTCCCCATAACACGTGCTTTCTGAGAGGTGCCAGTATCTCCTCTGTCAATACACAACAGCAAAAACGGGCTGTGCACAGCAAACACTGTACTTTCAGCTTCATGCATGCAGCTCCATGTGCTTGTCAGCCTTGTAATCGCGTGACACCCTGTCCTGCCTTCCCTCCATTGGCCCCCTTCAAGGGTTCCTTAGCATGTGACCCTCACACTGTGACCTGTCCTATAGGCCCATAGGCCTCCCACCACCCTCAGTGTCCTGCCCAAGGGTGAAACTCGTCACCTGCCTAGGTGTGTTGCTTCTACTCCTAACTGTGGTATCCTAAGTAAGGTGAAGGGTACAGACTCGGGGGGGGGGGATAAGGCGTGGGGAGGTGGGAGCCAGGTGTAGAGAACCTGTGCAGCAAGCTGCTGCTCAGCTGAAGAAAATAAAAACAGAGAACGGCACTGGTTCATTGGGGTGGCAGCAGGCCACATCTTCGGACCACTAGAAAAAGGCATGTTCTGGACCCTTCCCTGAACTATGCTTGAAACAACAGGAACACTGCTGGGGCTCTGAGGATAGCATCTGTGGCTCACGGCACCATTTCATGAACGCATGGGGATGCGGACAGCTTTCTAGCACTTATTTATTTATTTGTTAATTTATTTGTGTATTTCGAGACAGGGTCTCCCTATAGCCCCAGCTGGCCTGGAATTCACTCTGTAGACCAGGCTGGCCTTGAACTCACAGAGATCCACCTGCCTCTGCTCATTAAAGGCATGTGCCACCACATCTGGCTTAAAGATGGTTCTTAGCCACCATGTGGGTACTGGGAATTGAACCCTGGTCCTTTGCAAAAGCAGTCGGCACTCTTATCCTCTGAGCCATCTCTCCAGCCCCTCTAGCGCTTCTTACAACCATTCTGCCATGAACTCTCTTTCCAGGGACTCTGGAGCATCCTCATCCAATGGTCATCAGTGTCGACACTAAGTGCACTTCTGTAAAGCTTACACAGATGTGCAGGGTGCTTCTGTAAAGCTTACACAGGTGTGCAGTGTGATTCTGTAAAGCTTACACGGATGTGCAGTGTGCTTCTGTAAAGCTTACCCAAGTGTGCAGTGTGCTTCTGTAAAGCTTACACAGGTGTGCAGTGTGCTTCTGTAAAGCTTACACAGATGTGCAGGGTGCTTCTGTAAAGCTTACACAGATGTGCAGGGTGCTTCTGTAAAGCTTACACAGGTGTGCAGGGTGCTTCTGTAAAGCTTACACAGGTGTGCAGGGTGCTTCTGTAAAGCTTACACAGGTGTGCAGGGTGCTTCTGTAAAGCTTACACAGGTGTGCAGGGTGCTTCTGTAAAGCTTACACAGGTGTGCAGGGTGCTTCTGTAAAGCTTACACAGGTGTGCAGGGTGCTTCTGTAAAGCTTACACAGGTGTGCAGGGTGCTTCTGTAAAGCTTACACAGGTGTGCAGGGTGCTTCTGTAAAGCTTACACAGGTGTGCAGGGTGCTTCTGTAAAGCTTACACAGGTGTGCAGGGTGCTTCTGTAAAGCTTACACAGGTGTGCAGGGTGCTTCTGTAAAGCTTACACAGGTGTGCAGGGTGCTTCTGTAAAGCTTACACAGGTGTGCAGGGTGCTTCTGTAAAGCTTACACAGGTGTGCAGGGTGCTTCTGTAAAGCTTACACAGGTGTGCAGGGTGCTTCTGTAAAGCTTACACAGGTGTGCAGGGTGCTTCTGTAAAGCTTACACAGGTGTGCAGGGTGCTTCTGTAAAGCTTACACAGGTGTGCAGGGTGCTTCTGTAAAGCTTACACAGGTGTGCAGGGTGCTTCTGTAAAGCTTACACAGGTGTGCAGGGTGCTTCTGTAAAGCTTACACAGGTGTGCAGGGTGCTTCTGTAAAGCTTACACAGGTGTGCAGGGTGCTTCTGTAAAGCTTACACAGGTGTGCAGGGTGCTTCTGTAAAGCTTACACAGGTGTGCAGGGTGCTTCTGTAAAGCTTACACAGGTGTGCAGGGTGCTTCTGTAAAGCTTACACAGGTGTGCAGGGTGCTTCTGTAAAGCTTACACATGTGTGCAGTGTGCTTCTGTAAAGCTTACACAGATGTGCAGGGTGCTTCTGTAAAGCTTACACAGGTGTGCAGTGTGCTTCTGTAAAGCTTACACAGGTGTGCAGGGTGCCCTTTGTTTCTTCTACCTGTACACATTCTCAGAGCTTACACGTTCACGTCTCTCATCTCAGTGATCTTGTAACTTTTTTTCCTTTGTGAGTGTGAGGGTGTGTGTATGTGTGTGTGTGTGTGTGTGTTGTTATGGAAACAAGGAATGGGCTAGAGCAGGGCAGGATTAAACCTGGGTTTAATCCTCAGCACCACAAAAAACTGGGTGTCTGTAACCTTAGCACCCAGGGACATGTAAGAGGAGAAGTTCAAGGTCATCCTCAACTATACAGTGAGCTCCAGGACAATCTGGTCACATAAGACCCGTATCAGAAAGGTTAAAAAAAAAAAAAAGTGACTCAAGTCAGAGATGTAAGACCCAGGGCTCTGCTAGGGGTCTGAGAAAGGGGAGGGAGGAGGGCACCAGGTCAGGTTCTCACAGCAGAGGGAGGGAGGGAGGAGGGAGGGCACCAGGACAGGTTCTCACAGCAGAGGGAGGGAGGAGGGAGGGAGGGAGGGAGGGAAGGAGGAGGGCACCAGGACAGGTTCTCACAGCAGAGGGCGCCCACAGCAGGGCCACGCTCACCTCGGGGTGCTTGCGCCGCATGTGCCTGCTCATGGAGGCCCGGGTGGACACCTTGGTGCCGCACAGCTGACAGCTCTGGGCCTCCACCTTGTCGTGGGTCAGCTGCACGTGCTTCTGCAGCATGTACTCGGTGACGTATTTCTTGTCGCACACAGAGCACGTCCACTGCTTGCCCACTGCTCATGCACATGCAAGTTGGGTGGAAAGGAGACATGCACGTCAGCAGAATGCCATTGGTGCCCAAGTCCCTCCCAAGCTGAGCAACTGCCACACCCTGCTCCTCTTGAGAGAGCTAGCACCAGGTCAGATCAGGGGAGCATGCTGGACCTAGACCAGCATGAACAGGTGGCCTTCGGCACTCCAAGGACAGACACTGGAGGCCGAGCAGCCACTATTAAACCAAGGCAGTGCTAAATATTCCAAAATCATTGATATAATGGAACAGGGGATTTCACCTCTGAGTACCCAGATGGCATCACAAGACTACAGGGCAACCTGAAGCGGCCATCAGACCCACCTGTGTGGATGAGCTTGTGGGTCTCCATAGTGTTCCTCTCGCTGAAAGTCTTTCCACACAGCTCACACATGAAGTCTTTAATCCCTGCAGGAAGAGTCACACTTGAGATAACACTTTCATTAAGTTTTCAGCTTATGTGCGTATAAAGGACATCTCAGCCTTACATTTTTCGGTATTTGAAGCACTTCTGGGGAATGCTATCTTGCCAGAGGACAATCAACATTCATTCCCAAATTCAAGCAGAAAATTGTGGCTTTAAAATTTTATCCCTTTATGGTGATATTTCATATTTTTTAAAATAAAGAGAACTGTGAAGCCATGTCTCAGAACACAGATGTTGACTAGAGCTCAGGGTTGAAAGCAGCAATTTCTTCATGAATGTTAATTCATCTTCACTCCTACTTAGCCCCAAAGACCTCAGGTAGTAGATGAGACTGTAAAAGGACGTTAAATAACAGCTGAAAACCAGAAATAACCACAGGAATATGAATATCCAAGCAAGAGGTGGCAGAACTGCTATCTGGGTCACACAATCTGAATTTTTTTTTTTTTCCGCTCTCCAACAGTACACTGGTAGGCATGATGGCACACGCCTTTAATCCCGGCAATTGGAGGGCAGAGGCAGGTGGAACCCTGTGAGATGGAGGCCAGCCTGGTCTACACAGTGATTTCCAGGTGCTTATATACATGCAGGTAACACACTTATATACATGCAGGCAATACACACATACACATAAAAATTTTTGAAAATCTTATAATCATCTCCATAGATGTAGAAAAGGCATTTTATAAAAATCAAACATCCCTTCAAAATAAAACCCCTCACCGATGTGGTGGTGCATGTCTTTAATCCTAGCACTTGGGAGGCAGAGGCAGGTGGATCTTTGTGAGTTCAAGGCCAGCCTGGTCTACAGAGTGACTTCCAGGACAGCTGGGGCTACAGGGAGACCCTGTCTTGAAAATACAAAAAAAAGCTCTCTGTGCCTCTCTCTCTGTCTCCCCCCCCCCGCCCGGTCCCCCCGGTCCCCCCCCCCCCACCGTCCCCTGCCATGCTGTCTGGTCCCACCACCACATGTCTGCAGGAGGCTCACGCTGGCAGTCCCACATGGAAGTAAAGCATGCTCCTAGAGTGACCTGGTTTCGTGCTTTTNTTATTACTTATTTTGGTGCCATGGACTCATGCAGTGGGGCTTGATGATTTTTATCAGGCAGAACATTGCTGGGTTTTGATCTGGCAGAGCGCTTGCCAGTTCTCACCCGGAAAAGGACCGCCTAACCTTTTCCTATGGAACCCCTGGGATGGACCTACCAGCTGCGTATTTCTCCAGACAACCAGCTTCAGGATGAGGTACCACTCTGCTCTCCTGCTCCTCTCCTTCCCTCTCTCCCTCTCCTCCTCCTCCCTCTTTCTCTCTCCACTTCTGCCTACTCTTCCTGCTTCCCTCCGTCTCCTCCCTCCTTCTCTCTCTGCTGGTCTTCCCTCGATTCTTCCTTCATTTTAGCCTCCCATTCGCTTCCCTGTTTTGGACCTCTGAGTGCCGGCAAACTCAGGGTTCCCCCCATATTTTTCCTCCAGATTGTGTCCAGCCAGAAGCTGGGGACAGAATCGGACCCGAAATTTGGCCTCCCCTGTGATTTTCGGACGCTGACTTACAGGCCAGGCCCCATCTCAGAGACCCCCACTCACAGACCTGGAGTCTCTGACCAGCCCATTAGAGGATGTATGCCTCCACGCCACCTCCCATTAGAGGACTCATTTCCATCCACCTCCCATTAGAGGACTCATTTCCATCCACCTCCCATTAGAGGACTCATTTCCTCCACGCCATTCCCCTTTCTTCTGAGGCTAAAAAACTTTACTTCCTTCCTACAGCTCTCTCCTCTCCCAGTCCGCCACACAGCTGCCCTGCCAAGGGGGGTTCTTCCCCACTTTCTGACACCGCACAGCCATGTGGATTTTTTCCGCCCCACATTCAAACAGACATGCTGCAGACTGTTTCTATGGTAACGTTACTAATCCACACCCACTCCTCAGCCCATCTTGAGGTTTGTCTGAATGCCCGTTTCCGTGGGAGATGCTAACCACACCCTCTATTACACCCCATGGCAAAAAGCCTAAATTACATCAGACCTTGTAATAACTAATGCTATATTTCTATATTTCTAATTCTCTTGCAATTTTTTTAATGGCATATTCTGATCCTTCACAATTTTGGTTTTTGGTTTTTATATTGGATTATACAAAAGCAATTGAATTCATTAATATATTTTTATACAGGGTAACCAAGTTTGATTTTATTGGTTTTTCATCCATGTCAAAATACAATTTTCATTTTTTTTACTTCTGTATGGATAGTTAATTTTACAGGCTTTTGTTTGAGATTTTTATTTCATTTGGCTTTTTAACAAACAGCATTTTAGTTTCTTTATATTTTTGTTACAAAACTTTTGCCTAATTTTTAAGGGATTATTTCAGATTTTGGATTTTTCCATTTCATTGTTTTTCTTCTATTGAACCCCATTTTATTTCAGAAATCCTTTTTTTTTTTTTGTCGTTTTCAGGATACAAGCCCCTCTGTCTGAGATTAAGAAGGTGTGTTGACCATGCCCTGCCCACCAGCATCCAGTTTTTGCCCCTAGGCAGTAAACTTTGACCAGGCTGGGATCTTTTGAGAGCCTCTATATCTGAGATTAAGAAGGTCTTTTGACCACACCCTGTCTCACTAACATCCAGATTTTCCCTCAGGCATAACTTTCACTGGCTGGGACTTTTTGATTTTTTTCCACTAACTAAATTTATTCTCATTAAATTAGCAGTAATATGCACAAGCCACCAGATTTCCTGCCTACCAGTCCACCATCCTTCACAGTGTACAAGAACAGGCTGTGCTGCAAAGCACAGTAGGGCATACAGCTATTTCCACCTAAGCAAATGTCTTAAAATCTAAGTGATTATTTGTAAATGTGATAATTGTCTACAGCCCTGGACAAAAAGGACAACTTTAGATAAAAGGGGATTTTCCCCTGTCCAGAGTTAATGGATAAAATTAGTCAGTGTCTGTCCAAACCTGTTCTGTGTGTTTTAACTGTTCTTCAATGTGTCGTTGTAACTGTCATGTGTCCAGTTCTGTGTTTTTTTCAAAACAAAGTGGCCACTTCAAACTTGTTTTTTTCTATGTTGCACACAAACAAAAAATTAAATTAAGTTTACTTTTGGCATGCCTCTTAAATTTTTTTCAAAGGCCTATTGAACCCAGGTTTCCTAGATTCTACACTATTTATCTGAAGGTTTTATTTCTTATTGTCCAAATTATTTTTTTCCACAGGTATTACAACTAAAAAACTTCTTTTCCAGTTTTTTTCTTGTTTCCAGACGTCTGAAGACCTGATATTTTGACCTTACGGTTCACTAACAGATTTTTTCTTTTTTTTCTCCTTGTGCTATGTCACTTGTCCTTTTACCAGAGACATTTTTAAAAAATCCCTGGATTTCATTCATACTCTGGTACTTGGACATGACACATTGCTTCCCCTGCAATCCCTCCTCCAATAAAACAGCCTAAGCACCTTTGATATTGCAGTTCTTTATTATTATATATATAATTCTGTTTTCCACACTTATTTAAAGATTTCAAAAGATCATAGTTATAGAACCAAAGTGTTGCAAGACATATCAGTTAGTCAAGCGCAATTAGACTCATGTTTTAAATAATATTTCTAGAGGTGTTTTTTTTCTCAATAGCAATTATGACGGATTCAATACAACTGCTAGGATAAAAATCTTCTTTAAAGGAAGTGTGGATAATATTGTGTATGACATTGTTAAATAGCATATTAAGATCTGTTTGTTTTGATTGCAATGCATGTGCCTCTGCTAAGTACACAACCTTGCAAGTGTCATTCCAATTTATTATTAGAACCTTGATTTATGAGATGTATGCATGAAGTATTGTCCACTTTTAAGAATTCTATGAATAGTATCATTGGCATCATATAAGAAATCTGTGTTCCACCTACCAGTACTATATACCTAGTTACCAGCCTCAAGTGAAACAGACATCACATATGAGTTACCCATACATAATAAATTGTTTTATTATCTGTTATACTTTGCCCATGTTTTACTTTTAAATATTTTAAGAGAAATTAGGTTTTACTTCCAGTGACCACACAGACAGTCTGAATGTAACCATTTGGGTGAGCCCTAGTATTATCTGCCTGACTGCTGGTATGTGACAATGCCCTCCCCCCCTTCCTTTTCCTTTTCAAAAGGCATAAGTAAAAATCTGGGACAAGTGACATGGCCCTTCATTTGATAGCTAGAAGGTATGGTTTTAACCTCTTTATTATCTTGCGTTTGTTTAGGGACTATGTTGTTAGAAATTTTTGCTTTGCATGGTTTAAATCATTGTTACTTTGAGTACCTAATGACTCTTCATAGACCTAAAGAACAAATTGTAGGACTTACTGCAATAGGATTTAATGTGAACTTGATACACTTGAGCTGAGAAACTTCAATAATTGCCTTCATTTGGACTTGGCTGTGCCCATTGGGGGCATGTCATTCTTTGGCCACTATATTTCTTTATTGTATACAAGAGGCTGAATATGAGCCAGCAACACAAGCAGTACAATAGCATCCTTTCCTAGGCCTGTGGCTGCAGCCAACTACCAGGCTCGCTAACCATGAGCTTTATTATTAGCCAGAATATTTTTGCCACAGCAATTAGAATTTATTAACAGTGCCTTAAGTCAATTTCAAGCTTAACTAGGAGTTGTATGGTAAATTAATCTCAAATTAAATCTTGGGAGGTTAGCAACCACACTTAAAGCGCCAATCTGATTTGGCAAGAGGGTATCTTGAAGGGACAATATTTTTGGCCCCTACTCTCTGAGGTTCGACTTGGGTCTAGGGTACTGCATCCACAACTTTGTGCATGTCCTGTAGGCAGAGTCACCAGTCATCCCATGCCAGGGAAGTCTTGAGATTCACTTAAAAGGACTTCTCCTGCCAGTGTCTCAGTCAAAGTAGGAAAGTCTGTATAGAGGAGAAACTTTCTCACCCTTCAAAGGGAAGCTGTGCCCAAGCAAGGCCTGACTGTCCTCACATAGATGGAACTGGTGAGAAGAGAGCCAGGCACAAGGCCTGAGTGACCCCCTAAGGACCAGAACCTCAACTGACCTTAACGCCAAAACAAACTTCATTTTATGAGCTAACTCTGTGGTTTATAAACCCAACAGGAAACTGAAATCTTAAAAGAAGAGAAAATGAAATAAGCTATTATCAGAGAAATAGGTGAGAGACCTACTATGCCAAGTTAGGAATCTACTGTGTCATGTTAAAAATAGATATGTGAACAGCAATATAGTCATGGGAACACTGCATTTGAATCAACTTATAACCCCGCCCCCTCCGCGGATGGTGGGGCTGTAGGGTTTGGGACAATAGCCTGCAAAATTGATTTTACATGAGGGATGCTTGTACACATAAATTATCAACTTATTTGCTAAAAAATGAAAAAAAAAAACGAGAGAAAGACTGCAAGGACAGTTTGGCAGAATGGCTATTGATTCATTGGGATGGGTGAGGGGTGGGATTGGGGGGAAAGGAAAGGGAATATGCCTAATTGATTGGAAAATGATGTATGAATAACACAAACATCATTAAAAAAAAAAAAAAAGAAAATAGATAGTGAGAGGCCTACTGTGCCACAGTAGGAATCTACTTTGTCATGTTAGAAAATATCTGAGGGGCTGGAGATATTGCTAGCGGTTAAGAGCGCTGATGCTCTTGCGAGAGGTGACCCCCGGGTTTTGATCCCCCACCCACATGGCAGCTGAGAACCGTCTGTAACTCCATTCCAGGAGAACTTCAGTTCCAGGGGAATCCGAGACCCTCTTCTGACCTCCGCGTGCATTGTCTGACACAGGGTGTGCAGACTTACACGCAAACAGTACTTCATACACATAAATAAATAAAAATTGAAATTAATAAATAAAAAAATTATCTGAACAGATGACAAGATTTATTGACCATGCCAGAAAATACCGAACCTTTTATTTCTCATGGTTCTGGCTCTCATTCTGGAGCCCTGTGTATTAAACTGACCCTCATTCTAGAGCTCTGTGTACTAAAACTTTTCCCAATTTCTTTCAACCAGGGGTTACACATCCTTTTACCCTCTGCATTCCCTAGAAAGGGACCCTCCAATTGCTAATGCACCCAGTAGCCCCTGTTGGTACTGTGAAGTCCCCTGCACTGGTATACTCATGTAAGACTGCAATCAGCTTGTCTTTTCGTTGCTTAGAAAATGTCCACTAAGTATGCCAACTATGATTCTGGACCAAAAACCCACTGGGCAGAGCACCCCAAGCAGCCAAAATGGGAAACCGGTTCTAACACCTCAGCCTGACAGCTGTTCCCAAAGACTCTTGCCCCCGATTCAGCCTGGAAGCAGATACAGAAGAGAACAGCGCCCCATTTCCTCATCATAAGCAAAGGCTGGAATGTTAGATCCAGGCCTTCCCAGAATCCCTAAGGGGCCACAACAAAGTGCCCCTTCCGCCAGAAGCTGCCAATCCTCTGACCCATTCCCACTTACCTAGACACATTGCGCATGGGTATAAAGGGTGGTACCCCAGCGCCATAATCTCTCTGTGCCTCCTCTTTCTTGTCCCTCTCTCTCTCTCTCTGTCTTTGTCCAATCCCCCCCCCCCCCGCCATCTGTCGGTCCACCAGTGTGTCTGCAGGAGGCTCACGCTGGCAGTCCCACAATGGAAGTAAGCTATGGCTTCCTAGAGTGAAAAAAAAAAAAAAAAAAAAGAACATACACACAAAAAAATAAAAAAAACAAAATAAAACCATTCACAAATCAGGTATAGAAGAATCATATCTTGGCATAGGTGCTCACATGTCCTCAGGGGCTCACACATGCACAACACACCCGAAGCAAGCTCCACAACACAGCTGGACACCTCAGTACTCATTTCAAGACACGCTACAGAGCCACATGAGGAAACCCCCCACAGTACTGTCCTAAAAGCAGCCACAAGAACCCAGGGAAGAGAATGGGGATCCCCGAATAAACCATGTATCTACAGATAACTGATTCTTCACTAAGGTGCCAAAAAATGTCCACTGGAGAAAGGATGAAGAGTCCCTCTTCAAAAATGAAGCTGGGCCAACTGGATGTCCACGTGCATGGGCCTGAAACGACCCCTATCCCTACAGAAACCAACTCAAAATTCATCAAAGATCAAAGTAACACTGTAAGAAAACCTCAAGCCATTCCTACAAGCAATGCTATTTTGGATATAAGCCTCAAAACACAGGATATCAAAAGCAGAAACAGAGAAATGAGAGAACCCATCAAACCAAGAAACGTTCCAGAGTAAAGGAAACACATAGTAGACATAGAAACACATAGAACACAACAGCTGGCTGGCCATCTGACAGAAGGTTAATAGCAGGACATCAGTGAAAAAAGCTCAGAAATAGAAAGCTCCAATTGTTAAAAATGGAGCAAAGATCTTGCACAGACACAATTCGATGAAACGTGTCCACTACCACTTCTCATCACAGAGACCTGTCATTCAAAGCTACATAGGCAGCATCTCACCCTAGCTTGACTGGCTATGAGAATACAACCACTAGAGAGACACTGCTGCTGCGATGTGCTTGTGGCCCTTTGCAGATATGGGCTGCCCTGGCAAGTGGCCACTGTAGCCAGGGGCTCAGCAGTCTGGAGAAAGGATCTGCACAGACCTCTCCACACGGGGTGGGGGTGGGGGTGGGGTAGCGCACTGTGTGTCGCTTGACAGTGCTTGAGCATGTTGACCTTCTGCGCAAACTTGCGGTGGCACACTTTGCACTCGTACTCCTTGATACCCTTGTGTAGCTTCATGTGGTGGCGCAGTGCGTGCTTGGTCTTCATGCCTGGGACAGGGCGAGGACTGTGAGTGCCAGGCCTGCCACCCTGCAGAGTCCAGAGAATGAGAACAAGAGGGAAGGGCGGGGACCTGGCGGGGGTGGGGGGGGGGGCTCCCCAGAGGGCCCTGCTCCAGCTGCACGGTCCGCAGTGGTACTGCCTCAGGTGGCCACTGGAGAGTTCCCTAGATGTCAGGATGGCAGTGTGGGGGCTACAGCCCGGGATGATGACAAGGGTTTCTATCTTGCTGACACAAATGTTAACTAAGATGAGTTAACTAAAATAATTTTATCTTCTTTTAACTAATGCTTTTCATATTTTTTTAAAAATAAAAAAATATTTGGAGGATGAGAGATGGCTCAGCATGTGTTAAGCAACTGGGTGCTCTGCTCGAGACCCAGGTTCCATATCCCAAGTTCACCTATGGTGGCTAACACCACTGTAAACTCCAGTTCCAGGGGATCTGATGCAACTCTTCTGATTTTCTGCACTTAAACTACACATTAAATGAAATAATAAAATATATATAGGAACAGCTGGGACTGCAGGGAGACCCTTCTCAAAAAAAGACAAAGATAAATAAATTAATAATATTTTTAAAGCCATTTTTAATTTTTTTACTTTATTATTACTTATTTGTGGGTGTGTGATGTGTGTGTTGTATACAGGTGCATGGACTGTCCAAGATGACAGCTCTTGGGAGTCATCTTTTCCTGCCCCCTGTACCCACTGTGGAGTCAATGGACCCAGTCACAACTCAGGTGGTCAGGCCTGGTGCAGGCACCACTACCACCAAGCCATCTTGTCAGACTCTAAATTTACTGTGGGCACTCTCAGGAGGTGACATCCAAAGTCTGAGACTGCAAGCCAGGGGGCATAGGGGCAAGCCAGGGGGCATAGGGACACCCCAGGCACAGAGCTCGAATGAAGTGAAGCATCTTCAGCCTCCAGGGCCCAGCGGGGAGAGAACAGCATGTGCACAGCTCACATGAGGTGTTCACACGTCCTCAGGAGTTCACACGTCCTCAGGAGTTCACACGTCCTCAGGAGTTCACACGTCCCTCGGAGTCCGCAGGTGTTCACACATGCACAGGTGCTCAAACATCCTCGGGTTTTTGCACATGTACAGGTGTCCACACGTCCACAGGTGCTACACTAACAGTGCATGTTCCAGGGTCACATCACAGGTGCACCATCGCCAGGCACTGTCCTCAGGTGCTCACACATGCCACAGGTTCCACATATCCACAGGAGCTCACACATGAACAGGTGCTCACATGTTCTCAGGTGTTCACACATGCACAGGTGTCCACAGCTCACATGCCAGGTGCTCACACGTGCTCAGGTGTCTACACAGCACGGCTCCGTCCTCAGGTGCTCACACTCATGCCCAGCATAGGTGCTCACATGTCCTCAGTTGCTCACATGTCCTCAGGTGCTCACACGTTTTCGTCGCATGCAAGGTGTCAACTGCACATCTCAAGTCCTCAGGTGCTCACACGTTGCTACAGGTGCTCACAGTGCACAGGTGTCACACATCTCAGAGGTACACATCACAGGTGTCACAGTCATACAGTCTCAGGTGCTCACACGTGCACAGGTGCTCACATGCCCTGCTCATGTCTCAGGTGCTCACACATGCACAGGTCTCACACATGTCACAGGTGCTCACACGTCCTCAGGTGCTCACATGTCCTCAGTGCTCACACATGGCACAGGTAGCGCACACATGCACAGGTGCTACAACCGCCTCAGGTGCTCACAGCTCAGTGTCACATGCCTGTCTCACGTCACAGGTCACATCAGTGCTCACATGCTCGTTGCCACATGTAGGTGCTCACACGTGCACAGTGTGCTCACACGTCTCAGGTGCCACACATGCAAGGTGTTCATAGTTCCTCTGGTGCTACACATGCTCAGGTGTTCACACATGCACAGGTGCTCTACATCCTCAGAGTGCTCACACGTGCACAGGTGCTCACACGTCCTCAGGTGCTCACACGTGCACAGGTGCTCACACATGCCATCTACATGTCCCAGTTGCTCACATCTCCTCAGGGCTCACACTGCACAGTGCTCACACTGTCCTCCAGGTGCTCACACATCGCATCAGGTGCTCACATGTCCTCAGTTGCTCACACTGTCCTCAGGTGCTCACACGTCCTCAGGTGCTCAACAGCCTGCAGTGCTCCACGTGCACAGTGTTCACATGTCCTCAGGTGCCTCACGGACAGTGCACAGGTACTCACACGTGCACAGGTGCTCACACTCCTCAGGTGCTCACACATGCACAGTGTTCAGCTCACACTGGTGCGACAGGTCACGTGTCACAGCTCAGGTCCACTACAGGTGCTACACGCACAGTGTACATGTCAGGTGCTAAAGCACATTCACGGGCTCACATGCACGGTGTCACACCAGGCCACACAACAGTGCTCACATCTCGGTGTCACACATGCCAGGTGCTACAGCCCAGGTCAAATGCACAGGTGTTCACACGTCCTCTGGTGCCCACACATGCACAGGTGTACACATATCAGGGCAGATGGTCTGGCAGTAGTATCACCCTAAGTACACACCAGAGCCCACTCAGGGCTGCATCTTCATCTGAACAAAGCCCACCCAGTACCACTACCTCACTCGTCATGATATCTGCCTCAGTGTGTGTAGCCCTGACTCTAGACAGCCAGGCTGGGCACGAGTCCCTCAGCCAGCCTCCCAGCAGACAGTCCCAGCTCACTGGAGGAGCAGCTTCACCTCAACCCTACCCCACGGTCTTTCAATTAAAAGGATTAAACACACCACCAGAACAGAAACCCCATCTGATGACAACCATGTGCATTTGGCCATGCAGCCCAATCTGGGGCTGGCCTGTTCTAGCTCCCTCTCTGGTCCAGCCTCCAGGAAGAATCACACCTAGACCATTCCACATCTTCTCTTTCTGTCAGTTTTCAATAGCTAATTGCTATTCACGGTTCTCATCTGTTCACTCATATAACTGCTTGGCTCCATCTATGCATCAGGGGCCAGAGATCAGGAGGTGAGCTGGACAAAGAGTCCATGCTCCACAGGGCTGCTGTTCTGAGCAGGAGTAAGGCATAAGAGAAACCACATGGTGTACAGTGCAGAGAGCAGCAGACCCAGGCTGGGGAGAGGACAGCTGGGACAAGGAGAGTCAGGCGGGGAAGGGACAAGAAAAAGGTTAAGCAACAGGCAAGAGGGAAGGCAGGGACAGGGCTTCATAGGGGCTGAGAACCTGTGAAAAAGTGACCTTGAAGGATGTGAGGAGCCAAGAGCCAACTGGGGTCCGCACTGTCACCAGAGGGAACCAAAGGTGTAGAGGCCAGAGGCAGGCATAGGTCCATGTGTGATCACCCCCTTCATGTTCTCTGTCTGCATGTCTCTACTTGTGTGATCACCCCCTTCATGTTCTCTGTCTGCATGTCTCTACATGTGTTATCACCCCCTTCATGTTTTATCTGCATGTCTCTACATGTCTACATGTGTGATCACCCCCTTCATGTTTTCTGTCTGCATGTCTCTACATGTGTGATCACCCCCTTCATGTTCTCTGTCTGCATGTCTCTACATGTCTACATGTGTGATCACCCCCTTCATGTTCTCTGTCTGCATGTCTCTGCATGTCTACATGTGTGATCACCCCTTCAGTTCTCTGTCTGCAGGTCTTCTAATGTGTGAATCCACCCCCCTTTCTGTTCCATGTCTGTAGGTCTCTACATTGTGCTTGATCACCCCTTCGTTAGTTCTCTGTCTGCATGTGCCTCTTACATGTCTCTAAATTGCAAACAAGGTTGAGAACCCCCTGTCCATGGGGCTCGGGGAGGGGGAGGGGTAACTCACATCGGGAATTTTTCCAGTTCTCGATTATTTGCAAAGACTGTATTGGTTAAGCATCCCTAATACAGGGATGGGAATACTCTCTGAAGTCACAGCAAAGCCTACCCAGAGCTGTGGATTTCAAAGTGTTTCAGAATTGGGATTCCTGAGAACCGGATAAATTCCCAGCTCCATTCAATCCTGGGAGATCTTGTCAGACTGTCCCCTCAGCCACACCCACTCCCGCCACATCTGACTGTGTGCGTGCCTCCTCCCTCCACACACAGGAGTCCTTAGACTGGGGCTCACAGGTTAGCACCTTGGTTCTAACCCTGGACAGGACAGGTCCTTTCTTCCAGGTCAAAATCAAGAGGGGCAGTAGAGAGCTAAAGGGAACTGTCCTTTCTACGTGCCCCAAACCAGCTGCTCTCACAAGCATCTAAAAGGAACATATTCTAAATTTAAAAATAGCAGGAGAAAAAGACAGTGAAAGGCATCACCCCTCCCCCCAGCTTCCCAACCAGGACTGCTGCTATCCACCTGAAAACTCCTGTGAACAGTTATACAGGGAGACCCTGTCTCAAAAAGACTCACCGTCCCCTGCCATGCTGTCTGGTCCCACCACCACATGTCTGCAGGAGGCTCACGCTGGCAGTCCCACATGGAAGTAAAGCATGCTCCTAGAGTGACCTGGTTTCGTGCTTTTTTTATACTTAATATTATTGGTGCCATGGACTCGGCTGGGGCTTGATGATTTTTATCAGGCAGAGCACTTGCTGGGTTTTGATCTGGCAGAGCGCTCGCCAGTTCTCACCCGGAAAAGGACCGCCTAACCTTTTCCTATGGAACCCCTGGGATGGACCTACCAGCTGCGTATTTCTCCAGACAACCAGCTTCAGGATGAGGTACCACTCTGCTCTCCTGCTCCTCTCCTTCCCTCTCTCCCTCTCCTCCCTCTCTCCCTCTTTCTCTCTCCACTTCTGCCTACTCTCTCCTGCTTCCCTCCGTCTCCTCCCTCCTTCTCTCTGCTGGTCTTCCCTCCGATTCTTCCTTCATTTTAGCCTCCCGTTCCACTTCCCTGTTTTGGACCTCTGAGTGCCGGCAAACTCAGGGTTCCCCCCCAGTTTTTTCCGTCCAGATTGATGTCCACCAGAATGCTGGGGACAGAATCCGGACCCGAATTTTGGCCTCCCCTGTGATGTGATTTTCAGGACGCTGACTTCACAGGCCTGGAGGCCCCATCTCAAAGACACTCCAGACCTGGAGTCTCTGACCAGCCCCATTAGAGGATGTACATCCTCCACGCCACCTCCCATTAGAGGACTCATTTCCATCCACCTCCCATTAGAGGACTCATTTCCATCCACCTCCCATTAGAGGACTCATTTCCTCCACGCCATTCCCCTTTCTTCTGAGGCTAAAAAACTTTACTTCCTTCCTACAGCTCTCTCCTCTCCCTAGTCCGCCGCACAGCTGCCCTGCCAAGGGGGGTTCTTCCCCACTTTCTGACACCTGCACAGCCATGTGGATTTTTCCCGCACCCCACATTCAAACAGACATGCTGCAGACTGTTTCTATGGTAACTGTACTAATCCACACCCACTCCTCAGCCGCCATCTTGAGGTTTTGTCTGAGAATGCCCGTTTCCGTGGAGATGCTAAACCACACCCTCTATTACACCCCATGGCAAAAAGCCTAAATTCACATCAGACCTTGTAATAACTAATGCTATACTTCTATATTCTAATTCTCTTGCAATTTATTTAATGGCATATTCTGATCCTTTCACAATTTTGGTTTTTGGTTTTTATATTGGATTATACAAAGTCAATTGGAATTGCATTAATGCATTTTTATACAGAGTAACCAAGTTTTGATTTTATTGGTTTTTCATCCATTTCAAAATACAATTTTCATTTTTTTTACTTCTGTATGGATAGTTAATTCTTACAGGCTTTTGTTTGAGATTTTTTACATCATTTGGCTTTTTAACAAACAGCATTTTAGTTTCTTTATATTTTGTTTACAAAACTTTTGCCTAATTTTAAGGGATTATTTCAGATTTTGGCATTTTTCCATTTCATTGTTTTTTCTTTATGAACCCCATTTTATTTCAGAAATCCTTTTTTTTTTTTGTCTGTTTCAGGATACAAGCCCCTCTGTCTGAGATTAAGAAGGTGTGTTGACCATGCCCTGCCCTACCAGCATCCAGTTTTTGCCTCAGGCAGTAAACTTTGACCAGGCTGGGATCTTTTGAGAAGCCTCTATATCTGAGATTAAGAAGGTCTGCTGACCACACCCTGTCTCACTAACATCCAGATTTTCCCTCAGGCAGTTAACCTTTCACTTGGCTGGGATCTTTTGATTTTTCCACTAACTAAATTTATTCTCATTAAATTAGCAGGTAATATGCACAAGCCACCAGATTTTCCTGCCTACCTAGTCTACCATCCTTCACAGGTGTACAAGAACAGCCTGTGCTGCAAAGCACAGTAGGGCATACAGTCTATTTCCACCTAAGCAAATGTCTTAAAATCTAAGTGATTATTTGTAAATGTGATAATTGTCTACAGCCCTGGACAACAAAGGACAACTTTAGATAAAAGGGGATTTTCCCATTGTCCAGAGTTAATGGATACAGTTAGGTCATGTGTCTGTCCAAACCTGTCTGTGGGTTATAACTGTTCTTCAATGTGTCGTTGTAACTGTCATGTGTCCATGTTCTGTGTTTTTGTCAAAACAAAGTGGCCACTTCAAACTTGTTTTATTCTATGTTGCACACAAACAAAAAATTAAATTAAGTTTACTTTTGGCATGCCTCTTAAATTTTTTTCAAAGGCCTGATTTGAACCCAGGTTCCTAGATTCTACACTATTTATCTGAAGGTTTTATTTCTTATCTGTCCAAATTATTTTTTCCACAGGTATTACAACTAAAAAACTTCTTTTCCAGTTTTTTCTTGTTTCCAGACGTCTGAAGATCTGATTTTTTGACCCTTACGGGTTCACTAACAGATTTTTCTTTTTTTTCTCCTGTGCTATGTCACTGTCCTTTTAACCAGAGACCATTTTAAAAAATCCCTGGATTCATTCATACTCTGGTACTTGGACAGTGACACATTGCTTCCCCTGCAATCCCTTTCCTCCAATAAAACAGCCTAAGCACCTTTGATATTGTCAGTTCTTTTATTATTATATATAATTCTGTTTTCCATCACTAATTAAAGTATTTCAATAAGATCATAGTTATAGAACCAAAGGTGCCTTGGCAACGCAATTAATCAGCGCAATTAAGAGCTGCATGTTTTAAATAATATTTCTAGAGGTGTTTTTTTTCCAATGCATATGACGGTTCAATACAACTGCTAGGATAAAAATCTCTTAAAGGAATGTGTGGATAAATGTGTGTATGACATTGTTAAACAGCATATTAAGATCTGTCTGTATGATTACAATGCATGTGCCTCTGCTTAGCACAACCTTTGCAAAGTGTCATTACCAAATTTATTTATTAGAACCTTATTTATGAGTGTATGTATGAAGTATTGTCCACTTTTAAGAATTCTATAATGTAATCATGGCATATATAAGAAACTGTGTTCCACCTACCAGGTACTATATACCTAGTTACAGCCTCAAGTGAAACAGACATATATATAGTTACCCATACATACTAAATTGTTTTATATATCTGTTATACTTTGCACATGTTACTTTTAATATCTTTAAGAGAAACTAGGTTTTACTTCCAGTGACCACACAGACAGTCTGAATGTAACCAATTTGGGTGAGCCCTAAGTATTATCTGCCTGCTGCTGGTATGTGACAATGCCCTCCCCCCCTTCCTTTTCCTTTTCAAAGCTATAATTCAAAATCTGGGGACAAGTGACATGGCCCTATTTGAGAAGGTACTGGTTTTAACCTCTTTATTATCTTGCGTTTGTTTCACGGACTATGTTGTTAGAAATTTTTGCCTTGCATGGTTTAAATCATTGTACTTTGAGTACCTAAATGAACTTCATAGACCTTAAAGAACAAATTGTAGGACTTACTGCATAGGTTTAATGTGAACTTGATACACTTGAGCTGAGAAACTTCAATAATTGCCTTCATTGGACTGGCCTGTGCCCATTGTGGGCAATGCCATTCTTGGCCAGATATTTCTATATTGTATACAATAGGCTGAATATGAGCCAGCAACACAAGCCAGTAAATAGCATCCTTTCCTAGCCTGTGCTGCAGCCACTACCAGGCTCCTACCATGAGCTTTTATTATTAGCCAGAATATTTTTGCCACAGCAATTAAGAATTTATTAACAGTGCTTAAGTCAATGTTCAAGCTTTACTTAGGAGTTGTATGGTAATCAAAGTACTAAATTAATTCTTGGAGGTTTAGCAACCACACTTAAAGCTCCAATCTGATTTGGCAAGAGGGATCTGAAGGGACAATATTTTGGCCCCTACCCTCTGAGGTTGACTTGGGTCCTAGGGTACTGCATCCACAACTTTGTGCATGTCCTGTGGCAGCGAGTCACCAGTCATCCCATGCCAGGGAAGTCTTGGAGATTCACTTAAAAGGACTTCATCCTGCCAGTGTCCAGTCAAAGTAGGAAAGTCCATATAGAGGAGAAACTTCTCACCCTTCAAAGGGAAGCTGTGCCCAAGCAAGGCCTGACTGTCCTCACATAGATGGAACTGGTGAAGAGAGCCAGGCACAAGGCCTGAGTGACCCCTAAGGACCAGAACCTCAACTGACCTTAACACCAAAACAAACTTCATTTATCTGAGCTAACTGTGGTTTTAAACACCCCAACAGGAAACTGTAATCTAAAGAAGAGAAAATGAAATAGGTTATTATCAGAGAGATAGGTGAGAGACCTACTATGCCAAGTTAGGAATCTACTGTGTCATGTTAGAAAATAGATAAGTGAACAGCAATATAGTCTGGACACTCATTTGATCAACTTATAAGCCCCGCCCCCCTGCTGGATGGTGGGGCTGTGAGGGTTTGGGCACAATAGCCTGCAAATTGATTTTACATGAGGGATGCTTGTACACATAAATTATCACTTATTGCTAAAAAATGAAAAAAAAAACTGAGAGAAAGATGCAGGACAGTTATGGCAGAATGCATGATCTGGGATGGGGTGGGGTGGGATGGGGGGAAAGGAAAGGGAAATATGCCTGAATTGAATTGGAAAATGATGTATGAAATGCACAAAGCATCAATAAAAAAATGTTAAAAAAAACTGGATTGGGGCTCACTACATAATGTACAACACACACAACTAGAATGGGCCTCAGGACATCATGTACATCACACACAAGTACAATGGGGCTCAGCACATAATGTACATCACACACAACTAGAATGGGGCACGCAGCACATAATGTACATCAAACACAACTAGAATGGGACTCAGCACATAATGTACATCGCACACAATTAGAATGGGGCTCAGTATATAATGGACATCACTCACAATTACAATGGGGTACACAGCACCTAATGAACATCACACAGAACTAGAATGGGGCACGCAGTACATAATGAACATCACACAAATCTAGAATGGGTCTCAGTACATAATGTATATCACACAACTAGAATGTGGCTCAGCACATGATGTACATCACACACTATGTGATTGGGGCACAGAGCACATAATGTACATCACACACAAGTTGAATGGGGTGCGCAGCAGATAATGTACATCACACAAAACAAGAATGGGTTTCAGTACATAATGTTCCTCACACACAACTAGAATGGGGCTCAGCACATAATGTACATCAAACACAAGTATTATGGTGCTTAGCACATAATGTACAACACGCACAACTACATTGGGCCTCAGTACATAATATATATCACACACAACTAGAATGGGTCGCCCAGCATATAATGGACATCAAACACTACAAGAATGTGGCATGCAGCACAAAATGTACATCACACAGAACTAGGATGGCGCTCAGTACATAATATATATCACACACAACTAGAATGGGTCGCACACCACATAATGGACATCACACATTACTAGAATGGAGCACGCAGCACATAATGCACATCACACAAAACAAGAATGGAGCTCAGTACATAATGTACATCACAAACAAGTAGAATGGTGCACACCACATAATGTACATCACACACAAATAGAATGAGGTGCGCAGTATATAATGTACATCACACACAAGTAGAATGGGGCTCAGCAGATAATTTACATCACACACAACTAGAATGTGGCACACAGCACATAATGTACATCACGCAAAACTAGAATGGGCCACCCAGCACATAATGTACATCACACACAAATAGAATGGGTCTCAGCACTTAATGTACATCACAAACAACTAGTAAGGGGCTCAGTACATAATGTACATCACACAAAACTAGAATGGGTCTCAGCACATNAAAAAAAAAAAAAAAAAAGAAAACATACACACAAAAAAATAAATAAAAAACAAAATAAAACCCATCAACAAATCAGGTATAGAAGAATCATATCTTGGCATAGGTGCTCACATGTCCTCAGGGGCTCACACATGCACAACACACCCGAAGCAAGCTCCACAACACAGCTGGACACCTCAGTACTCATTTCAAGACACGCTACAGAGCCACATGAGGAAACCCCCCACAGTACTGTCCTAAAAGCAGCCACAAGAACCCAGGGAAGAGAATGGGGATCCCCGAATAAACCATGTATCTACAGATAACTGATTCTTCACTAAGGTGCCAAAAAATGTCCACTGGAGAAAGGATGAAGAGTCCCTCTTCAAAAATGAAGCTGGGCCAACTGGATGTCCACGTGCATGGGCCTGAAACGACCCCTATCCCTACAGAAACCAACTCAAAATTCATCAAAGATCAAAGTAACACTGTAAGAAAACCTCAAGCCATTCCTACAAGCAATGCTATTTTGGATATAAGCCTCAAAACACAGGATATCAAAAGCAGAAACAGAGAAATGAGAGAACCCATCAAACCAAGAAACGTTCCAGAGTAAAGGAAACACATAGTAGACATAGAAACACATAGAACACAACAGCTGGCTGGCCATCTGACAGAAGGTTAATATGCAGGACATCAGTGAACTAAAGCTCAGAAAATAAGCAGTCCAATGTAAAAATGAGCAAAGATCTGCACAGACACAATTCGATGAAGACGTGTCCACTACCATTCATCACAGAGACCTGTCATTCAAAGCTACATAGGCAGCATCTCACCCTAGCTTGACTGGCTATGAGAATACAACCACTAGAGAGACACTGCTGCTGCGATGTGCTTGTGGCCCTTTGCAGATATGGGCTGCCCTGGCAAGTGGCCACTGTAGCCAGGGGCTCAGCAGTCTGGAGAAAGGATCTGCACAGACCCTCTCCACAGCCGGGGTGGGGGGGTGGGGGGGTAGACGCACCTGTGTGTCGCTTGCAGTGCTTGAGCATGTTGACCTTCTGCGCAAACTTGCGGTGGCACACTTTGCACTCGTACTCCTTGATACCCTTGTGTAGCTTCATGTGGTGGCGCAGTGCGTGCTTGGTCTTCATGCCTGGGACAGGGGCAGAGGACTGTGAGTGCCAGGCCTGCCACCCTGCAGAGTCCAGAGAATGAGAACAAGCAGGGAAGGGCTGGGCCTGGCGGGGGGGGAGGGGGGGGCTCCCCAGAGGGCCCTGCTCCAGCTGCACGGTCCGCAGTGGTACTGCCTCAGGTGGCCACTGGAGAGTTCCCTAGATGTCAGGATGGCAGTGTGGGGGCTACAGCCCGGGATGATGACAAGGGTTTCTATCTTGCTGACACAAATGTTAACTAAGATGAGTTAACTAAAATAATTTTATCTTCTTTTAACTATGCTTTTTTTTTTTCTTTACAAAAGCCATTTGAGGGTACTAAAGAGATGGCTCAGTGTTGTTAAGCACACTGGGTGCTCTGTCGAGGACCCGAGTTCCATTCCCAGCACCTACATGGTAGCTAACAACTGTAACTCCAGTTCCAGGGGATCTGATGCACTCTTCTGATTTTCTGCACTTAAATACACATTAAATGAAAATAATAAAATATATATAGGACAGCTGGGACTGCAGGGAGACCCTGTCTCAAAAAGACAAAATAATAATATTAATAATATTTTTAAAGCCATTTTAATTTTTTTACTTATTTATTTACTTATTTGTGTGTGTGTGTGTGTGTGTGTGTATACAGGTGCATGGACTGTCCAAGATGACAGCTCTTGGGAGTCATCTTTCCTGCCACCCTGTCACCCTGTGGGATCAATGGATCCACAGATCCAACTCAGGTGGTCAGGCCTGTGTGCAGGCACCACTACCCACCAAGCCATCTTGTCAGACTCTAAATTTACTGTGGGCACTCTCAGGAGGTGACATCCAAAGTCTGAGACTGCAAGCCAGGGGGCATAGGGGCAAGCCAGGGGGCATAGGGACACCCCAGGCACAGAGCTCGAATGAAGTGAAGCATCTTCAGCCTCCAGGGCCCAGCGGGGAGAGAACAGCATGTGCACAGCTCACATGAGGTGTTCACACGTCCTCAGGAGTTCACACGTCCTCAGGAGTTCACACGTCCTCAGGAGTTCACACGTCCTCAGGAGTTCACACGTCCTCAGGAGTTCACACATGCACAGGTGCTCAAACATCCTCGGGTTTTTGCACATGTACAGGTGTCCACACGTCCACAGGTGCTCACACATGCACAGGTGTCCACAGGTTCTCACACACATGCACAGGTGCTCACATGTCCTCAGGTGCTCACACATGCACAGGTGTCCACATATCCACAGGAGCTCACACATGAACAGGTGCTCACATGTTCTCAGGTGTTCACACATGCACAGGTGTCCACAGGTGCTCACACATGCATAGGTGCTCACATGTCCTCAGGTGCTCACACATGCACAGGTGCTCACATGTCCTCAGGTGCTCACACATGCACAGGTGCTCACATGTCCTCAGGTGCTCACACGTCCTCAGGTGCTCACACGTGCACAGGTGCTCACATGTCCTCAGGTGCTCACACGTTCTCAGGTGCTCACATGTGCACAGGTGCTCACACATGCACAGGTGCTCACACGTCCTCAGGTGCTCACACGTGCACAGGTGCTCACACGTGCACAGGTGTTCACACGTCCTCAGGTGCTCACACATGCACAGGTGCTCACATATGCACAGGTGCTCACATGTCCTCAGGTGCTCACATGTCCTCAGGTGCTCACACATGCACAGGTACTCACACATGCACAGGTGCTCACACGTCCTCAGGTGCTCACATGTCCTCAGGTGCTCACACATGCACAGGTGCTCACACATGCACAGGTGCTCACACGTCCTCAGGTGCTCACACGTGCACAGGTGTTCACACATCCTCAGGTGCTCACACGTGCACAGGTGCTCACACGTCCTCAGGTGCTCACACATGCACAGGTGTTCATACGTCCTCTGGTGCTCACACATGCACAGGTGTTCACACATGCACAGGTGCTCATACATCCTCAGATGCTCACACGTGCACAGGTGCTCACACGTCCTCAGGTGCTCACATGTGCACAGGTGCTCACACATGCACAGGTGTTCACACGTCCTCTGGTGCTCACATATGCACAGGTGTTCACACATGCACAGGTGCTCACACGTCCTCAGGTGCTCACACGTGCACAGGTGCTCACACGTCCTCAGGTGCTCACACGTGCACAGGTGCTCACACATGCACAGGTGCTCACACGTCCTCAGGTGCTCACACGTGCACAGGTGCTCACACATGCACAGGTGTTCACACGTCCTCAGGTGCTCACACATGCACAGGTGCTCACATGTCCTCAGGTGCTCACATGTCCTCAGGTGCTCACACATGCACAGGTGCTCACACATGCACAGGTGCTCACACGTCCTCAGGTGCTCACACATGCACAGGTGCTCACACGTGCACAGGTGTTCACACGTCCTCAGGTGCTCACACGTGCACAGGTGCTCACACGTGCACAGGTGCTCACATGTCCTCAGGTGCTCACACATGCACAGGTGTTCATACGTCCTCTGGTGCTCACACATGCACAGGTGCTCATACGTCCTCAGGTGCTCACACATGCACAGGTGCTCACACGTGCACAGGTGCTCACACGTCCTCAGGTGCTCACACATGCACAGGTGTTCACACGTCCTCTGGTGCCCACACATGCACAGGTGTACACATATCAGGGCAGATGGTCTGGCAGTAGTATCACCCTAAGTACACACCAGAGCCCACTCAGGGCTGCATCTTCATCTGAACAAAGCCCACCCAGTACCACTACCTCACTCGTCATGATATCTGCCTCAGTGTGTGTAGCCCTGACTCTAGACAGCCAGGCTGGGCACGAGTCCCTCAGCCAGCCTCCCAGCAGACAGTCCCAGCTCACTGGAGGAGCAGCTTCACCTCAACCCTACCCCACGGTCTTTCAATTAAAAGGATTAAACACACCACCAGAACAGAAACCCCATCTGATGACAACCATGTGCATTTGGCCATGCAGCCCAATCTGGGGCTGGCCTGTTCTAGCTCCCTCTCTGGTCCAGCCTCCAGGAAGAATCACACCTAGACCATTCCACATCTTCTCTTTCTGTCAGTTTTCAATAGCTAATTGCTATTCACGGTTCTCATCTGTTCACTCATATAACTGCTTGGCTCCATCTATGCATCAGGGGCCAGAGATCAGGAGGTGAGCTGGACAAAGAGTCCATGCTCCACAGGGCTGCTGTTCTGAGCAGGAGTAAGGCATAAGAGAAACCACATGGTGTACAGGGAAGGGAGAGAGCAGCAGACCCAGGCTGGGGAGAGGACAGCTAGGACAAGGAAGAGTCAGGCGGGGAAGGGAAAGAAAAAGGTAGCAACAGGCAAGAGGAAGGCAGGGACAGGGCTTCATAGGGGCTGAGAACCTGTGAAAAAGTGACCTTGAAGGATGTGAGGAGCCAAGAGCCAACTGGGGTCCGCACTGTCACCAGAGGGAACCAAAGGTGTAGAGGCCAGAGGCAGGCATAGGTCCATGTGTGATCACCCCCTCATGTTCTCTGTCTGCATGTCTCTACTTGTGTGATCACCCCCTTCATGTTCTCTGTCTGCATGTCTCTACATGTGTTATCACCCCCTTCATGTTTTATCTGCATGTCTCTACATGTCTACATGTGTGATCACCCCCTTCATGTTTTCTGTCTGCATGTCTCTACATGTGTGATCACCCCCTTCATGTTCTCTGTCTGCATGTCTCTACATGTCTACATGTGTGATCACCCCCTTCATGTTCTCTGTCTGCATGTCTCTGCATGTCTACATGTGTGATCACCCCCTTCATGTTCTCTGTCTGCAGGTCTCTACATGTGTGATCACCCCCTTCATGTTCTCTGTCTGTAGGTCTCTACATGTGTGATCACCCCCTTCGTGTTCTCTGTCTGCATGTCTCTACATGTCTCTACATTGCAAACAAGGTTGAGAACCCCCTGTCCATGGGGCTCGGGGAGGGGGAGGGGTAACTCACATCGGGAATTTTTCCAGTTCTCGATTATTTGCAAAGACTGTATTGGTTAAGCATCCCTAATACAGGGATGGGAATACTCTCTGAAGTCACAGCAAAGCCTACCCAGAGCTGTGGATTTCAAAGTGTTTCAGAATTGGGATTCCTGAGAACCGGATAAATTCCCAGCTCCATTCAATCCTGGGAGATCTTGTCAGACTGTCCCCTCAGCCACACCCACTCCCGCCACATCTGACTGTGTGCGTGCCTCCTCCCTCCACACACAGGAGTCCTTAGACTGGGGCTCACAGGTTAGCACCTTGGTTCTAACCCTGGACAGGACAGGTCCTTTCTTCCAGGTCAAAATCAAGAGGGGCAGTAGAGAGCTAAAGGGAACTGTCCTTTCTACGTGCCCCAAACCAGCTGCTCTCACAAGCATCTAAAAGGAACATATTCTAAATTTAAAAATACAGAAGAAAAGACAGTGAAAGGCATCACCCCTCCCCCCAGCTTCCCAACCAGGACTGCTGCTATCCACCTGAAAACTCCTGTGAACAGTTTTAAAATAAACAGAATTGCCATATGGCAGGAATGTCAAAGGGAACGTCACTAGGAGGGAGCCCATCTGTGCCCCATTTACAAGCTACTTTGGGGAAGACTGATATTTAAACTTAAAATCCAAAAAAAAAAAAAAAAAACTTAAAATCCCTAAATCCGAGGCTAGTCACAGCACTGCACAATCCTAAGCTCCTTTCCTTGGGAGATGGAGGCACCAGGACCAAGGCACAGGGTTAAGATTCACCTAAGCTACGTAGTGGGGTGGAGGCCACTGGGTTATAGCAACAGTGTCAGCAAACCAATAAACAACAGAGATTTCTAAAGCTGGAGAAGGGCATGAGTGGCTGAAGGCTGCAAACCAGGGACGATGCCCTGTGGCTCCAAGACGCTCCAGGGCTCCGGGCAGACGCCTACCTTTCCCACACTCGGCACACAGGTACTCTCGGATGTTGTCATGTACACGCATGTGCTCTTTCAGCATGTCCTTCCTGGCAAAGGACTTCCCACACTGCTCACAGGCATGGCTTTTCACACCTACAAATAAAGCAGTACTTGAAAGCCTCGGTGGGCAGAGGAGAAGGGGCCTCACTGGAGGAACAGTGGAGCTGTGCGCTACCTCTTCAAGAGGATCCATGCGCTTCACAGGATTCTCTGGCATGGGAAGGGCCCTGAGTACATGGAGTGGACACAAGATGAAGGGACGGATGTGCTACAAGGAGCAGAGGTCAAGAAAAAAAGCTGGAGTAATGGGGGATACACTGTGAGAGCAGCGAGGTGTGTGCTCCTGTGTGCACAGGGAATGTGGTGGAAGGACCACGCCCATGGGGCTGAGACCAAACATCACAGGAGCGCGTTACCTGTGTGGATGAGTTTGTGGCGCTCCAGGTTCCCAATGCTGTTGAAAATTCGCCCACAGATCTCGCAGGGGTGAATGTACCTGAAACCGGAGACAAGATCAGGAGACTGCACAGCCCGGGGACTCCTTACTGTGAGGGTCCCCTCAGGATGGAGGGATCATCTGCTGTGAGGGTCTCCTCAGGATGGAGGGATCATCTGCTGTGAGGGTCTCCTCAGGACGGAGGGATCATCTGCTGTGAGGGTCCCCTCAGGATGGAGGGATCATCTGCTGTGAGGGTCCCCTCAGCACGGAGGGATCATCTGCTGTGAGGGCCCCCTCAGCACGGAGGGATCATCTGCTGTGAGGGCCCCCTCAGGATGGAGGGATCATCTGCTGTGAGGGCCCCCTCAGGATGGAGGGATCATCTGCTGTGAGGGTCTCCTCAGCACTGAGGGATCATCTGCTGTGAGGGTCTCCTCAGCACGGAGGGATCATCTGCTGTGAGGGTCCCCTCAGCACTGAGGGATCATCTGCTGTGAGGGTCCCCTCAGCACAGAGGGATCATCTGCTGTGAGGGTCCCCTCAGCACGGAGGGATCATCTGCTGTGAGGGTCCCCTCAGCACTGACGGATCATCTGCTGTGAGGGTCCCCTCAGCACTGACAGATCATCTGCTGTAAGGGTCCCCTCAGCACGGAGGGATCATCTGCTGTGAGGGCCCCCTCAGGATGGAGGGATCATCTGCTGTGAGGGCCCCCTCAGGATGGAGGGATCATCTGCTGTGAGGGTCCCCTCAGCACTGAGGGATCATCTGCTGTGAGGGCCCCCTCAGCACTGAGGGATCATCTGCTGTGAGGGCCCCCTCAGCACTGAGGGATCATCTGCTGTGAGGGTCCCCTCAGCACTGAGGGATCATCTGCTGTGAGGGTCCCCTCAGCACAGAGGGATCATCTGCTGTGAGGGTCCCCTCAGCACGGAGGGATCATCTGCTGTGAGGGTCCCCTCAGCACTGACGGATCATCTGCTGTGAGGGTCCCCTCAGCACTGACAGATCATCTGCTGTAAGGGTCCCCTCAGCATGAGGGCGTGTGCCCAAGCACCTTTATCAGCAGTAGTGAAGCAACAAGATGTTATACTTCAGCCATTGTGGTGGGCTGACTTGTGACCCCAAATGACTATGTTCAAGTCCTGGCTCACAATGTATGTAGAGACAGACATTTATGGAGAAGACTGAGGGAAAATGAGGTCATCAAGGGTGGTCCTATCCAACATGGTGTCCTTAAGAGGACAGCAGGGCAGACATGTATAGAAAGCTGACCCTGAGGGACATGGTAAAGATGCCATCTGCTAGTCAAGGAAAGGCTTCATGAGAAACCAACCCAGAGACACTTGAGCTCAGACCCCTGCTTCCGGACTGAGAGGACATAAATACTGGGTTCTGATGGTCAATCCTGGGCAGTGTACTTGTCAGTAGCCCTGGGGGATGAATCCTCTTTTACCTAATATCACTTGAGAGAAGAATTGGACTGGCTGACAGGGAGGCTAAGACTGGAGATACTTACTATTAGAATTCTGAAGGGAAAGGTCTACAGCAAAGAATAAGACCTGAATGAAGGTCTAGAAGAAGAGAACAGGTACCCTAAGTCCTGGCACAAGGCCCCAGTGAGGAGGAAGAGGAAAGGTACCCCAAGTCCTGGAACAGGGCCCCAATGAGGAGGAAGAGGAAAAGTACCCCAAGTCCTGGTACAAGGCCCCAGTGAGAAGAGTACAGGTACCCCAAGTCCTGGCACAAGGCCCCAGTGAGAAGAGGACAGGTACCCCAAGTCCTGGCATAGGGCCCCAATGAGGAGGAAGAGGAAAGGTACCCCAAGTCCTGGTACAAGGCCCCAGTGAGAAGAGTACAGGTACCCCAAGTCCTGGCATAGGGCCCCAATGAAGAGGAAGAGGAAAGGTACTCCAAGTCCTGGTACAAGGCCCCAGTGAGAAGGAAGAGAACAGGTACCCCCAAGTCCTAAGCTGACTACTGTGGCTTCCCAAGGACACTTTCCTCCCCAGAGTCCTCCCAAGCCTCACTTCTGGACGTTGGGGTCAGGTAGGTTCTCGCGGTGGATGACCATGTGGGCGTGGTAGGTAGCCTTGAGCGCGAAGCGCCGGTGGCAGATGCTGCATCCGTGGCCCTTCTCCTTGTGGACCTCCATGATGTGTTTGAGGTATTCCTTCCCACGGCCGAAGGTGAGCTGTGGGCACAGAGGGTACAGGCTGACAACCCTACCATCCTCTGCTCCACCCTGAGTCAGCAACACATCAGGGACGTTGTTATTCATGTCACAGACAGAGGGGCATGGAACTGGCAGGGAGCCGCCTTTCCTGGGCAGTGACACCCACAGGACAAGCAACTCAAAGCTCAGCACAGAGGCCCCTCAGAAATGAACTGTGCTCCCATTATGCACACTCCCTGCTTTGCACAGGGAAAACTCAGGAAGAGCATCAGGCTTCATGGGGCTGCAGAGGGACTGAGGTCAGCTCACAGGACACTGGCCCCACCCCGGTCGGGAGCTCTGCCTGCACGCCCAGCTACAGTGGGCTCTAATGGCTGAGGTCCTCCCTGTGTAGGTGCCACCGGCGGATGACAAGGGATGCCTCCTTTGTTGGAGGAAAAGGACAAGAAATGCACTGGGGAACCTGGCAGCCCCACACTCACAAGCTCCGTCTCCTGACAACCAGTGTGTGGACGCAGGACACTGCGTACCTGACACCTCTTACAGCTATACTTGTGCGGTTCCGAGTCTGCACTCTCATCAGAGTTGTCATCATTTTCCTCTGAGGAGATCCCGATCTTGCCAATGAATTCCTCCCGCTGGTGGTCATCCATCAGCGCGATGTCCTGCAGAAGAGTCACAAACACAGTGTAATGCAGCGCACTGGGGCTCTGGTCAGGACATTCTGGGAATCGGTCATTGTGTAAAGAACTATATGTGCTGTGTCCCTCGGGATGGCGCTGGACCTAGCCAAACTGTGGCAGTTCCTCACCATCTAACCACAGGATCATCAGGCTGCCTGCCTCGGTGGCTCTCCTTCACACCTGCCCAGCAAAATGCCACCTGTGCCCAGGCAGAGTCCTGGCGGACACCCCAAGGCTCGGGCAAGCTCTGGTCGGGGCTCTGTTTCCAGCTGGGCTGGCCTCCACTACTCCTTTTCATTTCTCATGGCTGGTGCTTCTCCCACCTGGCACTGCACCTGTGCCCAGGCAGAGTCCTGGCGGACACCCCAAGGCTCGGGCAAGCTCTGGTTGGGGCTCTGTTTCCAGCTGGGCCGGCCTCCACTACTCCTTTTCATCTCTCATGGCTGGTGCTTCTCCCACCTGGCACTGCACCCAACCAAGTTCTCTGCCCCTGGAGTTCCTGCTCAGCATTCCCGTTCCTAAAGGCAGCCGTCACGAGAGCACCATCCTGCCTTAGGCCCCTTCTCCTCAGACCTGCCCATGTTAAGGAATCTTCCATCAGGACCCACACAGTGAGAACCTCTCTAAGGACCACTGCTGGACTACATGAGACAAAGTGTGGACGCCTCCACTGAGAGACCACCAGTGGCCACGCTGACAATATGGAGTGGTCTGAAAGCCAGTGCCCACATGAGGTGACAGCATGAGGCAGGGCCTGCGGGAGGTGATGGAATCTGAGAGTGTGGCCCTTGTGAGTGAGATCAGGGCCACCCCTCCACCACGTGAGGACAAAGGAAGAAGGCACCACATATGAACGAGGAAGCCCTCACCAGGCACTGAATTTGCCAGCATCTTGATCTTGAACTTCCGGCCTCCAGAACTGTGAATATAAATGTCTGTTGGTAAGCACCCAGTCTATGGTTCTTTGTTGGAGCATAACCAGCTAAGACAGACACTGGCCCAAGGACTGACCAGACCCCTGTGCCCCTGGGGAGGGCCAGCGTGTGACTGCACCTTGAAGTGGACATGGATGTGGTCCCTGAGGACGTCCACTCGGAAGAACTTGCGCCCACAGATCTCGCAGGTGTACTTCTTGTCGCCATGAGTCAGCAGGTGCTTGTTCATGTTGCTCCGGCAGGAGAATACCTGAGGACAGATGAGCTCAGGTGAGGGCCAAGGCCACTGGATACGCAGGGGATCCCATCCCTGTCTGGACCGTCCCACAACCAGGCCCAGGCTGCCTGGCAATTTCTTCTAGACTTTAAGTCCTAACAGCACCTCAGTGAGAAATACTGATATCCCCAAGGCTATCATAAGACAACTTGGACACTCATATCTCAATATGGAATGAACCCATTTCCAGTCCTTGGATGGTGCTAAGAGGGTCCCTCCTCTTAGCACCATCCGAGGATGCCTGAATCACGAGCACAGGAGCTACTCCAGAACCCATCAGCCCCACTGTGTGCTCAGCATGGACCTGCCTAGAACCTGTATCCCCAGTATGTGCTCAGCATGGACCTGTCTAGAACCTGTATCCCCAGTATGTGTTCAGCATGGACCTATCTAGAACCTGTATCCCCAGTGTGTACTCAGCATGCAGTGCTCTATAACATGGCCCCCAGGGTGTGCTTCTGGGCCAGAGCCTCTCCAGAACCTGTGTTCCCAGCATGCACCTGCACACAGAGCCTTTCCAGAACCTGTGTTCCCAGCATGCATCTGTACAAAGAACCTCTCCAGAACCCATGTTCCCAGCATGCACCTGCACACAGAGCCTCTCCAGAACCCATGTTACTAGCATGCATTTGCACACAGAAACCTTTCCAGAACCCGCATCCTCAGCCTGCACCTGAACACAGAGCCTCTCTAGAACCCATGTTCCCAGCACATGCCCTGGATGTGGTGTGGGACATGGTTTCTGGTCCTCTGAGGACATGGTGGGCACCTCTAGTCACCTGAGTTGTTTAAATGAGTCTAACAAATATTCCATAATATGCTGGGCCTGGCAGTGCATGCCTTGAATCCCGGCACTTGGGAGGCAGAGTCAGGTAGATCTCTGTGAGACTGAGGCCAACCTGGTCTATATATTGATTCTAGGTGGGCTGGGGGCTAGGAAGACCCTGTCAAAAAACAAAGACAAAAACAAAACCGAAACAAGCTATAGTGTTTCCATCCGAGATCAGGTCCTCACATGTGCGGAGAGTTGGACTGTGTACATGTGGCACCCAGAAAAGGGACAGAAGCCCCAGATGCCTACACCTCAGGTGGGAGCCAAGGCCAGGGCAGCCCGCGGAGGGCACTTAGACATCAGCACACCCTGCTCAGGCAATGCCCAGCATCCACTACCTAACCAGTCATCATGGGATGGAGTGCCCCTAACTCAGAAAATGCCACCAGGCCGCTGGGGGTGAGGGCAGTGAGCTCCAACAACGTAAAGCCTTGGACATCTGCCTCTTCAACGAAGTGCCAATCCTAAATACATACTGCTCACCAGGGAGGAGCTGGGGCAGAAAAACATGGTTCTCAGCAAATTCATCAGAAACCCATCCTTAGACAATAGAAACCTGAACACACAGTGCGACGTGAACACCTCAGTGTAAGGTAACCTGAGAACTGCTGCCCTCGCAGGTGCGGCCAACCTTGTAGGTGTCACCTACACTTCACAATTGAGCTTTTTAAATAATCTTATACTATTTTAACTAAGTTTAGGATTTTGTGCTGGGCCACCATTCACAGCATCCTAGGGTTCATGAAGTCCACGGGCTGTAAGTAGGTTGTGCCTGCAAGTCTCCTGTGCAGTGTCCCCTGTGTGCAGCTCTGAGTTTCAGCTTGGACTTTGCATCCCAGCTTCCAATGCCAACACTGACTGTGGAACATTACCTTTCCACACACCGGGTAACAGTGACTGTGGAACATTACCTTTCCACACACGGGGCAACAGTGACTGTGGAACATTACCTTTCCACACACGGGGCAACAGTGACTGTGGAACATTACCGTTCCACACACGGGGCAACAGTGACTGTGGAACGTTACCGTTCCACACACGGGGCAACAGTGACTGTGGAACGTTACCGTTCCATACACGGGGCAACAGTGACTGTGGAACGTTACCGTTCCACACACGGGGCAACAGTGACTGTGGAACGTTACCTTTCCACGCACCGGGCAACAGTGACTGTGGAACGTTACCTTTCCACACACCGGGCAACAGTGACTGTGGAACGTTACCTTTCCACACACCGGGCATCCAGAAGGTTCCTTCTTGTAGCGGACCAGGTTTTCCCCACTGGCCTCCAAGTCTTCTCTCTTCACGCGCCGCACACCTGAAATCCCAGAGCAGACTTCAGAGCGAGGCTTCACAGTAGGTCAGACATGGACACAGCCCAGAGCCTCTCCCCTCAGGCCAGGAGCTGCCTCAGAACCGGAACCGAGGTGCTGCACAGATCAGCAAGAGCCCAAGGTGCCGGACTGCTTGAGCCCAAGGGTTCAGAGCTAGTTTGGGCAACGTAGCCAGCCAGACCCCATCTCACTAAAGAAAGAAATTCATGTGAAATTTGATCATCTCTGAACAAAGGAGAGAAATTCATCTTCAGGTCTTTTTCTGTGGCATTCCTGTACGATGGGGCACAAATGAGGAGCAAGTGACGAGCGCTGGGAGAAGGGCTGATAGGCTCCCTGGCCTGGGTGGCACAGCAGACCACAGGTCTGAGGATAGATGTGTTCTGGGCTTCCAGAGCAGCAGGTGATATGTGTCTTGTGGGAATGCTCCATCTAGCATACCCAGGCTCATCAAAGAAAGCACAGGCTCCTGGTAGAAGCCCCTTGGCAAGGTCAGGGCCAACCACAACACTGACCCCAAGGAAGGACAGCTATTATCTCCACTGTGCAAGCAGGAAAACAGGCACGGTGGCTGCCTGTGGCTTCTGGTGGCTGGGTGGGGCCTGAGTACATCACCAAGGAATCACAAGTGCAAACACCGTGGTCTTTATGAGCCAACATGAGGAAGAGCTAGGGAAAGAAGCCAAGTACGGGGGCTCACAAGGGGTCAGACCTGGTCTTGTTTTCAAAAAGGTACATACACAGATATGCTCAAGCACATGTGTATGGACAGATGCACATGTGTTCTCTCACTCATCTTAAGAGATCTGCCTCAGAAAAACACAACACCCCAGGCAGGGACGCCTCAAGCCGTGCACATTTCTCAACTATCAGTTAACTCTGTGTCACACTAGGGGCCCTGTCCAGCAGGCCTGTGTGCAATCTGGAGAGTGCTGAGCAGGTCTCTCCACACAATGGAACTTGGTCCACCCGTGCCTTGGCTCCCCTTTTCAATCCTTGCTGCGCCCTCCCATGTGTGGAGAATGCTGGTCCTGCTGAATCCTTCCCTGGCCTCTTGTCGTCCACTGTGTGGACGGCCAGCCCCCGGTCCCAAGCCTGGGCCAGGGTGCAAATCCTCCAAACCCAAGAAATGAGGCTTAGTAGAGGCCACAGGGAAGCACAAGGGGTGGGGAGGGTTGTCTTTGGCTGCCCCACCACCAGCACCCACCAGCACCTGCTAGTACCCGGCAGTACCCTGTTCCCTACCCAGGGCTGAACCCGCCATGTTCAGAATGGCATGCTGGCTTTTCCTATACCCTGTTATGCTGAAACACCCTTCACAGTAGTAAAAGGTCCTTGAAAGCAGTCTGAGAGACTGCCTAACATCCGGCGTGCGAGCGGCTGCATGGTCTTTTCTCCCTCCCTTCGCTGCAGGGCTTCTCTCTGCTCATGGCATTATCATCACTGCCCCACGCCCCGAGTCTGACTCCAGGTCAGAGGCTGAGCACACGTGTCTGAGCGGCTCCCCGAGGCTCACCCTCCAGGTGCCGCCGCTGGTGGTCCAGCATGACGTCCTTGCGGTAAAACATCTTGCTGCAGACCTCGCAGGCAAACTTCTTGTCTCCATGCTTCTTCTTGTGCTTGGAGAGGTTGCTGTTGGTGGAGAAGAATCTGAAACACATCTCACATTGGAACGTCTTGTCATCTGTCCAGAGAGCAAACACACAACAATGTGGGTAAATCACCCCTGACAGGCTCCAGCATGTGCCTCAGTACAGTGGGCTGCAGGGTCAAGGGCAGGAAGTCAGTGGGACGCCGTGGCCCAGAGCTGTGCACTGTGAGACCTGCCTGAGTAGCCCTCTAGGCTCCTCTGCCTCTGCCAGTACTAGCATGCTCTGCCTGCTCCTCCAGCAGAGTGCTGCTAGGTGGCCTGACCCTTCTCTGCCCAAGTGCCCTCTACAGCAACACCCCAAAGCTCTCTACCTTCCAGAACAACCTCTTGTTCTTAGGCTTCCCTTTAGTGCCCACACCCCACAAATACGCACACACTTATTCACTCCCTACCCCACTCGACCTGTGCCATATAAACACGCGTGCTCACACTGTACCCACTCGACGTGTGCCATGTACACACGCGTGCTCACACCGTACAAAGCACGCGGCAGGGCCTACGCGCGTCCGCATCCTGGTCCCACTTCAGCCAGTCACGCTGCAGTTTCCAGCCCATCCAGGACCCTGGGAGCCCACACCACTATCTGTCCCCCGTTCCCTCTGCCTGCAGCCCCTGCTCCCCCTCCTCTGAGAGCCTGGCCTCCTTGTAGGCAGCCCTCAGAACTCCACTTCCTCCCCACAGCACTGCAGAAGCACATGGCAGGAGTGACATGCACGTCATGGCCTGCCTGGAGTGGAAGGCCCCAAGCTAGCCTGCCTCCAGACTCAGTCACTGTTTTCCTGTAAAGCTCTGAGGCTGCATGGGAAGCAGCCATGATCTACCACACCCCTGCCTTGGCATCTTGGTCCTCCTGTCTTGGCATCTTGGGACCATTAAGTCACCAAAGACAGACCCCACCCTGGCCTGTAGCACAGGTGGGCTTCCCCCAGGCAGGGACTGAACAGCATGGGTGTCTCTGAACAGCACAGATGGCCTTCCTTCTCAGGCAGGTGCTTAGCCTGCACAGGTTAAGCTACGGTACAGTTGATCTGGGTAACCCATCACACCTCATGACACTACACACTCCTGGGGTGTAGGAACACAACAGATACCTGGTTCTGACAAGTCTTCTCCCATCAATAATCTAGTCACTAGGAACGTCATAACTGATGTCTTACTATGTACAGCCAGTGTGGACAAATTCCCTGGGAGCCAATAAAGAGTGAGTGACGTGGGGCACCAGAAAGGAGAGGAGAGTAGATGGCTAAGGAGGGAGTCAAACTGCTGGGAGGCTGGATTATGCCTCAGGGCCTGGGCTTAGGCCTTGCTACCCACAGCGCCCTCTTTTGGTCTAAAGTAGCATAGCAACCAGGTGAAGGAGAGGGACACAGGTCAGTACAAGGGGGCAGAAGGGCAGGTCTGAGAGTGGACTGGAGAAATACCTGCCTACTACATACTTGAAGCCCCCTAACCCTTCTGCATCAATCCATGGCTTAATGACCTAGAAAGATATGAATTCTCTCGTTCCCTCCACCTCTTTCTCTCTTAAAAATATTTTATTTACAGCCAGGCATGGTGACACACCCCTTTAATCCCAGCACTTGGAGGGCAGAGGCAGGCAGATCTCTATGAGTTCAGGGCCAGTCTGGTCTACATAGTGAGTTCCAGGCCAGCTGAGACCACAGGGAGACCCTGTCTCAAAAAGACAAAAAAACAAACAAAAACCCTGTTTTATTATGATCTTTTAATTAATTAATTTTTATTTTATGTGTATGAATGTTATACCTGCATGATAAGCGCACCATGTTGTGCAATGCCTGAGGACAGAAAAGGGCGCTGGATCCCCTGGAACTGAAGTGATGGATGGTTGTTAACAACTAGGTGGACACTGGGATTTGAACCCAGGTCTTCTCAAAACAGCCAGTGCTCTTAACCGCTGAGCCATCTCTCCAGTCCCTTATTTTTATTTTATATATATAAATGTATTGCCTGCATGTGTGTAAGTGCATCCATGTCATGCAGTGCCTGAGGAGGTCAGAAGATGGTGTCAAATCCCCTAGAACTGGAGTTAGAAATGGTTATTAGCTGGCATGTGGGTGCTGGGAATCGAACCCAGGTCCTCCGCAAGAGCAGCCAGTGGTCTGAACTGCTGAGCCACCTGTGTAGCCTTCAATACCACAGAAGCCTTAGCAGCATGCAGATAAGCAGCCAAGCCCAGCTTCAAGGCCTGAGCTTCATCTTGTTCTCAGCTTCCAGTCTTTGAAATCAGAGGGTCTCTGAACAGAAGCTGCCTTCAATTCACCACTCGTTTCTGGCTAACGAGGATAAGCGTCCACAGTTTCAGCCAACACATAGCAACTGCTGGTTCGACCAGTTTCTGTCCCATCGTCTGGAGAAACTGTTAATGAACAGAGCAGCAGTGCTCTTCCTCAGCCCTGACTGCCACACTGAACACAGAAGCTGGAACTGTTCTCAGGAACCCGCTGCCCTCACTCTCCAAATCCTTGAGGGAGCACAGGGAGGCAACACCAGCTCAGCTAACAGAGTCTGCCTGAGGCCGCTCTAAACACGAACAGGGGGGAGTGTGCCCAGGACCTGTGGGCACAGATGGCAGGGGAGGGCAGAGAGCACGGGCTGCAGAGGACAGGGTCGTGTGCACACTGCTGGAGGTAGCTCCTGCAGACAGCCATCCTCCCGAGAGCTAGCACTTAGGGAAACCTGGAGCCTGCCCCCCAGAACAGCCCAGAACAGCAGCAGGCAGTGAGGAAGGCCTGTGACCAGCACAGAGAAACTTGCCGTGGCTTTAGTTTGGAGCCCTCAGCACAGAACACACAACACAAGGTGCTTGGTGCCGCACCCAAGGGTGGGCTCCCACGGGGGGGCTCCCACAGGTAGGAGTCGTGAGGAGGGCCTGACACAGGCTTGGTGGGGTGAGCACAGGAGCTGACCTGCTGGGTCTCTCAGTTGACTACTCCCAGCTCTCTTGAGTTTGCTCTGAATCCTACAGAGAGGGAGGACACAGAGGCGCCTGCCTACTTGCTGCGCCCACAGATTTCCACAGTTCACTCTCAGCTGTCAGCTTGCAAACTGGCCTAAGAGATGGTGCCTGATAGGGCCCTGCACGCACAGCCGCAGCTGTCTCCCCAGCATGGGCAGCTCAGCACAATGGCTTCTCTCCACTCTTTTGCAGGGGGAGTGGTGGCTCAGGGTGCGACAACCTGGGCATGGAGCAGTGAAGTCCCTGTCCAGGTCCTGACAGTGGACACAGCTGAGGAAAGGCTGATGGTGAGGAAACCCTCCAACAAGTCAGGCAGCCCTCGCACTTCTCAAGCCCCTGCCTTGCCTTTATATTTATCTGTCACAGGGTTCTAGAACAAATGGAACACCACCGCTTACCCTAGTCAGTAAGAATGAAGGCTCTGCATGAGATCTAGGGTCTGAGAACATGGAACTGACAGCATCCCTTCTGACATTGATGACCCATCCCTTCCTGTCCAAGCAGAAGGAGCAGGAGAATGTCAAAAGCTGACTGCCTAGTGAGTCTCACTGCCTCCTCCTGACACCTGAGCAGGGGGCACAGTGAGGCTGCAGGACAGTAGGGCGCTGGGATGGTGGTACCTCACCTGTCCTGCAGTTGTGGAACTCCAGCGCACTCTCCATGCGGAAGGTCTTCCCACAGCTGCCACAGCGATAGCGGTACTCACCATCCACCTGCTCAAATGTCAAGCTGTCACCAAGGCAGAGGACAGGTGGGCCACACACAGGCACTCCCCTGCTGCGCTGTTCTGGCAACCTCCAAGGCTGGCTACCCACAGTTTCTCTCTCCTGTTCTATTAGGAACACAAGAAGTGTTCCACACTGTCCAACTGCCCAAGTAGAGAACCCCAGTACAGGTAAGTGTACTGCAAATGTCAGCCACCATGTTCTCCTACCTCCTCCCCAAGGCCTCTGTGAGCAATGGCCTGGTCTGGCTCAAGACGGGGGCACCATGGGGACACTCTCCCTCTGAAGGCTCAGAAAGCCACCTCTACCATGGCAAGAGTCAGGGCACCCGGGGGTCCTGCCACCTACCTCATTCCTGCTGTGCTTGTAGGAAACATGCTGTTTTAGGCTCTCCTTTCTGCTGAACAGTTTTGCACATTCCTCACATTTAAACAGCTTGTCACCTAAGAGAACAGACCAACAGAAATCGGACTCACTGCTTCAGGCATTAAGTAATGCACCCACCTCTAAAGCATGCGGCCTCTGCCTGACCTAACCTGGCCCTGCACTGGAGGGGACAGGCAGCCACAGAGCTGCCCCTGACGCAGCTCTGGAGAAAAGGAGACACTATCCTGAACCTGCCTGTGGGCTGGGCATGCAAGCCAGAGCCGGGGGCAGAAGGCACTCACCATGCGAGCACTCACCATGCGAGCGCACGTGCCGGCTCAGGTTGCTGCTGTTCTGGAAGACCTTGCTACAGGTGCCACACTGATGGACACGCTTGTGCTCACCCAGCTGGCGCACGAGCTTCCGCCGGACACCGTGTCTGTTGGACAGAACCAAGCCCCTCTTGAGAGCAATGGCGCTGGTCGAATGATGCGTGAACCTGCTAGAGATGGACAGCTGGTCAAGGACAGTGGCACCTGGGTTTTCAGAGAGTAAAAGCTCCTGGCCACAGTCACCTTGAAAAGATCCTCCTCCCATCCTTCTCAGCTGTATTGAGTGAGGAAAGTGCAAGGAAGGTAGAGCAGGCATCCCCCAGCTCCTAGGGCGGCTCCACGACAGACACCAGGAAGGCATGCACAGTGGCCTCAGTATGGTCTGACAGCTCCATATCTCTGGCTTCAGCACTGGCCACCAGGAAACCTGGGGCTTGGTGTGTGCCCCAAACCAAGTGACCCTGGCCATGTGCCTTGTCCTTGCTTGGACATGACTCTATTCTGGTTTGCGCTGTATCTGAACCCGAATTCTAGCATTTCTCCCCCCTACCAGTGCTCTTTTTACGATAAGCACTTGAAATCCTCTGGGCAGTGAGAAAACATCTGAAAACATTCACTAGCTAAGTCAACTTCAGGGCAAAAACTGACCCAGGAATCATAATTGAAATACACAATTTCTTTGTTCACAAAAAAGAAAAACATAGAGCAAGGTGTGAAATCCACTAAACCCCAAATTCCCATAACCGACTGAATGTGGCAGCAGCATCACACTAGGAGGCAAAGCCACCCACATGTCCTTCGATGGGGGAATGGCTGGTCCAGGCATCTGGCCGGGGTGACATTGTTCAGTCTTAACAAGGAGATGCTGAGACATACTGCAACATGGGAAGACATCATGCTAAGTGAACAGGCACAGCGACTCACAGAAGGCCAATACCATGTGATGTACAGGAGGCCTAGGCGAGACAGACTCATAGAGACAGTTAAGTGGAATGGGGGGAGGTGGCAGCTGGGGGCGGGAAATGGGGGCTACCGTTCAATGGAATTTCAGCTTGGGTGGGAAATGGGGGCTACTGTTCAATGGAGTTTCAGCTTGAGTGGGAAATGGGGGCTACTGTTCAATGGAGTTTCCGTTTGGGTCAAGTAATGGCAGTGATGCCTCTGCTCTGCTTGTGTAAACTGGTTGTGATGACAAATTTTCTATTATGGGAGTTTTAAGATAAGAGAAAAAAAAGTTTTCATAGCAAATAAACTGAGACTCCTGAACTTCAGAACATTCCTGATGTTTCCCACACCCATGGACTTATGGCCTGAAGAAATGAAGCCTATCCCTCTTCCCAATGAGGATCTCCTGGTAGAAGACAGTCCCCCTCCCCCATGAGGATCTCCTGGTAGGAGACAGTCACCCTCCCCCATGAGGATCTCCTGGTAGGAGACAGTCCCCCTCCCCATGAGGATCTCCTGGTAGGAGACAGTCCCCCTCCCCATGAGGATCTCCTGGTAGGAGACATTCCCCCTCCCCCATGAGGATCTCCTGGTAGGAGATATTCCCCCTCCCCCATGAGGATTTCCTGGTAGGAGACAGTCCCCCTCCCCCATGAGGATCTCCTGGTAGGAGACATTCTGTAGGAGACATTCTCCCTCGGATGCTCATTATTTGTCCCCAAGCACAGGCATGGTGCAGGCAGGACTCACTTTGGCACTGAGCTGACGTCGTTTGAGGGGGTGGCCAGCTTCCCCAGCACCAGCTCCATTATCCGTTCGTCTGGTGTTGTGCTCACAGACTCATCAGGAGGGACCTCAGTGATGATCTCTGCCACTTGCTCTGTGCAAAAAGGATGTAACAAACTGGTCACCACCAGTGTGGAGGACAGAACATAACAAACTCAGGGGAAGTAAGTACCGCCCCTGGACCACAGCCAGAGTGTGGACCCGACCATTACAGCTGACACAGGGAGAAAACCAGCAACATTTTGGAATCCAAATGTGTATCTGTATATTACAAAAGCACAATTTTTTATTTTTTTATTATTTATTATTATTTTTCTGTATGTGTATGAATGTACTGTCTGCATGCAGGTTTGTGCACCTGTGTCGTGCAATGCCATGGACGTCAGAAGAGGGTGTCAGATTCCCCTGGAACTGGAGTTAAAGCCCCATGTGGGGGCTGGGGATCAAACCCGGGTCCTCTGCAAGAGCAGTCGGCGTTCTTAACCACTAGGCCATCTCTCCAGCCCCAGCACAATGTTTTTAACCCAAACTGAAGTTAAGGTTTTATGGTTCCTTTAAAAGTCAAAGTATAGCATTATCTCATTACCACTCAGGAACATTTTATATGCATAAAGATCTTGCAAATTTTGTTAAATTACAGTCAATTTCTGACAAGGTATATAAATATTAAATTTTAACTCTTGATATGCCATTTGAGAATGCTCAAAGGGCAAATGAACATTTTTGCATCAGTTCAGGTTAGAAATGGGATGAATGGGATATGGGAAGATTAAACATAAAAATCCAACCAGTCTGCTTTGTTGCTGTTGTTTTGTTTTGTTTTTTTAATCTGGGTCTCAGGTATTTCATGCTGGCCTCGAACTCACCATGTAGTCAACACTGCCCCCCAGTGGGCAGCAAACACTGGGCATTCACATGGTAGACGAAATGCTCAGCAAACAAGAACAGTGACTAAAAGACACACCACAGATGAAGCTCATGCCTGAGACAGCAAGGACACCAGACACAAGCCAGGCAAAAAGGCAAAGATCTGTTATCCCAGCTAGTGGGGATACTGAGGTAGGAGGACTGAGAATTCAAGGGCAGCCTGAGCTACATACTGACAGTAAGGCCAGTCAGGGCTTCACAGCAAGACTCTGTCTCAGAAAACAAATCAAACCAGCCAGACATTGACAGCTCCAGTCAGCAACTCTAATCTATGCTTATGACAGATAGAAGAGAGACCTGAGGAGATGGGGACACCCTCTGTCCTGACACAGGGGTACCCTCTGTCCTGATGGGGCGCCGGCTGTGTGTCCATTTGTTAAAATTCATGTCCCACACAACCTATTGTGGAACATACCACATGATAATCACACTTTAACAGAGTGGACTGAGGGACTAGAAAAGAGAGACAAAGCCCCTCCCTCATGAGTCCTTCAAGCTAAGATGCCCACCCAGCTGGCTGAGGTGACAAGGGCTTCACCAGCCAGGGCTGCACCCATGTCCTAGCATGCACCCCACCAGCCTCTTACCTGCAGGCTCCTTGTCTTTGACGATGACCAGAGGCTGCTCGGCTTTGGATGACTTGGGTTTCCTCCCCCTTCGAGGCTTCTTCTTGGGCTCTGTGCTGGCCCCGACCCTCTGCACACTGTGGACACTCCCGCCCTCTGCCACTGCAGGAGGCTCCTCCCGGGATGCTCCAGCCTCCTTCTCAGAAGCTGCTTCATGCTGGCTGCCAGCAGGAAGGCTTTTGGCTTGTTCCAGGTGGCCTAAGAGATGCTCTGCAAGGGGTGAGGGGCAGCTGACAACATAGTACAGGCTGGCCACCTGCCCTGTTGTGTTGGCTTTCTTCATTCTGTTTGCCAAGTATGCCCGCTGCATAGGTAAACTGACTTTATTTGCACAGTTTTAAAAGAGAATGAGTCCCTACACCACAGGCACAAACTACAAGCTGAGTGTCCCTATCTGAAGGGCTCTGGATGATGGTAGACTATGGATTTCAGAAATTTATTACATTTCAGATTTTGAAGTTTTATATGAGGGCTATTCAGCTTGTACTGTATTGTACACTGTTTAGTGACAGAGTCACATGTAGGCAAGGCTGACCTCAAACTTACCACATAGCAGAGGACGGCCCCTGGTTCTCGTCCTCCTGCCCCTACCTCCCGAGTGCTGGGACTGCAGGTGTGTGTCACCATGCCTGGTTTAGGCAGGGCTGGGAGTCAAATCCAGGACTCCCTATATGCTGAGCACCCCACCAACTGGGCTGTACCCCCAGTCTCGTATTATGTTTAGAAGTAAACCAGGGGACAAAGCAGGGTATTTTTACCGTGAAGGCAGCTCTGTAAAACCTGAAAGCACATGCATATCCACAAAGAAGGACTGAGCAGTGCACTAAAGTAAAAATGTTTTTCTTTAAAACACACACACACATATGATCAATACATGCTTTTATGGCCATGGCCAGAGGATCGAAGCTTCACTCAGTAAGCTTTCCCTTCCAAAGGGAAATTCAGTAAGCTGCTTTTGTGATTTTTTTTTAACATATATAGTTTATCTAAGCTTTGTGAACTAAAGATTTAAGTTACTGCATAGTGATTGAAAGCAAATGAATTCCAAAGATGACGTTTCAGAAATAAGCCTGCATGAGCAAGCGTGTATGTGTCTCTGGTCAGAGGTCACAGTGGATGGAGCTGAGGAGGCTTTGAAGCAATGAGCCTGTTTGATCATGCATTTAAAATAGAAAAGGTTAGAAATGAAGAAATATCTGTATTATGACTGATTTAGGGAAGAAATCCTATAGCTTAATCTTAGTTAATAGTGCTCAAGGGAGCCGAATAAGCAAATTAAACATTTTATAATCCATGAACATTTTTAGCACTTAAAAAATGTTTCAGGCATTTCAAAAATGAGAACAGCCAATATCTAGACATTATATATTAATGTGAACATGATCACTGAAAGTTAGCCTCTCTGAAAAGTATTAATAAGCCAAGATGTGCCTAAATACAAGGGTACTTAAGCTGAAGCTGATATACACATGCTTTAAAGTATGGGAATTAAACATGATAATGTATGTGATTTAATAAGATGGTCTAGTGCTTGTCCTTAACTTGTAGAAAAGTATTATTTAGGTTACATTAACCTGAAATTAAAGTATATTCATTAGGATTCAGGCCTACACGTATGTAATTAAAATCAATACGATATTAGTGATACCATGAAAGTCTCGCTTATTTTGCTATTTTTCTTTTTTTTTTTTATATATATATTTTTAAAGTTTTATTTATTTATTTCTGTGTATGAGTGTACTGTCTGCATGTAGGTTTGTGCACCCGTGTCGTGCAATGCCGCGGAGGTCAGAAGAGGGTCTCGGATTCCCCTGGAGCTGGAGTTCTCCTGGAATAGGAGTTTCAGACAGCTCTCGGCCGCCATGTGGGTGCTGGGGATCGAACCCGGGTCCTCTGTAAGAGCGGTCGGCGCTCTTAACCGCTAGGCCATCTCTCCAGCCCCCTATTTTGCTATTTTTCAACAAGAGAGGTAAATATATGTGAGGTTTTTGAGATGATGGGGACTATTAAGGTATTTTAGGATTTTTTTTCCTTTTGTCATCAGTGAAACTCTGATGTTGCAGTTATTTGAGTCAAGTAGAGAGTCTCAGTGAGACACAAGAGGGCCTTGTCCCATTAATCTTCAGAGGATTTCTGTGTCTTGTTTCTTTCCTCCTCTCAGTGCTGGTCCTTCTTTTGTCTGTGAGGTCCTGGATGCAGGCTCTGTGGCTTCTTAGTGCCCAGGTCTAACAGAAACAATGTGCTTTGTGTGTCAACCTGTAGCATGATTATAGAGAGCATTAGTGCTGTCTCTCTCCTATCTCTTCATTTCTCCCTCTTCTATTTTCTCTTTCCTTTTTGTCTTTCATGTTTTTCTTTTCAACAAGATGGAGATAATTGGGTAAGAAAAACATTTACGTGGTTTAACAGAACATTATGTATAATTTTAAAATTATATCCTGAATTTTCTTTAGCGTCTCTTTTTATCATAGGCATTATGTGTATGTTAATGATTGTAGAACTTGAATTGCTCTAGAATGTGAATAACTAGATTTGTGTTTTCCTACTTTTGAGTTTTGTAAAGAGTCTCCTATGAGGAGTTCTCTTTTCAGAATTTTAATACTGTATAGTTACATCTCTGACTTTAGTGAAAGATAATTGAGCACTTACTATGCCAGTATCTAACTTAAAGTATTAAATACATATATCTTCTACATTTAGTACAGGTAGCATAACCGAAAGGGATTTCTTAGTTTTAGTTATTGAAAGTTAGCTTCCTGCTGCATATTATGGCAGTTACAGATTCAATTCTAATAAGAATAATTGTGAACCTTAGACTTATACTTCCTAGCTATTTTTTTTACCGAGGTCCAGAAACACAGTGAAGCCATGTGGCCATGTGCTTCGGGGACAGCAGGAACCACAGAGATAGGTGACTGCTGTCAGATGCTGGGAAAGTAGGGAAAAACACACAGACAGAGCGTAGTCGATGGGGAGGTTTTCTATGATTGCTTAACTTCCATATTTATTATTTTGTAGAGACATCTGTGATTGTTTAGTTATTGTTTTTATTATATTTATGTATAAGGTTGATTTTTTAAAATAAATAAGCCAAAAATTGTTTTTGAAAAAAAATGTTTTTCTTTATGATGAATTGCAGGCAAATTCTATTTTCTTCCTTAAGCCTATTTGTATCTTCCATTTTCTCTGCAGTGACTATGCGATATTTACTCAAAAGGCAGCATCCACAGAGGGCTACAAAGAAGTAAGAATAATTCTCTTTATAAATCTTGCATGAAAGCAAAATAGCTTTACTTTTTACAACTGATAGAAGGCCTCAGAGAGGAGGTTGGAAACAGGGAGGTAGGGATGAGGTGCACATGGAGTGGACAAGCCTGGCAGGTGGCAGGCAAACTTGGCTCAGACTGGTTGGCTGGGTCACAGGGTACCAGACAGCAGGAGGAGGAAGTGGCAAGGGACAGTTGGTAACTAAGGACACACACCACAAAACAGAGATGCCTCTGTGCGCACTTGAGCCTGGGGCTGGATCTGAACACTGCAAATCTGAGCTGATTCGACAGTGGGCTCAAGCTCGCGGCCATCACCCCTCATCTGTCCAACATTAGAGATACTCAGCTAGGTGAGCGCATCAAGGAGCCAAGTCTTGTGAAGGAAAGAAAATGAGAAAGCAAACACAGTACCATGTGACCTGGATATGCAGCAGAACGAGTTTATAGGAAAGCAAACAGGACCCCATGCCAATCCTGCAGAAGGTACTTAAAACCGAAGTGGAGCTGCAGAAGCAAATTCAGAGGCCTAGGACCTCATGGGGCTGTAGATCTTACAGCTGTGGGCTGTAAGACAGAATGGCAAGTCACCAAAAGCCTAGGAACTGGAGAGAAACTTGAGTCTACACAGGATCCAGATACAGAGACACACAGACTCAGGGCTACATAGGACCCAGGTAGACATGGGCTCAGGTCTACACAGGGCTCAGATACTAAGAGACATGGGCTCAGGTCTACACAGGACTCAGATACTAAGAGACATGGGCTCAGGTCTACACAGGACTCAGATACTAAGAGACATGGGCTCAGGTCTACACAGGGCTCAGATACTAAGAGACATGGGCTCAGGTCTACACAGGACTCAGATACTAAGAGACATGGGCTCAGGTCTACACAGAACTCTGATACTAAGAGACATGGACTCAGGCTACACAGGGCTCAGATACTAAAGAGACATGGGCTCAGGTCTACACAGGGCTCAGATACTAAGAGACATTGGCTCAGGTATAAGCAGAGCCTGGCACAGGGACACACAGTTTCAAGCAATACTACATCCAAGTACTAGGAGATACAGACTCACCCTATACTGGATTGATGTACTGGGGAACAGATTGATGTCTACATAGGTCCCAGGCTCTGAGCTACTCACATAAAGCCTGGACTGTGTCAAGATTTCTGTGGGGTCCAGTGTCCCAGGGAAGCAGTAAGAAAGCTGTTCTCTGCCATAGTTTCGCTACTTGTTTATTGTGTGTGTGCATGAATAGATTTATTTATTACTTTGTGTACATGAATAGGAATTATTTACTGTATGTGTGCATGAACAGGAATTCTTTACTTATTCACTGTGTATGTACATGAATAGGATTTATTTATTTATTATGTGTGTACATGGATAGAAATTATTTATTCGCTGTGTGCATGAATAGGATTCGTTTATTTATTTACTGCGTGTGTATACATGAGTAGGAATTATTTATTTATTCACTGTGTGCATGAATAGGATTTATTTATTCTCTGTGTGTGAACGTGAACAGGATCTATTTATTCACTGTGTGTGTCCATGAACAGGTGTGCTCCTGACACCATACAGGTGTGGAGGTCAGAGGACAACTTGTGGGGTCAGTTCTCTCCTTCTAACATGTGAATCCTAGGGATCCGACCCAGATGGTCAGGCAGGGCAGCAAGTACCTTTACCTACTGAGTCACCTCGACAGTTCCCTGCTATGGTTTTAGAGAGGAAGGGAGAGTAGCAGAAAATGACTCCCATAAGGAACCCAAGCCCCAGGGCCCCACCGGGGTATGTCATCCAGATATATACCATTCAAGCCAAAACCAAACAACAAAATGCCACACCCTGGTGAGAACCTCAACTCAGAAGCTCAGGAAAGCAACATATAGGCAAGCTGTGCCAACACTTCCCCAGTCCACAGTGGGGGCGGGGGGTGTGAGAGGGAGGTGGGATGATGGAGAAAGAGACATGAAGAACCCTTGCTAAACACTGCACCAAAACAAAACACCCAAAGCACACCCTACACTCCAGAAAGCTCAACAGAAAAACAGAAAATCTAAGCTGATAAGAAAAGCAGGAAGACTGGAATTCTAAGACCATAGCATAAGCTAAGCAAGGGCAGAGTAGATGGGAACTATGTAACCCAGTAAAGAAGTGCAGGAAGACCAAGACAATCAAAAAATACCAAGTAGATGGCAACTATGTAAACCAGTAAAGAAGAATAGAACTTAGAATGTCTCAGAGAAAAGACCAAGACAACTGAAGAATAGCAAGTAGGTATGGAAAATATGTAAACGTAGTGCCTACGAGATTAAAAACACATGTTGGGGCCAGGCATGGTGGCACACGCCTTTAATCCTAGCACTCAGGAGGCAGAGGCAGGAGGATCTTTGTGAGTTCAAGGCCGGCCTGGTCTGGTCTACAGAGTGAGTTCCAGGACAGCTGGGGCTACAGAGAGACCCTGTCTCGAAAAAGACAAAAGACAACACACACACACACACACACACACAAAAAAAAAAAAAAACATGTTGGGCCTGGCAGTGCACACCTTTAATCCCAGCAGAGGCAGGGGGATCTCTGTGAGATCAAGGTCAGCCTGGTCTGTAAGAGAGTTCCAAGCCAACTGGGGTTACAGGGAGACCCTATCTCAAAAAAGACTAAAAACTTGAAAATTAAAAATCAAGGATACATGATGTATCAGCAGAAACTTAGACATGCCATAGGAACTTCCCACAACAGCAAGATGTGGAGCTAGAAACGAGCAGGAGGAGGGGGGATGTGGGCATAGCACAACAAGGTCCAGCGGCTGAGACAGCTCAGCAGCAGAGAACACTGGCTGCTCTTGCAGAGGATCTGAGTTCGGTTCCGAGGGCCTACATCAGGCAGCTCACCACCACCTGTAACTCATTCCGGGGGTCCGACACCCTCTTCTGGCCTCCAAGAGCACCTGCACGCGCGTGCGCGCGCGCGCACACACACACACACACACACTCAGGCACACACATATAAAAAGGGCTAAACTAGGTACAATAGGACCATCAAAGACAGGACAAGAGGGAGGAAACGACAGGATGGGAGGTAGGGTTAGGGTCCCCACAGGGCGCGGAAGAAGTGGCTCTTCAGAGCAAGATCCCTAAGGAGAGCAAATGAAAGTGGAATCGAGGGCTGAGGGCTCGGCAGGCAGTGTCTCACATGCAGGAAGCGTGGGTTTGATCTCAGCTCCATGTAAACCGTGTGGTGATGCACTGCTGTCATCTAAGCAGAAGGTTCAAGGTAAATCACCATGTCAAAAATGAGTAGATAATCAAAAGAAAACCACAGCAACTGTACTGAGGCAGCACCTAATAGGCCAGGAAGTCTAGTCTGTTCACTGTTCCTCTGACCTCCGTGCTCTTGTGATCTGTGTTTCGTGTACTAATGGCTATGGTGGGAACATTCAAATCTTCTACCATGAGAATGGATTTTTCTATCTTGTCAAGACAGCTGCCAGCTTTTGCTTCATGCATCTTTATGTGCATAATTCAGATATGATGTATAATAAAAATGTAGAATAGAGTCAATGTGGTTCTTAGGGATAACTTCACAGTGCTTAGATTAAAAAATAGCTAAAATTACTGAGCAGAGCATTCAACTTCAACTTAAAAGTCAGAAAAGAACAAAACTAGCATGAATCGTAGCTGGGTGTAGGGACGTGCCGTCATCCCGACGCTCAGGAAGTGAAGACGGGAGGACCAGAAGGCCCAGGGCATCTCCGGATAATTAGCAGCCAGTTTGAGGGCCAGCTTGGGGTGAGCTACATGAGACCCTTTCTCAAAAGACTAACGAGAAATAATAAATAAGCAAAAATTAACTTTCAAAAATGAAAATACAGTAAAAAATAAGCAAAGCCAAAATTTTAGTGCTTTGAAAAGACCAACGACACTAGTAGAAATCTAACAGGAGGGCTGGAGAGATGGCTCAGCAGTCAAGAGCACCGACTGCTCTTGCAGAGGACCCGGGTTTGATTCCCAGCACCCACAAGGTGGCTAAGAACCATTTCTAACTCCTGTTCCAGGGGAATCCGATGCCCTCTTCTGACCTCCGCAGCATTGCACTACATGAGTGCACCAACCTACATGCAGACAGTACACTCATACACATAAAAAATAATAAATAAAATAAAATAAAATATCCTTTAT
>VZQC01010581.1:608029-620852 GCA_009823505.1 Rhizomys pruinosus | reverse complement strand
CTCAGATACATCAGTTACCTCTCACCAACTGCTCGTTTTTCCGTGTATGCTACCAAGTCCTATCATCCTGACACTACTCAGATACATCAGTTACCTCTCACCAACTGCTCGTTTTTCCGTGTATGCTACCAAGTCCTATCATCCTGACACTACTCAGATACATCAGTTACCCTCTTGATTTCTCTTCTTCTTTGGCATTCTTTCCTGGTGACTTTGGGTTTCCTCCAACTTGGGCCAGTGGCCTGATGCCCTCTGCCCATTCTCACAAAGGAGCCTCTTCTTAAACTTTACATGCAGAGAACATGCACTGTGCTCTGAGCAGGGCAGCACTGTGAAACATCTTGACATTTGCTGACGTCTGATCCTTTAACAGAAGGCAGATTTTCCATCTTTGTCCTATGCAGGTCTGTACTCTGTGAGCTTCATGAGTATGCAGGCAGCTAGAAATAGAGATGCTGGGATCTTAGAAGCTGCACGATTTTGGACTCTGGAGTCCAGTGCAGGTGGCAATGTTCTGATCAAGTGGATCCCTGTCAACAGCCTGGGTACTTCTTAGAAACTTCTGGACCTATTAAGTATCTTCACTATGCTGCTTATGTGCAGAACCCTGAGGATAGGCCTGCTTTCCTGTTTTGCCAGAGCCTGTGTTTCCTATGGCCCACCTCTGGCAGCTTCCACAGACAAGTGACACGGGTTCAAGGTCGGAGCCTGCCTGAGCATATCCTGGGTGTTCCCTCCTATGGGAACAAAACCTGGCTAGGTAAGAACTCCCAGGCGGGGGCAGGAGAGGATGACGTCATTCTCATCCTCACGTGTCATCTGTCATGTTACCTCTGGTAGCTTGTTTTTCTCTAAATCCTATGATTGAATTCATGATGGGGCAGGTGAGGCTCTGTTGTTCCTTATGCTGGTAGCTTGTTGGGCCTCTGAGTCATTTATATTCTCTCTCTCTCTCTCTCTCTCTCTCTCTCTCCCCCTCTCATTGGCTGATTGGTCTGGTTTTGAGGCAGGACCTCATATAGCCCAGGCTACCCTCTGACTCACTCATTAGCCAAGCAGAACAGCCTTGAATTGACTCTCCAGTGCTGGCACTGCAGGGCAACACGCCTGGCTCTGATAATCCTGAGGATCAGTACCAGCTTCATGCCTGCTAGGCCAGCACTCTACCAAGCGAGCTGCATCCCCAGCCTGCTTATCCTTATTCTCTGCCCTCTCTTCTCCTTGCAGAGCCCTCCTGGCCAACCCCAGGGTTTCAGACCATTCTCCTTCTGGAATATTCCCTCAGTGTTCTCTGACAACTTTCCTTTCTGGTTAGTTAGTTCTGTCCATCTGTCATGTCTGAAGGTCACAGTGTCACACAGTCACCTCCCACCCGAGAAAACACTACAGTTCGGGGGTTCTTGGGTTTGCTCTTCAGATTCTGCAGACAAGTTGATGCTGCCAGTTATTCGGTCTCTTGAAACATTCAGTTTTCCTCCCGCATCAGGAGCCCCAATCTGTGGCACGGTCAGACGGCGGCAGTCCCACTGGCAGATCCTTGCTCTCTCCTTCTGGAAAGGTGAGTTTTCGGAGAAGCCCCGCCTCATTCCCTGGATCCTAAGCTGGTCGCACCACTCTGTGTGGAGGAGGCTGGAGCTGCCCAGGTTCCATCTGCCTCTTTGAGTCCCTGCCCGCAGAGCTGCGTGCGGTGGGTCCCCAGTCAAGTCTCCCATGTGGACCCAGCATTTTATTGATGGGAGCAGACACGCCGCTTGGGGGAGAGCAGACCAGGAGGCTGGGGCTCTAAGGATGTCACACAGACCTGCACCCAGACTCCCATATCTGCTTCTCTGTCCTCTCCATCCAGGCCCCTGCCACACGCAAGCTCTGCAGGAGCAGACACGTTTCTTGAGTGCCCCGTGGCTGGCTGCAGCTTCTCGGCTGGCTTGGTGGTTACACTGGTCTGCTGTAGACACTTTCCAGCTTGGCTGGCGCTCCGCGTTCTCTGTTCTTCTGTCTTTGCGTTTCAGGGGAATGGAATTCCAGGAGGACAAACAGGCCAGCGCGCTCACTATTGCCCAACATTTAATCAGACGCCCTAAGTGGCCTCCTGAGCAATGAGCAGGGCTCCCAAGGGGACATGGGGAAATGACAGCCTCAGGGGAAAGGCCAAGGACCACAGCCTGTGCTTCTGAATGCTGTCCAACAGCCTCAGCTGGTGTCCTGGTGCTCTGCATGATGGGCCTGACTTCAAAACAGTCTGACTAAGCTGGCCTAAAGTCACATATGTGGGAAACTCAATCAAGAATAAGTGCAGAAGGGCAGCTCAAGCTCAAGGGACTCTTGGTTTAGAACTTAGCCAGCTGCAAAGAGGATCTTAAACAGGAGAGCCACTCCTTCCCACGCCAGGCAGGCCTCTCACGCACAGCCTCGCAGAGGACAGCTGTAGGCGCCATGCCATCACAGCAGGGATGGGACGTCATGGAGTCACACTTTCCTGTTGGATACAGCATCGGCATCTGTAGACGTCTACTCAGTAGGCATGTCCCTCGGCTTTCAGATGGTCCTCAAAGCCTGAGTGTGGACATCAGGCCCATCTGCCCTGCAGCCCGGTGTCCTGGGCACTCAGCTCTGTGAGTCTCTTCTTTCACTCTGCTCTGTCCCACTCTGTAGCTCCTTGGATCTCAGTCTATCCAGGAGACCCCTAGGCAGGGGCTGCAGCAGAAAGACATGCTCCTGCCCCCTTGGGGCAGTCAAGAGGTGTGCAGGGGTGAGGAAAGGGCTGGGCAAGCCAGCCTGCATCAGATGTGACTCTAGCACATGTAACACAGCTTGGGTGGCTGGGCTATTCACTGAGGCCTCAGTCTGTTCATTCCAAAATGGGTTATCATGGCTGTACAGAGGCTTCTCTCAGACTTCTCGCTAAGAGGACTCGCCCTGAGCTGGTGTCCGGGAACACTGACCTAGTTGCGCCACCAAGTAATGGGGACGCTTGTCTTCTTCAAACAAAACAGGTTACCAAGGAAAATTCCTTCACAAACCAAACAGTATTTTTTTTTAATTTTGGACATTTTTTATTTTATGTAAATGAGTGTATTGTCTGCAAGTGTGTTAGTGTACCTGTGGTGTGCAAAGCCTGCAGAGGCCAGAATCCCCTGGACCTGAAGTTGCAGACAGTTGTTAGCGCCATGTGGGCATCAAACCCAGCACCTCTGGAAGAGCAGCAGTGCTCTAACTACTGAGCAATCTCCACCACTAACCCCCAAATAGTGTTTCTTTATGTGCGGTCCCTAAGCGCTGTGGTTTCTACATCTGGGTCCTGCCCTTGTCTGGGACCGAGTTCTTCACAACCCGCACGCCTAAGAAACCTGGCAGCTCCTCTACGGTTTCTGTTCTGTTGACAAACACAGGTGACTTTTTGCCCTAGGCCTGAGCACAAGAGGTGTCAATGATGAGATCAGAAGACATCCCAGGAACACATGGACGGTCAGCCACAGTCAGATGGCACCCATGCTTCAGAGATGGACAAACTCTGCCTGGTGACCAAGACATCTTCTAGAAGGCTCAGACACTAGACTTTTCTGTTGCTAAAAGCAGCCTGAAAAGGACCTTCTCACAGGCTCCAGAACATTCCAACCACTGGCATGGTAGTGACAGCTAGAGTCAGGCCATACTATCGAAGCCCAGCTGTCTGTCACAGCACTGCAAGTGTAAACCTGTGGCCTGCTCCAGGTTTGGTCCCAGGCCTGTTCTGCTGTGATGAAACATCAGAGCTTTCACACCCCGTGGCTCCTATGACCAGTGTCTTTCTCCGCCACCTGTCAGAGAAGAGCCCAGGACACTGCATACCCTGCAGATGCGGTCTACCTTCCCTGACCACCTTCAAAAAATTAGTGAGTCTGAGGTGACAGAATGTCCTGAAAACAGACAGTGGGAGGGACAATAAGGCACAGAAAACAGGCGGACTGCATAAGAGGCAACACTGCCACTCGTGGTGGTTCCTGGCCCTTGGCCCTGTGTCCCACATCCAGAGCCCCGCCAGCAAGCAGCTGGATGAGGTTCCCACAGCAGGGAGGTGCAGGCCAAGGGAAGTAACTCCAAGAGACTCCCTGTGGGCCACAGACAAGACAAAGCCTGGGCATCCTAACAACCCCAGGGAAGGGCTAGAATGGATGAGGGGGCTCAGCACACAATGCACCTGCTTCAAGCCACCCCACCTCCTGCTTGCCACCTTACCATTCAGTAGCTGCAGCTCCAGGAAAGTGCTGGAACACACCTTACATGCCCATTGGCCACGATCAGGCTCTGAAGGGACGCTAGGCTCAAGGGTACCTGCAGCTGGAACACACAAGGCAGGAGGAGGGTGAGCAGCCAGAGTTTGCATCTCTGGACTGTCCCTGGTTGGTAGAGTGGCTGTCCCCAGATGATGGTGACAAAGGTGGGGGATGTGCCAGGCACAAGCACAATGTTCCCAGTTTCACACACTTTCACCGAGTTCACCCCCATCTTACAGATGAGGAAACTGAGTAGATGTGGAAGCAGGTTGCCTGCCAGCGTCAGCGCTGTCTCCAGATGCAGAAGTGTGGCCCTCCCCAGACACTAGCCCTTCACTTGTGGGAGCCAACGCTGCCCTTCACTTCCCTTCTACAGGACCCATACTTGAGCTGTGCCTGGTGATGCAGGCCTGTAACTTAGGAGCTGGGCAAGAACACTGGAAGTCTGGGGCCTGCTTGGACTACAGAAAAAGTTCAAGACCAGCCCTGGCAACTTAATGAGGCTCTGCTTCAGTTTTAAAAACATGTAAAAAAGGGGGGCTGAGTATGTAGCTCGGTAGTAGAGTGACTAGCATGCACAAGGCCCTGGGCTCAATCCCCAGCATCTCACACACACACACACACACACACACACACACACACACACACACCACTGCTATTTAAATCTTCAGTGCCTCACACAGCAGAGAACAGTGGGACCCACAACAGCCATCCCATAGTGCCCTGGCACTGCTGGCTGGCAAGGAAACCTCATTTTGCTAAACCAGTCCTGGGCAGTGGCTGTTGCTTGGCAGTACCTCTACCCTCCACTCCTGATACCCAGAAGCCCGAGGAAGTTCAGGGACATGGACTCAAAGCACACAGGGAACCCTGCTATGCAAATGGGGACCCTAGAATCCTTCTCAGATAGTCAGGGTGCCCTCCTGGGCCCTGAACTGGAGAAAGACTAAAGGATGGTGCCCTGGGATCTGGTCCAACCAGTTTCTCAACTCCCTGCCTGACAGCCTTGGTGAAGCCAGCCCAGGGCTGCCGCCCCTGCCTGTAACTTCCAAGCCTATCAATTTAGCACTTCTAGAGAAGTGCCCAGCCTAAAGGATTCCAGACCTGCTGCTGCATAGCATACATGCCAGGCCAGGAGAGAGCATGCCTCGCTCTGCATCCTAAGGCCGCTCTAAGGACACAAAGAACAGGGGGAAAGATTCCAGTCCAGAGCCCTGCAACGCACCCACTGTACTGTGTACACTTCTAGCCTTCTTCAAGGCCCTGTAAAGGAAGAAGCACAGATACAATACGGAATCTTGTCCTGTTGAAAAACTACTGCAGAAAGGTGATGGGCAACACAGCCTCCTAGGATGTCCCAGTCCAACTTCCCAACTCTTCCTTGCCACTTTCCAGGAATCTGGTGGCTTACTGCCAAGTCTGAGGATGTCAAGCCTGGTGACCTGAGTTCTATCCCCTGAGACTCACATGGTAGAGAGAAGAGACTCCTGCAATTTGGCCTCTCACCTCCACAGTGCACTGTGGCATGCTGTGCCTCCGGGTGTGGCACATGCCTTTAATTCCAGCAGAGGAGGCAGAGCCAGGATCTCCCTGAGTTCAGGGCTAGCCTGGTCTACATAGCGAGTTCCAGGCCAGCTGGGGATACAGGGAAACCCTGTCACAAACAAACAAACAAACACCCCAATAACTAACTAACTAACTAACTAAATAAATAAATAAATAAATAAATAAATATTCATAAAGAGCCCTTGGGACAATGGAGTACCTCCCAATCCAAGCAAACCACCATCTCCTACAGTGATTTACATGTGAAAATTCCCATGGCCGGAGACAGATTCCCCATCCAATCACAAGCTGCTTGGGTTCAGGGTAAAAATTGTTTCTAGACAACCAGCTATAGTCAGGAGACTCTGGAGGGAGGAGCCAAGATTTGCCAAAAAGTAACCTAAAAAGATAAACATTCTAAAGGAAAAACAAACTGCCATTGGCCAGAAGACAGTCCTGACTGCCAACCAGTGACATTTGTAACCACAGGGAACTGTCTCAGTCAAAGATGACAGCCACAACGCCAGACCACAGAGGCAAGACAGGAAAATAAAACAAAAGGAAGTTTTTCTTAGTCACAGCTGCTACAGGAAGAAAACTCTTTACTTTGGGCAGAAGCTCCCTGACTCACCATGCTCTCCTGATAAAACAGCTCTAAGTGGAAATGCACTTTATCCACAGAGTTGCAGTGCCTTGCCTGGACGACATGCATTGCAGGACATGGCTGTTCCCCTGGCCATCACAGGGCCCACTGGAGCTACAGCTGTCCAGCCTCAAGAGAGAGAACCCTACCACCTACCACAGTCTGGAGATCAGAGTTCAAAGCAGTTTCCAGCAAACATCCATCACTCTTGTGCCATCATGAAGTTGGAAAAAAAAATCATTAAAATGTACCATCAAAAATTGGAGAACATCTGTATTTAGAAGCTGCTTCTGGAGATCTACAAAACTGATTTCTGTAACAAAGATTCCTAAGTAGCCAGGCATGGTGGCCCACATACCTTTAATACCATCACTCAGGAGGTAAAGGCAGGAGGACTGCTGTGAGAGCCAGGCCAGCCTGGTCTACACAGTGAGTTCCAATCTAGAGGAAATCCAAAAGGGGCTATAACAGAAGCAGAGCACAGGGGCTGCTGCTCTCCAGAAAACCTCGGTGCCATCCAGGGACCGTCCTGGGCACTGTCCTGGATGTCCTATGGAGAGGTTTTCTGAGCATATGGCCACAGTGTGGTTCTAAGGGTATACTCAATGATGGCTCCAGGGGTCTTGTCCCCTAGGGCCAGGACACAGTTATGTCCACAAGGGTCTCTCTATTCCACTAGGGGTGGCAAACTCCCTGGAACACACATGTCTGAAGCCCATGCTAAGATGGCATTATCCCTCCCAGGCAGGTCCATTCAGAACTGGAATCAGTTGACACTGCTTTCTGGCTGCTTCTTACCTCACTCTCTTCATAAGCTTTACTCTCTGTTGAGTTTCTGACATGTATGCAACAAGGGCTATAAGGCCTGACTTCTAGGTGTCTGGGTTATCCAACATATGACCCCAGGTAATGAGGGGAGGGGTGTACCCAGCATATGACCCCAGACTGGTCAGGTGATGAGGGGAAGGGTGTGCCCAGCATAAGACCCCAGACTGGACAGGTGATGAGGGGAGGGGTGTGCCCAGCATATGACCCCAGACTGGACAGGTGATGAAGGGAGGGGTGTGCCCAGCATATGAACGCAGACTGGACAGGTGATGAGGGGAGGGGTGTGCCCAGCATATGACCGCAGACTGGACAGGTGATGAGGGGAGGGGTGTGCCCAGCATATGACCCAGGCTGGGGTGAACTACAATGGGGGTAGATCCAACATTTGACCCCATGCCATAAGAGGACCTGGGAGAGGTACTGAAGGAGATAACCAGATGAGTGTCAGGGAGATGGAAGGCATGGCGTAGGGGGAGGACATGGGGCGGCTGCTACTTAAACAACCAGCAAGGAAGCCCGGGGGAGGGTGTTCCAGCAGCAGCCAGCCTGTGAGGGCAGTGTTCCTCAGGGGGAAAGACAGAAGATCGCAGCCTGGAAGACAGCCAATGACTGCACCACTTCTCCAGCAAAGACCTGCCTGCTTGCCATCTATCCCAGGACGAAGTGAGAAGTGTTCTAAGATCGCAGAAAACCCAACTTTCTTATTTATTTTCCCAGTCATGGACTGGAGCCCAGCCTGTCTCCAACAAAGTAGCACACCAACCACAAAGTAATCAAACAAAATCCAAAACCCATCCCAGCCCAGGCTCCACTCCTGTCACAATTATGGAGTCCATCTGTTAGCTTTCCATGCTGTGACAGACACGTGGGGAACTCAACTGACAGGAGGAAGGGTATGTTTTGGTTCACTCTCCACAGTTTCAGTCTATGGTCAGCTGCTCCCACCGCTGTGGCCTGTGGGAGGCAGACCATCATGTGGGAGGGCTAGACCATCATGTGGGAGGGCTAGACCATCATGGGGGAGGGCTAGACCATCATGGGGGAGGGCTAGACCATCATGGGGGAGGGCTAGACCATCATGGGGGAGGGCTAGACCATCATGGGGGAGGGCTAGACCATCATGGGGGAGGGAGACCATCATGGGGGAGGGAGACCATCATGGGGGAGGGAGACCATCATGGGGGAGGGAGACCATCATGGGGGAGGGAGACCATCATGGGGCAATGATTGGAAGAGCAGCTCAGTTCATGGCAGGAAGCAGAGAGAGACAGAGGAAAGGTGGGAACGAGACGCCCTTCAACGGCTCACCAGGAGTGACCTGCTTCCCCTCCTCGTAGCCTGTTCATCTGTGAGCTCATTACTGAATCACCACTGAGCTTGTGGTCCAGTCACCTCTCAGCAGTCCCACCAGCTGGGGAAGAAGCCTTCAATACCAGAGCCTTCTAAGGGGTGGGGGGCACACACAAACCACAGGCCTGTCCTTCCATTCCAGGGCTGGGGCACACATGAGGTCCTCTAAGTCAGGAGGGGACCCCCAGGATGACACAGTCATTGAATCTATGAATTCCAATAGTCCTCATTAGAAGCTTCTCCAGCAAATAAAACAAATGGACAACTGGCAAGAGCGTCAGCTTCAGCTATAGTTTTGACTTGAGAATCATGAGGAGTCTGATGTCGTGAGGAGTCTGATGCCATGCAGACACAGCTGATAAGGAGGTGCATCCCCCAACTGGCTGGTCTGGAAGAGCTTGGCAGTAGCACTTGGCCCAGCTAGGCCAGGCTGAGGAAACCTCCTTGGGGCTGGCTCTAACTGACCTCTCAGTCCCTTCAGTCCCCCTCACTATCTGTCAACATTAAGAACTGTCTGGAAAGTTCAGTCTCTCTGTAGGATGTCTGTGAAGGAGCAAATCTCATGATGTTTGAGTTCCTTCGGCATCTGACGGGAAGAGTGTACTGGCACTGTCCATAACTAAGGGGAATACCCAGTTGGTGCAGCACCCACATCTGCGCCAACATCCAGACGTTCATCATGTCTCCATTCCTTACTCGGCCCATGTAGATTCCAAATACATGTCCATGGACTCTTGGGGAAGGGCCTTGCACAGATGTGATTGAGTTAAAATGAAGTCAGACTGGATGGGTGGATAATTCTACAGAGTTCCTGTACGAGGGGAACCCAGAAATAGCTGGAACAGAGGGGTGGCAGAAGAGACCAGAAGGAAGGAGCCACAAGTTAGTAAGAACAAGGGCTGCTCAACTGCCAGAGACAGGGAGGGGCCTGGGACCAACCTCCAGCCCCTGCCAGAAGCATCTGCCGACAGCTTGATCATGGATTTTCAGGCTGCAGAGCTGGGAGAACCCATTTCCCTGGCTGGCACCCTGTTTTGTGCAGCTTTGTGAGGGCAGCACCAGAACAGACACCCAGCCTGTCCAGACCCCTGCGCATCAAGACCTCCACTGACCAGCAACCCAGGGCAGACCAGACAGACAGGCTTCAACAGCAGAACTCCCCGTGAGGGCTCTGTAAAGAGTCAGGAAACGCCCTGCCCACCTTGAAGTCTTTGTGTCACACCATGCTTGTTACAGGAAGAAGCAGTCTCGTGGGGGGGAGGGGGGTCACTATATTTGGGAGTTGGGAGCAGAGTTGGTGTCCCACCTTGATGACTAAAACTCTTCAGAGCTGCAATTAGGCAAGGCTTGCCACTCAGCAGTGCAGGCTGAACCGCAGGCAGCACTGTTTCAGATGAGTGTAGAGGACCAGCCATTTCCTGTGGGTTCTGTTTATTGTGTGTTTTTGAGATAGGGTCTCCCTGTACCCCAACTGGCCTGAAACTCATTATGTAGACCAGGCTGGCCTCAATCTCACAGACATCCATCTCCTTCTGCCTCCCAAGTGATGGGATTAAAGGTGATGTCCCCACTCAGGGTTGATAGTTTAAGACGGTGACCCCTGTGACCTGATTCTCCAAAGGAAGTTCTGCACCAGGTAGGCCATGACCTCTTCCACTATCCTTTTATAAACACATAAAATCACATGCCCAATGTACACATCAGGACACACACACAAACACAGGCACACATCTCTGCACATGTACATACACAAATGCAAGCACACTCCTGCATACCTGACACACACACAAACACAGGCACACATCTCTGCACATGTACATACACAAATGCAAGCACACTCCTGCATACCTGACACACACACAAACACAGGCACACATCTCTGCACATGTACATACACAAATGCAAGCATGCTCCTGCATACCTGACATACACACAAACACATGCACACACCTGTACACATGATGTGCACAGGCAAGTATCTGTGCATCTCTGTACACCAACGCTGTATGTACACTCCTGTATGTATGTATGTACATAAACAGGTACATACCTACACATCTGTACACACTAACACATGTACACACTTGTGTATCTGTATGCACACTGCAACTGCACACATGCTAACAAACACATACATGTGCATCTGTCCACACACACAGACACACACACACTAATTAACGCACAACACTCACCTATGTATCTGCTAATGCCCAAAAGCACATGCTATGCATCTTTTTTTTTTTTTTTTTTGGTCTTTTCAAGACAGGGTCTCCCTGTAGCCCCAGCTGTCCTGGAACTCACTCTGTAGACCAGGCTGCCCTTGAATTCACAAAGATCTCCCTGCCTCTGCCTCCCAAGTGCTAGGATTAAAGGCATGTACCACCACACCCGGCTGCTATGCATCTTAAAGAATATCCTGTACAGGTAGATCTCTCTGAGATCAAGGCCAGCTTGGACTACATAGTGAGTTCCAGACCAGCTGGGGCTACAGGGAAATCCTGTCTCAAAATGACCAAGAAAGGAAAGAAAGGAAGACAGGAAACAAGAAGGAAGGAAGGAAAGGAGGGAGGGAGGAAGGGATCTCTTATATACACCAAGGCACCTGCACACACACACACACACACCTATGCACAGGCACATGTGTGCACTACTTAGCACAGAGCAGCAATGCTGGAGCTAGCTTCAAGGTTCCAGTCCAGTTCCTGGACCTCTCTGTGTTCGCAGGGGCAAACTGCTTCCATACAGTATCAGGAGGAGGGGTCACTGTGGAAAGAGCCCTGAGAGCAGAGCAAATGTCAGCCCCACATCACCTTGAGACCAAGAAGCAGCACCTCTCACCAGCAAGGGTCCCAAGAGGCTATGGGTGCCCACTGCCTCCCACCTGAAGTTCAGCAACTGGAATCACAGGCAGGCACACGGGGGCTCCACCAACCCACTCTGCCCTCCCACTCCCAGCTGCTGGCCCAGCACACTCATGAGTGGGGATCAGCATCTCTGGCACAGGGCCCCCAACCCCAGTGAGGAACCAGCACATACCCTGAACACTGGAACAAGCTTGCCTCAGCATGGGCTTCTCCATCTTCTTGGCGTAAAAGGCGGCATACCACACCCGCAGCTCGGTGCCTGGGGGGATGTCTCGAGAGGTCGTGAAGTACACATCACTGCCGTGCTGGTAGGCTGTCAGGTTCTGATGCCCAGGCTCCAGTGCTGGCCGCACCAGCATCATCCAGTTACAGTCATCTTCATTGGATGTGTCGAAGCATACGGGATGCCCATCCTTCTGGAACACCTGAGGGGAGGCCAACAGGGTTACCCACCCATTTGTCAGCATGGTATGGGGCCATGCGGGAGGCCATACTGTCTCTGATGTTCCCGGTGACTAAATGTTTACTATGGCCAGGAGGATTACAGGAAAAGTATGGCTTAGATGGGTCAAAGAAAACAAGACATGGTGACGGATTCCAAATCACTGAAACATCTGAGGACTGCCTGTGATCCAGATGGACGCTGCAACACCTGAGCTGTCCTCCTGCCCAGGTGTCACGGGGACCCTGAGGTATTCTCCCTGTCTACGAAACACAGGGACCTTGAGCTCCTCTGTCCAGTTGTCATGGGGACCCCAGGACCCCGAGCATCCTGTTCAGATGTCATGGGAACCCTATGCTCTCCTCCAGACCAGTAGAGTAACAATGAGCTTTCCTCCTGGTTCAGCTGGGAACTGGGACACCTGAGTGCTACCCATAGCCCAGGCGGGTACTGAGGTACCTGGGCTCCACTCCTGGCTCTGCTCCAAGTGTGACATTAGCAGAGAACTTGGGTCTGGGTGACCTGCTCCAGTCTGTATAGCATCACTTCAGCTGTAGGGTTAAGTGAGGGCAGGGGCATGGAGAGCCTTTAGTGTCCTGAAGTTCAAGTTAGCCACAGGCATAGGGTCTGCTCCTCATCCGCAGAGGGATCAGTGCTTCTCTACCAAGGATCCCGCCCCACCAAGCTTTTCCTGCACAGACCCATAGAAGCACCAGGCCCTGAGAAGTGCGGGGAGAGGCTGAGAGGTGACCAGGTATGGAAGGCACACTCCATTACGGGGGCTACAGAGGACAGACCCCCAGCTATACCTTTCTGGGCTCAGGCTTTTCCCATTGTCCCTTACCAGCCCTTCTTGCTCCTGTCCTTTTTTTTTTTTTTTTAATTAATTTATTTATTT
>VZQC01010581.1:575679-607999 GCA_009823505.1 Rhizomys pruinosus | reverse complement strand
ATTTATTTATTTATTTATGCGTATGAATGTACTGTCTGCATGTAGGTTTGTGCACCTGTGTCGTGCAATGCTGCGGAGGTCAGAAGAGGGCGTTGGATTCCCCTGGAACTGGAGTTCTCTTGGAATTGGAGTTACGGATGGTTCTCGGCCGCCATGTGGGTGCTGGGGATCGAACCCGGGTCCTCTGCAAGAGCGGTCAGCACTCTTAACCGCTAGGCCATCTCTCCAGCCCGCTCCTGTCCTTATAGGTCTACTTCTGTAAGCTGACTGCAGTGCCTGCCCTTTGCCCTCTGGATGAAGTCTGCCCCCTAAGCTCAATTTCCCAAAGGTGGTCAGTCACAAGGTTACAGCCCCTTTCTGTCCTAGAACAGGTGGATGCCTCTACAAGTTTTTGTTGTTGTTGTTGTTGTTGTTGTTGTTTTTGTCTTTTTGAGACAGGGTATCCTTGTAGCTCCAGCTGTCCTGGAACTCATTATGTAAACCAGAGTGGCCTTGAACTCACAGAGATCCACCAGCCTGTGCCTTGAGAGTGCTGGCATCAAAGGTGTGCGCCACTAGGCCCGGCTCTTCCAGGTCTTTTAAGAGAAGTACATTCCTCCCTCCTCCCTGGAGGACTGCTGAGGAGTAACCCAGCTCTTGTCTGCTTATGTCCCAACTATTTCTGGAGGCTCACCCCAAGCCTGGGCCTCCCCAGCTTCAGGAGGTTTCCTGGGGTTCATTTTAGACCCTCACCTGCCCTGTTATTGACATCCTTTTTTTTTTTTTAATGTGTATGAGGGCAGAAGAAGGTGTTGGATCCCCTGGAACAAGAGTTATGGATGGTTGTCAGCTACCACGTGGGGTGCTGGGATTTGAAGCCAGGTCCTCTGCAAGACCCGCCAGCGCTCTTAACTGCTGAGCCATCTTTCAGTACCCACTTTTGTTTTCATGATGGTACATACTGTCTGAAATAGCCATCTTTCCTCTGCCAGACATGTTGTGTAGAGCCGGCAGGCCTCATGCTGCTGCTCAGTCTGAGAATTCTGTGCAGCTCCCACACAGGCAGGACCACACTACCAGTGCAGGAACCACAAAGACCTCATGCCAGCACCTGATGGGGGGTTGTCTCTCGTCAACATGGGGTCACTCCTGTCTGATCCTAAACACACTCTAAAGATTCACATGTTACTAGACTCTACCTTAATCTTCATGCTCTGGTGACATAAAACACACTGAAAGGAAAGACTTTTTTAAGTAATCCAACCTCTCTACCATTTACAAATCCTCAGTGCTCTATGGCAATTATTCCTACTGGGAGTCATGCAATTGGGGCTCTGAGGGGCTCTGATACTCCTGCCACAGCATCCTTTACCTTTAGTGGAAACGCAGATTCCTTCTCCCACTTGGCAACCCTCCTGGACTCAAACGGGCCAAACTGTGTGCGTCTGACTAGCTGGGTCACTGCAAACACACCTTCTGCCCCATCATCCAGGCGTCTGATCTCCAGGTTGGAGGGGAGAGAGGACCTGGAAGTGGAAGGAGGGTCTCAGAGAAGCCCTGCTGCCCCTCCCACAGGGAGAAGAGCAAGGTCTCCAGGTGGCAGACTCAAAGCTCTCCTCACACATGCAAACAGGATGGGGGGGGGTGGAGAATGGGGGATGGAGGAGCTGGCCTAGCAATGACCCAGAGCCTTCACTAAGGGACACATTTAAAACCCCACAAGACAATGCCAACCACACATTCCTGGTGTGGGTGCTTGGGGGAAAAGAACAGAATTAGACATATCACCACCTAAAGGCACAGCCTCTCTGGAGGAAGGGATGAAAGAAGGCAGACAGAGGAGCACAGAACACTCCATGGCAAAGTGCTTCTGCATACTGAAGATCACCCAAAGGCTATCAGCCGGGCTCAGCCACACCTGTCTTCCTGAAGACTAGAAGGTCAAGGGTAGGGCACTGGAGAAGGAGGTTGTGGAGCTAGGACCTAGGCCAGCAGGAGATATGTCGGGAACATAGGCAGACCCTCCCCATGGGGGTGAGGAGGAAGAGACACAGCCCAGGGCTGTGACTGCGTCCCCACAGGAAGGGTGACCAGCTCTCTACCTTGGGTTTTACTGGTTGTTTGTTTGTTTGTTTGTTTTGGGACAGGTCTCCCTGGAGCCCTAGCTGGCCTAGAACTTGCTATGTTCACTGGTACCTGAACCAGGTATCACTACGGCCTTACAGACGTAAACTTTAGCTTCTCCATAATGTAGGCAACTGAGTTTCAGTGAGGGGATGCTTGGTCACTATACGGCAGCTCATGGGTCGTTAGCCAAGACCTCCCAGGGCCCAGACTTCCACAGGAAAGTACGGACCAGCCCGGTCCCTATATCCATCAAAGAAACGTACTTTGAAACCCATACAACTCACCCCAGCAGGAAGGTGTCCAGCTCCCTGAGGGATGGAAATGACCCATGTGCACACACACAGCCTCTCACTCTGGCTCTCCCTCCTCCTATCTACAGACACACAGGCCTCTGCACTTTGTCACTCGACAATCACTCACCTTGCCCTGCTCAGCACAAAGGAGTCCTTGACCATGACCACTGGGCCCAGCTCAGGACACTCGGAGTCATGGTACTGGCTACAGTCTTCACACCCTACAGACAGACACTGAGTGTCAGAGGAGACAGTGTCGGGGTAGGGTGACCCAAAGACCACAAACCTGGGAAAGGGGACCTGTCCTGATAGGGCAGATCCACACAGTTGTGAGACCTGTCTGCTGACAGCACAAGGACAAGCAAGAACACGGCAGGCGGAGCGAGGCCCAAGTACCAAGGCCACCCTTGACTCCCCAGAACACAGAAAGCCAAACAAGACCCCAACCCCAAGAGCTCCAGTCTGTGGCCCATTTCAAATCCTGGCCACCACCTCTATGGTGACAAAGATCCAGATCTAGAATCCTGTTATCCTAAATCTCACACTCTTCCTTTCTAAAGCCTGCGTGACCTTCTGAGTCAAGGGTCAGCCAATCACAGGAGTTCTTAGAAAAATAAGCCTTGAAGCCTGAAGTCCATGTCACACAGGTAATACACCCTGGCTCTCAAAGCAAGTCAACAAATTAGAATTTCAAAAGAAACAGCTCATCTGTGTTATACAATCAAAACATTGATGTAGCTTCGCCTAGACAGTAAGTGCCAAGCCCATCTGTGTTCGATGATGACAAGCCAGCCCCACATGGGTCCACAGGTCACTTACAGATGAACATGATCTCCTCGCTGCCATCTTCGGCCATGGCTGACACCTGTCATAAGAGAAAGTCCTATTAATGGTGAGCTTTTAGCAACAGAGTTTGTGTGTATGTGTGTGAGATGCAAATGCAGGAGTGTGTGCATTTTCATTCACACACGTGTCTGCACATATGTGGAGAGGCCAGAGGTCAACCTCAGCTGTTGTTCCTCAAGAGGTGTCTATCTTGTTCACTGAAATAGGGTCTCTCCCTGGGACTAGGGCTGGCCAATTAGACTAAGCTGGCTGGGCGGGGAGCCTTGAAGATCCTCTTGTGCTGGGGTTATAGCATGCACCATACACTCAGCTTCTTATGTAGGTGCTGGGGCTTGAACTCAGGTCCCCATGCTTGTACTGCAGGCATCTTACTGACTGAGCCTGCTCTCTAGCTCATCAACACAGCTTTTTGTTTGTTTTGTTTTGTTTTGTTTTGTTCAGACAGGGTATTGCTGTGTGGCCCCAGCTGGCCCACAATTCACTGGCCTGGCGCCCACTCCACTCGGGACCCACGTGCGGGCAGAGGCACAGAAGTGGGTTAGACTACTGTTAGGCCTACAGGCCAGCTTTCCGCTTAGATCTAGAAAAAGAGACAGTTTCTTGTGTTGGTGGGTAGACGGTTTCTTGTGTTGGTGGGTAGACGGTTTCTTGTGTTGGTGGGTAGACGGTTTCTCGTGTTGGTGGGTAGACGGTTTCTCGTGTTGGTGGGTAGACGGTTTCTCGTGTTGGTGGGTAGACGGTTTCTTGGGTTGGTGGGTAGANGGTGTAGAGGTTCCATTGTAGATGGGTCGCAGACACTATCTCTATGTGTGACTAGTTGTAGAACTTTGTAAAACTCTCCATCTGTTACAAAAGAAACTTCTTTGATGCATGGTGATCTGCATACTTGTTTGTAAATACAAGGATCCATATTTAGCACATACTAAGAAATTATACTTGTTTAGGGATGTGGCAGTTTGGGGTTTTCTCTAAGATCTACAACCTCTCCAGCCATTGCATTTGGCTCTGTGTACAGTACACATGTAAGTTCTCTCCCATTGACTGTAGCTGTTGATTACTCCCAAGATAAAAGTGGTATACACCTTTAATCCCAGCACTCAGGAGACAGAGGCAGGAGGATCTTGAGAGTTCAAGGCCAGCCTGGTCTACATAGCGAGCTCCAGGCCAGCTGGAACTAAAGGGAGACCCTATCTCAAAAAGACAAAAAAAAAAAAAAAAAGTGCCTCCACTGCCCCAATATAGTTTTCTGTGCCTGTCATTGTTATTGTTATTAGGCCTTAAAGTTGGGGTTGGACCATCTATTGATGTTGTCCCTTAGCAGCTTGCAATAGAGTTCTCCAAAACTATGAGAGCTAGTCATCAGGGAGGTGGCTTCTGGGCTAGTTCCAGTTCCATTGCTCCAAGACTTATGTCCAAGGAATGTCCTGTCTTCAGCAATAGTCTGACCTTCACTCTCTTGGAGGCACCCAAGGCCCAGGGCCATAGCCTGTGTAATTTGGGTCTCTTTTTTCACTTGTTTCCCCATCTTACTTTTTCAAGACAGGATTACTCATTGAACCTGGAGCTTGATAATTTAGCTAGTCTAGCTGGCCAGCAAGCCCCAGGGATTCTCCTGTTTTTGCCTCCTCAGTGCTGGGATTATAGGTGTGCGCCACCTTGCCTAGTTCACCATCCGGGTATTGGGATCAAATCCTGGTTCTCACTTTACCAAAACAAGCCATCTTGCCAGCCACTCATTTATGATCTTCCTAAAGAAAGCAGGAAACACTTAAGTCCATGATTAGCATACCAGTAATCACTTCTCGTTTATATGGCTTATAAACTTATCTTTATTTTGTTCACTGAATATTTAATGCATTTACACAACTAATTTTTTTAATTCTTTATGTGTATGAATGTACTGTCTGCATGTAAGTCCGTGCACCCGTGTCGTGCAATGCTGTGGAGGTCAGAAGAGGGTGTCAGATTCCCCTGGAACTGGAGTTAAAGACGGTTCTCAGCTGCCATGTGGGTGCTGGGGATAGAACCTGGGTCCTCTGCAAGAGCAGTTGGCACCGTTAACCTCTAGGCCATCTCTCCAGCCCGTACACAATGCATTTTGATCACATCCATTCACCATTACTTTCCTCCTACCCTCCTCCATGCCCTCTATTATATTTCCCTCCTAAATTCATGTCCTCCTTATTTTTTTTTATTATTATTAATTTTTATTTATTTCTGTATGTGTATGAATGTACTGTCTGCATGCAAGTCTGTGCACCCGTGTCGTGCAATGCCGCGGAGGTCAGAAGAGGGTCTCGGATTCCCCTGGAACTGGAGTTCTCCTGGAATTGGAGTTTCAGACGGTTCTCAGCCGCCATGTGGGTGCTGGGGATCGAACCCGGGTCCTCTGTAAGAGCGGTCGGCACTCTTAACCGCTAGGCCATCTCTCCAGCCCATCAGGTGAGTGTTTTTATGTCCTTCTTGGAGCTTAGGCATCCGATGTCCCAAAATGATCGCTGTGTGGATCACCCTGTCTGAAGCACACATCGGGTGGGTGTTGGTCTCTGTCACCTCCCACTATGGAGATGGATTTTGAGGCAACCTTCAAAGAGGCCTAGAAATAGTCTGACAAAGGTTTACGTGGGAGCAGGCGAGCCTTCCATGATGTCAGGCTTGTTTCCCAGTAGGGCTGTATATGGAACACTGGCACAGCTAGATGCTGATGGACAGACTGCATTAGAAGCAACAACACAGGAGGAATTCATGGCCTAGGGAAGGAGGAACCAAAGAGACGGGGCAGTGTGAAAACTGACTTTGAAAGTGTACTGGGTATTTTATATAACGGTTGCTTCTATGAAAAGGTGAAAACCTGAACTCATGAAGACTTCCTAATCATAAGGCCATTGAGATCCATTGTTTTCATAAGAAACAGTATTACTTTAGGTAAGAATATGTTGCAAGGGATTGTTCCCTTAAAAAATAATGGTAATCTCACTTGCCTCCAAACCCCTCCCCTGCCCTCCCCAGCCTGAAGGTGAAGGAGGAGAGAAGACAAAGTCAAGTGGAAATATAGATCCCTGAACAAGCTTGTTACTGAGCAAAGAAGGGGAAGGGGCTGTGAGCTCCGTGGTGGGAGAAGCAACGCTACAGCCAAAGGGGAGACGGGGCCAGAGCTCCAGGGGCCTTCAAATGCCGGAGGCAACCGAGGCAGGTCTACCCACCAACACGAGAAACCGTCTACCCACCAACGCAAGAAACCGTCTACCCACCAACGCAAGAAACCGTCTACCCACCAACGCAAGAAACCGTCTACCCACCAACGCGAGAAACCATCTACCCACCAACACGAGAAACCGTCTACCCACCAACACGAGAAACCATCTACCCACCCACACAAGAAACCGTCTACCCACCAACACAAGAAACCGTCTACCCACCAACACAAGAAACCGTCTACCCACCAACACAAGAAACCGTCTACCCACCAACACAAGAAACCATCTCTTTTTCTAGATCTAAGCGGAAAGCTGTCCCGCAGGCCTAACAAGTCTAACCCAGTTCTGTGCCTCTGCCTGCACATGGGTCCCGTGTGGAGTGGACGCCAGCCTGGATGGGGACACTGGCCAGTCACCGAGCAGATGGCAAAGAGGGACGTGTCAGTCAATCTCTGCATCGCTGTGACAGCACACCTGAGATGAGATGACCAATTCACAGGTTTGTTCATCTGCCTCACAGTTTGAAAGGGTCAGTCCAGAGCTGGCTGGCTCTGCTGCTTGGGGGCCCGTGGAAAGCAGGGCGTCATAGAGAAGCTTGTGATGGGGCAATGCCACTCTCTTCATGGCACCAGGGAAGCAAACGTCTCCTTGCTGGGCATTCCCCAATGCTCTGACCCCTTCCTTTAGGCCTCCGGGAAGTTCTGCTGCCTCAAACAGCACCGGGGCCACACTGATGGCACCGGAGGGCCTGCACACCATGGCAGGAACCCACGCCCCACACCCACCAGCTCCACTGGGTCAGAGGGCTTTGCCATCAGAACAACAGGTCACAGGAGGCTGCCCCAAACTGCAGTTAGATCCCGGGACAACACAGCCAGTCAGAGCACAGTGGGGGCAGGAGGAAGGGAACCTGCTTTGGCCTTGCTTGTCTGGGAGCCTGTCTGGAGCCCTGATGGGCTGCTACCTCCTGCGGGGGTAGCCCCGCCTCTAGTTCCACCCTCCCTGCACAGCAGCAAGGATAGGAACCCCAGCCAGCCAGCCAGAGGACCTTGGGAAGAAAGTGAGAGGGCAGGAACAGACCTGAAGCTGGCCTCCAATACACTGTGCTTAAAAGAGAGTCCTGGTCCCCAAAGCGTGGGCTGCAGAACGTTCTATGCAGATGGCATGGCAGCTTGGGCAATGTGTAGGGATACGGATCTTCAGTCTCTGCTCTCATCCATTATGCTCCCAACCCTCCTTTGTAGAAGGCCAAGTCCAGCCTCCATAGTTCTATGGCTCCCACACATTAACACAAAACTGAACACAGAGATAGTTCCCTATGATCCCAGCACTCAGCAAGCTGGGGCAGGAGGACTGTGAGCTACATAGGAAGACCCTGTTTCAAAAGCCAAAAATGAAAGATCCATAAAAGAGGAAGGGGGCAGGTATGAAAAATGTGCCTCACACCAGAGGTTCTCTGAGTGAGGAGGCTGGGCCAGTGGTTGTGAGTGAGGAGGCTGGGCCAGTGGTTGTGAGTGAGGAGGCTGGGCCAGTGGTTCTAAGTGAGGAGGCTGGGCCAGTGGTTGTGAGTGAGGAGGCTGGGCCAGTGGTTCTGAGTGAGGAGGCTGGGCCAGTGGTTCTGAGTGAGGAGGCTGGGCCAGTGGTTCTGAGTGAGGAGGCTGGGCCAGTGGTTCTGAGTGAGGAGGCTGGGCCAGTGGTTCTGAGTGAGGAGGCTGGGCCAGTGGTTCTGAGTGAGGAGGCTGGGCCAGTGGTTCTGAGTGAGGAGGCTGGGCCAGTGGTTCTGAGTGAGGAGGCTGGGCCAGTGGTTCTGAGTGAGGAGGCTGGGCCAGTGGTTCTGAGTGAGGAGGCTGGGCCAGTGGTTCTGAGTGAGGAGGCTGGGCCAGTGGTTCTGAGTGAGGAGGCTGGGCCAGTGGTTCTGAGTGAGGAGGCTGGGCCAGTGGTTCTGAGTGAGGAGGCTGGGCCAGTGGTTCTGAGTGAGGAGGCTGGGCCAGTGGTTCTGAGTGAGGAGGCTGGGCCAGTGGTTCTGAGTGAGGAGGCTGGGCCAGTGGTTCTGAGTGAGGAGGCTGGGCCAGTGGTTCTGAGTGAGGAGGCTGGGCCAGTGGTTCTGAGTGAGGAGGCTGGGCCAGTGGTTCTGAGTGAGGAGGCTGGGCCAGTGGTTCTGAGTGAGGAGGCTGGACCAGTGGTTCTGAGTGAGGAGGCTGGGCCAGTGGTTCTAAGTGAGGAGGCTGGGCCCAGTGGTTCTGAGTGAGGAGGCTGGGCCCAGCAGGTCTCTTCAGGCCTCAAGCTGACTCAGCTACAGGTCAAATCCAATCCACTGCTTTGTCTTCGCACTCACTGCTACAGCATACAGACTAACAAGACTGTGGTGGAAGGCCACAGTGGCAGGGCCAGGACACCAAATGCATCACAGGTGTCCGGGAGACTCTGACAAGGACTGGGTGGTGATGGAGGTGGGGGTGGAGCCTGGGCAATCCTTCTCTAGGACTGTGGGTGTTTACATAGCCGGCCTAGGGTGAGAAGTGTGATGGCTAATATTCACTGCACGGGATCTAGAATCACCCAGGACACAAGCTTCTAGCATATAGACATTGGATTACATGAGGTGGGAAACCCACCTCCACTGCGGCCAGAGTTCTGGGCTGAATGGGAAGGAGAAGGTGAGTGGACATAAGCATTCGTTTCTACTGCACATGCTGGGCCAGCTTCTGCAGCAGGACACCCCTGACCTGTTAGCTGAAAGAAACCCTTTCTCCCTTAAGCTGCTTTTGTCAGAGTATTTTATCAAAAAAGGAAAAGAAACTAAGATCACAGTGTCTTCCTAGAAGCAGTCACCTACCCCAGGCTCAGTCATAACCCACAGCCATGGAGCTCAGTGGATGGCACAGGGAACCCAGAAACAGACCCCGCAGGCCCAGCTGAGCTTCCACGAAGGCAGAAGTGATTCCGTGGGGCAGAGAGAACCCTTCTTCCCATCAGTGTGCTGGGATGACTGGGCTTCCACAGGCTGAAAACCCCTGAACCCATGGCTCATCAAAACAAAAAAATAAAACAAAACAAAACAAAAAAATCAGCACGACACTGGGCATGCAGACCTTGACACTCCTGTACTCAGCAACTGAGGAAGGAAAATTGTAAGCTTCAGGCCAACCTGGGCTACACAGGGAGACTCTGCTTCTAAAGGAACCATCAGTCGGTGGGCCACATCTCCATGGCTATGTCTCTGCTCTCTGTTCTGTTCTGGTGGCAGCTCCACACACAGCGCAGGACAGGAGCACAGTCTGTCCATCAGCCCCAGCACACGGCCTCAGCACAGGACAGGGGCACAGTCTGTCCATCAGCCCCAGCACACGGCCTCAGCACAGGACAGGGGCACAGTCTGTCCATCAGCCCCAGCACACGGCCTCAGCACAGGACAGGGGCACAGTCTGTCCATCAGCCCCAGCACACGGCCTCAGCACAGGACAGGGGCACAGTCTGTCCATCAGCCCCAGCACACGGCCTCAGCACAGGACAGGGGCACAGTCTGTCCATCAGCCCCAGCACACGGCCTCAGCACAGGACAGGGGCACAGTCTGTCCATCAGCCCCAGCACACGGCGTCAGGACTCTTCTCACCTGAGCACTTTTGCAAGCTACCTGGTCCCTTTGCTTCTTCACAGAAACAACTCTTCTTCCTTGTCCTCATCCTCATTCTCCTCTTCCTCCTCTTGTTTTTGTTTGACTTTTTGAGACAGGCTCTCACTATAGCTGACCTGGAACTTACTATGTAGACCAGGCTGATCTCAAACTCAGAGATCCACATGCCTCTACCCCCCAGAGCTGGGATTAAAGGTCTACATCTCCATACATGGCTTCTCCATAAAAACTCTAATACAATCCTGTTTATAGCTGGAGAAGAAAAAAAAAAAGTAGAAGGTTCAAATACAGAATTTTAGTTGCATTTTGCTTAAAAATCATATATCTAAAACACTATCAATCATGTGATTAAGAAGAAACATGGTGAGGAACTTTCTTGTATTGTCTTGGCAATCTGGGGTATACTCTTCATTTAAAATGGATCTTTTTTTATGTGTATGAGTGTACTGTCTACATGTAGGTAGGGGCATGTTGCGTTGTGCAATGCTGCAGAGGTCAGAAGAGGGTGTCAGATTCCCCTGGAACTGGAGTTAAAGACGGTTCTTAGCCACCATGTGGGTGCTGGGAATCGAACCCAGGTCCTCTGCAAGAGCAGTCAGTGCTCTTAACTCCTGAGCCATCTCTCCAACCCCTTAAAATGGATCTTAACTAAACAGTCATAGCTCTCAAGGATTTGGAAACCAGCCCTGATCTAGAGGCCCTGGGGATTCTGTTTAAACAAAAAGGACATCTTTCCCACTGGTGTAGGCTCTTGTGACAATATTAAAAGCATTAAGGAAGAAATCGCTAAAGAAAAAGCCAACGGTTTCCCAGGATCTGTGCTGTGCCCCAAGAGCAGGTCAGGTCACCAGCTCCCCAGCCTAGATGGGCATGGGCGCGTCTTACACTCTGATGGGCAGGCTGAGGAGCCCCAGCACAGACTCTGTATAGGACTAGACAGGGGAGACCAGCATGTGAGCCACTGCAGACACCATGGAGTAAGTATCACCCCTCCCTGCTCCTGGCCTACCTCATCTGTACTTTGAGGGTCTAGTCTATTGGCTCAGTCCTTTTCCCTCCTGCTGTGCGCTACCTCAGCGGGGTTCTCCCACACTTAGTCCCAGCACCTTCTCTTCCTCCAGCATGGCCCAGCAAGTGCCCCTTGTTTTGTTTTGTTTTTTGTTTTGTTTTGTTGGTCTTTTTGAGACAGGGTCTCCCTGTAGCCCCAGCTGTTCCTGGAACTTGTTACGTAGACCAGGCTGGCCTTGAACTCACAGAGATCTGTCTGCCCCTGCCTCCCGAGTGCTGAGATTAAAGGTGTGTGCCACCACCACACCCAGCCCCCCTCACAACTCTTAACCAACAGAGCTCCCACCTAGACAATGCTATGAGCTCTTCCTAGCTTGTTTCCCATGGAATATAAGGTTTTCTCATACCATTTAATAAGTTTTCCTTCTGGACTTTTTCCTGTGTGTTGCTGTGACAAAATACCTTGACAAAAGCAACTTAGGGGAGAAAGGGTTGATTCTGTTCAAAGTACAGCCCATCACGGAGGGCAGTCGAGACAGCAGGAACTCGAAGCAGCTCCTCACACTGCATCCAGAGTCAAGCCAGAAATGATGAACACTTCAGACAATCCCCCAGGCTTGCCGGGAGGCCCCTCCCCCACGTGCTTCGAGCTTCTCGATCCCGTCAAGCTTGGCTCTCTGCCTGGTCCACCTCCCTGCTTGTCCCTCTCCCGTCCAACTTCTTGCCCATCTTTTTGGTCTTTTCGAGACAGGGTCTCCCTGTAGCCCCAGCTGTCCTGGAACTCACATTGTAGACCAGGCTGGCCTTGAACTCACAAAGATCCGCCTGCCTCTGCCTTCCAAGTGCTAGGATTAAAAGCGTGCGCCACGACGCCAGGCTCTCTTGTCCATCTTTAAAGTTCAGATCATCACTGTTCTGACTGTACCCTTCCTTTCCTGAACAGACATGAGGAGGCAGGCACACAGCTGGTCCCGCACCTCTCTGGCCACACCTGAACACAGTGTCACCCACCGGATCCTCTGCAGGTGACCGGGCCAGGCAAGTAGGGGAGAAAAGCCAGAGTCCCTTTCCTCACGCCTTAGAACATGGCAGGCACAATGGAGAGCTAACTGCTTCTCCGTATGTACTGTGCTCACCAGCAGACATCCAAGCCTGGTCAGGAGGCCTGCTGAGTCTCCTCTTGCAGGCCCTATGGACACAATAGCTCGGTGTCTCCACATAGGAGTCCAGGCCTCTGTGCCCACCAGCTCTACGCCTGCAGCAGCAGGTTAGTGACAGGGCTCCAACCCTCAGAACTCCAGCACCCACAGAACAAGGCCTGTGGTCAGCCATGTTTTTACTCTTTGGTAAAGAAAGTTTTGTTCTATTAATGCAAACAAGTACAAAGCAGATGTAGAGCTTAGAAGCCAGAGTTCCCGCCCCTGCCACTCTGCCTGCCCCTTCCCCAGCTGGCCTGGCCTTTGGTCTTATAACACTTCAGCTGGGAGACCAGCCTCCCCACCTGGCCTTGTCTTTTCACTCCTCTGCGGCGGGGGAGGGCTTGTTCTTACCCTCTCTTCCTCTCTGCTGTTCCCCAGTGTGATTTTGGTTAAGTCAATGTATCCACGATAGGACTGGAAATACCGGCTGCTTAAACAAGTTTGTTAGCACATATGTAGCCCAATGTTTTTAAAGTCAATTATTTTTTAATACTTGTCAGTTCTTGGACAGGGATTCTGCTTGCTGTTGTTACATTCAAGTCTTATGTTACATCTTTGGACACAGAGGTATACCGATTTGTGTGGGTTTTGTGTTGCCATGTTGTTTTGGGGGTCTCATGGTGAGTGACTACATGCATTGTTTGGGTGTGTACCCTTTGCTGTGGCACCCTAGGAGTAGATTCTACTGAGAGGGGAGGCAGCCAGAGCTCCCACTCTCTCCACAACTTGTAGTTGTTCAGAGGGGCAAGCCAATGAGGTGGGCCCGTGCCTCTTGCTTGTGTGGTCCCTTCTCTGTGGCCTGTAGGTCCCAGCCCTTCCCAATGCCCAGACCTTGCTCTGCTCCTCTTAAGGGTGCCACTGTTCCCTGAGCCCCTGCTCTGCTCCTTGCCCCCCCCCCTCCCCTGCAAGGCCTGGTCCCATCTGCACATGTCCTTATTCTGACCACAGCAGGCTGCCTGGCAAGGCAACCTCACTTGGAATGCCAGACACTGCATGCAGAACTGCCTGGCCCACCAATTACAGCACCTCTCAGCCCAGTCTGATCTCCTTCCAACCAGCAAGGCACCTGAGTGCAACTCCCATAGCCAGAGCCTTCCAGGTCTGGTTTAGCCCTGTAATCTGAGGTCTCGGGGCTGAGCCTGTCAGTCTGGCATGCTGGTCCTTAGCTCTGGGGTTTCTTAGTTCTTTTTTAACTTCTTGGTTCTTTCTGAACCCTCTCAGTTTCATCCAAGGCATGTTGTATTTACTTTTTTAATTTTTTTTTTATTCTTGTATGTGTATGAATGTACTGTCTGCATGTAGGTTTGTGCACCCATGTCGTGCAATGCCTCGGAGGTCAGAAGAGGGTGTCGGATTCCCCTGGAACTGGAGTTAATGATGGTTTTCAGCCGTCATGTGGGTGCTGGGGATCGAACCCGGGTCCTCTGCAAGAGCAGTCGGCGCTCTTAACCACTGGGCCATCTCTCCAGCCCCAAATTATTTTTTTTATGTGTATGAGCATTTTGCCTGCATACATGTAAGTGCACCCATATCATGCAGTGCCCACAGAAGCTACAGGAGGGTGTCAGATCCCCTAGAACTGGAGTTCCAGTTGTTAGCTGCCATATGGGTGCTGGGAATCAAACCTGGATCCTCTGCAAAAGTAGCCAGTGCTCTTAACTGCTGAGCCATCTCTCCAGCTCCATTTACTTCTAATTCTTTTTTTTTTTAAATTTTATTTATTTATTTATTTATTTATTTTTGTATGTGTATGAATGTACTGTCTGCATGCAGGTCTGTGCACCCGTGTCGTGTAATGCCGCGGAGGTCAGAAGAGGGTCTCGGATTCCCCTGGAACTGGAGTTCTCCTGGAATTGGAGTTACAGACGGTTCTTAGCCGCCATGTGGGTGCTGGGGATCGAACCCGGGTCCTCTGCAAGAGCGTCGGTGCTCTTAACCACTAGGCTATCTCTCCAGCCCCATACTTCTAATTCTTTAAAAAGGATTCTGGGCTGGGCTCAATTAAAACAATCAGAGGTGGTTTCTTGCCACGGCAGGTGTGTTCTCCTCTCCCTCCTGAGTGGACTGTGCAACTGTGTCCCCCCTACAAACCACCAGCACTGCTCAGGATTCCAGACACACTTGGCTCACAGTGCACCTTGAGCTCTGTCTGTCTCTCAGCACAGGTTTGCTGGTGACACTGGCATTTCCTCAAACCTCAAGGCTGGAAGCCCTGATCACAGTGAAAACAAGGAGCCTGAACCCAGGAGCCTCTCATCAGAAGCAGCGACATCTGTGAGCCTAGGGTAGAGAGTTCACCGACAAGGTGGGCCCAGAGCCACCTGGGCTCAACAGATCCCACAGGTTCAATGTCTTCCCCCAGGGCAGGGGTGAGGGTATGGGAGGGGTGGCAATGCTGGCCAGCAACTATGGTCGGAAGAGGATGAGAGGCAGGAAGATGTTGACCTGTTGAGGCTCCCCCCATGGCAAACAATCCCGGGATCTCTTTTCTGACTCTGTGGGCCCCTGTGCTGTCGCTTCCAGAACTGCTACGAGAGTCGTGCAGCCTCCTGAACTCTGGCTGAGCTATGGTTGCCAAGTGACAGTATCAGGAGGTGGGTGGGCCTGAGAGGTGGCCTGGTCACAGAAGGCCACCCTCTCTAATGGACCTGGGCTGGGGAGGGAACCATTCTCATGGACGGTGCTTTCTCCTGAGGAAAGCCCTGTCTCCCCCACCCAGAGGGGCAGCCTGAGGATACCTGGCCTGTGGGGCCCCGGTGCCTTCTGACTCACCTGGGGACAGCCTCCACACTGTAAGCAATACACACCGGTTCTTTACGAAGAACCCAGCCTAGGGAACTGCGGCAGTGCGAAGCAGGAGGCCTCCGCCAGCCATCAACGCCCACTTAACCTCTAAGACCCGATCCCACACCTCCAGCTAGACCTTTCAGCCGATAACTGCCACACACCAAAGGGAGGCCACTCCACTTTTCCTTAGAACCCTTCCTGTCCCACCTCTCCCTGAAGCATCTATAGGCACCTAGAGCAAGCAACAAACACAAAGGGTTTCACCTGGAGGCCACCAGCGGGACACCCTATCTCTGACTCCCTGGACTGTACAGTCGTGGAGAAAACACTGGCTTCCTTCCTCCTGCTTGCTCCGGAATGGGAGGACCTGTCCTTGGCTCCAGCAAAGAGCTCAGAGAACACTCTCTCCTGCACTCTCTGCCATTGGCCTCTCAAATCCCCTCCTCAGTGGTCAGTCCTCAGTGGTCAGTCTCCTGACGCACTGTCCTCCCACTGGACACCCCTTTGCAGTCTGTCCAGTGTACAGGAGCTCGGAGATGGGTCCTTAGTCTTCCCTCCCTCTGGACATGGTACGCAGTAAGAAGCCACCTCCAAGCCAGCATCCTGGTCCTTGTTCCAGGTCTGGACCCGACTCTGCAGCCACCTGATGCCTGATACCATGCACAGCAACCTCTCTGCTAGAATCTCCACAAAAGTGCTTTATCAATCTCCATTCCCAGTTCTTCAGTGCCGACTTACCTGATGATCAGGCCTAGCTTTAAAGAGCTGCAGGAGACGTAAGTTCCAGCCAACTGCAAATATTGACCTCTAAAATAGAACCTTATGTCACCTGTAAATGCAACTATTAAAATCGAGGCTCTGCAATGGAATGGCCCCGGTCACCTCCAATTCAGAGAAGCCAGCTTATCCCTGAGTGCCAGCAAGCTGACCCCGCCTCTTCTCTGTGCCCTCCTGCCTCCCTCCCTGGAGATCCTAAACCGTCCATTACAGACTCCTGCCTGCAATTGCTCTCCTGACGCCCCTGTTGTAACTTCTCGCAACACAGGTATGTCTATACATTGAATCAGACATGATTTCACACAACCATAGGCTGTGTTCCTTTTCTCTGGGTGAGTTATTGCTACATTCACTGGATCGACACCGAGCATCTACGTTTTGAGAAACAAAAATCTCAGAAAAGCTGGTTCAAGGAAGTACACAAGACATATTATTTCCCATCGGTTCACCTGTGGAGGACAAACATCCACCTCAGCAAGTCATGCAGGTGATGAGATGCAGTGGAAGAGCAGACCTCAAGCCTATGCACCTGAATTGAGACAAAATTGAGGGTCACAAGGCTTGCAGGGCTCCTTCACGCTTCCCTCACGGTGCCCCTCCCACCCTTAAAACACACACTTACTCCCTAGGGCCAAGGCTACACCAAGCCTGGAGATGGGTTAGGGGATGTGGCCCTCCCTGGGCAGGGACCCTTCCCTAGAGAGAGAGACCCTGGAGACAACAGGAAAGGCAGGTCCCAGCCATGCCCATGGCCTCTGCTGGGCCAGGCCCTCCTCCACCCAGAGGGACAGCTTGAGGATGCCTAGCCTGTGGGGCCCCCGGGGCCTGTGCCTCCATCTATTTTGGGTAGAATCCTGTTGATTCTGTGTTGCTGATGGCCCAGGGCAGTCGCGGGCTCAGTGCTAAGAACAAGGACACTGTTCCAGCCTGCTCAAAGCCACAATGAGCATCCTCCAGGTGTTCCTGTTGTCTCCACCCGGACCCACTGTCTTTTCTATCCTGTGATCCCAAGTGTTTCCACCCAGGCAGAAGTCTGGCTGCATCAGCCTGAGGTGAGTCCACCCCACTCTCCACCGAGAGGCTAGGCCCCCTCGCGGCACTGGTCTCCACTCAGTGCCTCTCCCTAGACAGATGGCTCTGGCCCCAGGTCTGTGTGTCTTCAGCACTCCTGCTGAACTGCTTCATTGCTATGGTTTACACCACGTCCTGCACCTGCCTGGCACAGCCTCCCGCATTGTTCCCTGAAGTGCTGGGCATGTACACATTCTCCACAGAAATGGTCAAGTAAACCAATCTGGGCAAGGTGTGCTAGACAGGTGTCAGCTACACACTGCAAACAAGAAACAGAGTCTGGGAAGCCTCGAAGCCACTACTTGCCATCACAGATAGTTTTAAGCTCCCTTAAGTCTGCAAAATGCAGCCATGTTCCTGGCCTTCTGCAGATAACCACGGTGGGGGTGACAGGCGAGCTACATCCCTCATCTCTTGGCATGGGTTCCTTCTCAGAGGAAATCATACCAGGATGTGCTATTAGCCTTAGGGTTTTCTTTTTGATTTTTTCACACAGGTTCTCATTAGGTAGACCAGGCTGGTCTTGAACTCAAGATCTTCCCAAGTGCTGAAATTATGGGCATTCACCACCACTCCTAGCTCTGACTGATTTTTCAATTTATGAATTTGTATTCTGGATAAATAACCACCCTCTGCTTCCAAAACCAGAAGGGGTTAATATATTCTTTGCTGATGTTTTTGCCAAGAGCATGAATCACAGACAGAAGAAAAACGAGCCCGGAGGAGAAAATTCAGTGTTTTCTCCCTTTCAGAAATCCAATCTACAGGTTTTATGATGTGTTCCTCACTCAGGTGCAGCTTTGGGTTTGGGGTGATCTGGGGAGGCAGAGTGCAGCTCGGATGTTGCTGGGAATGCTTCAGACCGGCAGGTTTGAAGCAAAATATGGTCGGGGTGTGCAAGGGAATCACTTCACTTCCGAATTCCGGGTCTACCTCATTGGGTCTCCAGGGACAACGGCCCTGTCGCCCTTGGGGATTTCTGACAGAGCCAGGTGCTCCTTCACCCTTAAAATGATCTTCAGGTCCCACCGGCTCTCCACCACCTCCACCTGGGGTTTCAGGAGTGGCTTCAACAAATCTGTTTTTCAAAGGAGGGTTGGCATCCTTAAATTCAAGCACAGGTCCACGTGCCGCCTACCATTTTAAAGCACATCAGAGGAGGGGGACGTTTCTGAGCATGTGTGAAGGGCCCTCAAACCACTGCAAGGGCTTGCCACGGTAAGTGAGCAGTAGCCACCAGGGAGGCTGTGTCCTAATGTCCATCATGGGAACACACAGACCACACCTGGCCCTGGTTCCCACCTACCCACCTCTTCCCAGTGGGTTGGCAGGCACATGTCTTCTGCAGTCTGTCTTTTCCCTGTCTTCCCAAGGGCCTCCAAAACGTTTAGGCAAGTGCAATATCTGGGGCCTAGTAGCCATGGCCTGGTCTCTGTGGCTTTTCCAAAAAGCAAAAGGGGCTAAGGTTAGACCAAGGCCCCTCCCTAAGCTGTGTCTGAAAGCTGGGCAAGAGCGGCCTGGACAGCCTGGAATGGGGCTGTGGGGACATGGAGCCTGCAGCCTGGGGCTAAAGCTGGCCGGAGGCAGTGGTCGCGGGTAGCTGGGCCCTGGACACGCGGGGAGCGTTGCACCCGAGCACAGGTGAGGGGGGCCTGAACCCGAGCACCGAGGCTGGCCCCGGGCACCGGGTAGGGACGTGTCGAGGGCGGCGGGCGCCCGGCCTGCAAGTGCGTCGCGCGCCGGGCGGTTGGGGCCCCGCCGGGCCGGGGGGTGGGCAGTTGGCGCGGGGCCGAGCGTGGGCGCGGACGGTGGGCCACGCGTGGGTCCGAGCGGGGCCGCTAAGCCATGGATGAGGTGGGGCCGTGGGTGCGGCGGGGCCGTGCGCCCTGGCCCCGGGGCCGAGCCGGCGGCGGGACCCGGCGGGCGGGCGGGCTGGCGGGCAGGGCAATCCCGGAGCGGCTCCGGAAATCCAGCCGGGTTTTGACTCCGATCGCCCACGGCGCCCGCGGCCGGCGACTGTAACAAAGAACAGGCGGCGCGGGGCTGGACCGGGGCGGGCGCGGCGGGGCGCGGGCGGAGGCCGGGACGGGGCCGGGCAGGGGGCGCGGGCCGCGGCTGGGGGCGCGCGGCGGGGCGGGCGGCGGGCGCGGGCCCGGGGCTTTACCTGCCTTTGGAATGTGCAGAGCGGGATCGGATCCGGACTCCGGGTTGCGATCCGCTCCGGAAACTGCGCAGCACCGGAAGCCGGGGGGGCGGCGGCGCGGCATCGTGGGAGTTGTAGTCCGCATCCCGGCGTGGGCGGGGCGGGCCAGGGGCTGGTACTGGAGAGCAGGCCACGGGCTGCGTGGACGGGGAGCCGGGGAGCGGGCTGAATGGACCAAGAGCTGGGGATGGGAAGTCAGGAAACTGGCCGGGTGGATGGGGAGTCAGGGAACGGGCTGCGTGGACTAGGAGCCGGGATGGAGAGCGGGGGCAACCGGCTTCGTGGACGGGGAGCCTGAGAACCGGCTGCATGGATAGAGAGCTGGGCAGGCGCTGTTTGGAGAAGGATCTGAGGGGACAGGCCGTGTGGATGGGGAGCCAGGGAAATTGTGTGGATGAGTCTTGAGATGGGCTGGGTGGATGGGGAGTCCGGGAACTGGCAGAGAGCTGGCCAGACGCTGCAAAGACCAGAGAAGCCCGGGACCCCTGGAACTGGTGGAACAGGCTGTGTGGAGCCAGAGGAAGGGACTGATTGGACCAAAAAGCTGGGCAGGGGAGCTGCGCAGGCAGGGTACATGTATACAAGGGAGCTAGTAGAGCGAGCTGTGTGGACAAGGAACATTCTTGTCCTTCTACACACTTCTAGATACATCCCCCACCCCACCATCCCATAGACCCCCTTCATTGGCACAACTCATTCTAAGATGCCCAGTAGCCAGTTCTCTGGGCCTCTGTACACTAAATAGGATTAACATGTATGAATAGACTCAGGTTGCTTACATGTGGTAAATCGGATAGGTCACAGCAAGAAAAAAAACAATGTAAAGTTAGGGCTACAGAAGGCACAGTGCCGCTAATAAGAAGCTAAGCATTTTGCATTGGAACCAGGGTATGGAGCAAACTTATTTCAAAGACTTGCTCTTGAGGGCAGAGCGCCTGCTGCCAGGGTAGCTTGCCCATACAAGGGCCACTAGGATGTTGTTTCCCAAGGACTGGTTCCATCAGACACAGCTGCCCAGGCACTCAGGCCACCATAGTGGTGGTCCAAGGGGTGGGCTGTGGAACTGGCAAGAGTCCTTGATATCAAACACATGCTGCTGGTTTTGCATGCATGCAGAATGCAAAGGTCATGAAGGCCTCCACCCAGCTTTCAAAGAAAGGTGAAGGCAGGCATGTAGCAGCCTGAGAATCACTGTGTGGACTGAGGGGCTGAAGAAGTAATGGAGCCCTCTGGAGCTGGAGATGCCAGGACTGCAGACCTGCTGATGACAATACCTACATGTAGCAAGCAGAGCCAGCATAGGGAATTGTCCTGACGGCTGTCCAGCCGTGCTGTGCAAGCCTGTTTGGGCCCACAACTGTGCTCCAGCACCCTTTGGATGTCAGACATGGACCTATAGACCTGGGTGCTTTCCCTACTGCGTTTTGGTCTTGCTTTGGTCCCATCTTTCTGTGTCCATCCTTCTTTGGAATAGGAATACCAACTCTGAGCCATGGGGGTCACAACTAAGAGTTTGTCTGGAGTCGGAGGAAACATTAAGACCTTGGGGACTCTTAGAGGTGGACTTAATGTATTTTGCATTTTGAGATGAACAATAGTCTTTGGGGTTCTGGGACAGAACATTGTGGATTAAATGATGTGTCCATCAAGATTCCTGTGTTAAATGCTTGGTGCTCAACTGGTGATGCTAACTGGGAGGTAGAAGCTTTAGGAGATGGGGCTTCTCTGGTGGAGGTAGTGCCTCTGAAGGTCATACCTGGGTCTAGGTGCCCCCCCCACCTCCCACTGGGCACAATGGAAATGACTCCACACTTCCATTGCCATGATAGGTTATGCCCACTTCCACCTCAGAGACGAAGGACTAAACCAAAAGAGTGAGCCAAAAGCAACTCTCTCCTCCCCTGTGTCCGACAAACATTTTGTCACAGTGAGAAGGAAGCTGTTGTTTAGCACCAGCAATTCCTCACTGCTGGAGGCTCTCATCTAAACATGAAGCCTTCACTGCAAGGCCTTAGCCACCTCTATGCCCACCTCTAGCTTTTTAAAAAATATTTTTGAATTTTATTTATTTTTCTATGTGTATGAATGTCCTGTCTGCATGTAGATTTGTGCACCCATGTCGTGCAATGCCACGGAGGTCAGAAGAGGGTGTCAGATTCCCCTGGAACTGGAGTTCTCCTGGAATTGGAGTTACAGACTGTTCTCAGCCGCCATGTGGGTGCTGGAGATCGAACCCACATCCCCTGCAAGAGCAGTCGGTGCTCTTAACCGCTAGGCTATCTCTCCAGCCCCTAGCTTTTTATTTTTTATTTTATTTTTTAGAATTCAACTGCATTTTATTTGACACAAAATACAATATGGCTACAGACCAGCAAACTGAAAACACAAATAAGACATGGTTCTACCTACATTATAATTAACAGGAAGGCAAGTCACTAAATGAGTAATAAAACGGGTAAGCTTGAAGGAAGGATTCTTCCTGTAATGTCCATACTTTTGGAATTCCCACTCTGTTGTCCAAAGGGCACACCTGCCGTGTTTTGAGCCAGCGAGAGATGCAATGGAAGTGAAAAGCATGATTACAGACTCCCCATGCAACAGTGCACTCTTCGGAAGTAGCGGATGCCTGGTTGGCTTGACACACTATGCAAAGAGCCATAATGTGGTTCCTGCAGATGGCACAGTTATCAACCACAATGTCCCAGGCCCAGAGGGCTACTGCATTCCACTTTTTCACTTCAAAGCGTTTCTTGCCCGCACTGCTGTTGGTGCTGCTGGGAGTATCCGCATCCATCACTGCCACCATTTTGGAAACACATGGTCTCCCTAGCTTTTTATTTATTTTTTATTTATTTTTTAAATTTTTTTTAATTTTATTTATTTCTGTATGTGTATGAATGTACTGTCTGCATGCAAGTGTGTGCACCCGTGTCGTGCAATGCCGCAGAGGTCAGAAGAGGGTGTCGGATTCCCCTGGAACTGGAGTTCTGGAATTGGAGTTACAGACGGTTCTCAGCCGCCATGTGGGTGCTGGGGATCAAACCCAGGTCCTCTGTAAGAGCGGTCGGCGCTCTTAACCGCTAGGCCATCTCTCCAGCCCCGCTTTTTAAGAAATTTATTTTGCCAGGCATGGTGGCACGCACCTTTAATCCCAGCACTTGGGAGGCAGAGGCAGGTGAATTTCTGTGAGTTCAAGGCTAGCCTGGTCTACATAGTGAGTTCCAGGACATCTGGGGCTACAGGGAGACTCTGTCTCAAGAAGACAAAAAAAAATATTTTATGAATGTTTCTGCCTGCACATTTATACATACTGTTCCAGTAGAATCCAGAAGAGGGTGTTAGAACCCCTGGAACTGGGGTTCCAAACTGTTGTGAGCTGCTATATGAGTGCTGGGAACGCTTTTTACTTTTTAAGGTACCTGGCAAGGTGCTGAGGAGAGGACTTGGTGAGTAAGAGTGTTTGCAATGCAAACACAAGGGTGGAAGTTTGGATCCCAGCACCCATATAAAAGGCCAAGCAGGGCTGCACATTTCTCTAACCCCAACACTGGAGATGGAGTGGGGCTGGAGATGATAGGATCACTGGATCTTACCTGCCTAGCTCCAGGTTCATAGGAGATCTTGTCTCAAGGAAGACAAAAAATAATGTTAGAAAAGGATACCTGACACACTCCTCTGGCCTCCATGAGCACTTTCAAGAAACACACAAGAAACTGGCCAATTTTTCATACAGATAAAACAGCCTGTAGCATGTTGGTGCCATCAATATAGAAAAGCCAGTTTTGAATCTGTCCTATGCAAAGCGGGAATTGGCAGTGTCTACTGTGGAAAGCTGTGGCATGGACCTGGGGCATGCTATGGTCAAGAGGAGGGTCTGGTCTGGTCTGGTCTGGTGCTCTCCAAGGTGGCCACTGTGTGCTCATCCATCCTGGTGTCTAGCCTACCTGTGAGCCCCCTACGTGTTCTTTTCTAGGAAGTATTTATTGACACTCACCCATAGCACCCAGTATTTGCAGTGGTGCCTAATGTCAAACCAGCATGTTACCTGTGTTTGGACCAGCGTCCAGCTCCAGCCCAGACACCAGATGTTGGATGCATGGGCCAGGGTGCATGGAAGCTAAACTTTGTATGTAAGAGTTACCCACTCATGGCCATCCTTGTCGCCTGGGAACACAGAGACTGATGCCTTCACTTGGGAATAAGCAGGGAAGATGAGTTCATAGGGACAAGGGACCAAACCATGACAAGCAGGTGCCCCAGGGAACCCCTCTACAGGAGAAGGCAGGACTTGAGTCTGCCCAGCCTGTTGGATAGAAGTGATTGATGGGGATAAAGCAGAACATTTTTAAATTATTTTTTAAATTTTATCCATTTTTTATGTGTATGAGTGTACTGTGTGCATGTAGGTCTGTGCACCTGTGTCGTGCAATGCCGCAGAGGTTAGAAGAGGATGTCGTATTCCCCTGGAGCTAAAGACGGCTCTCAGCTGCCATGTGGGTGCTGGGGATCGAACCCAGGTCCTCTGCAAGAGCAGCAGTCGGTGCTCTTAACCGCTGAGCCATCTCTCCAGCCCCAAAGCAGCACATTCTAGAATGACGGAGGGTGGCTGATGTAGATCAGCCTGGGCTGGAGACAGGTCGGTGAGTACCTGGCGTCTCCCAGGAGAGGTTAGCCTGGGAAGCTGAGAAATCATGACCAGTTTGCCACCCAGCCTCCTCTTGGGATGTCAGCACAAAGCCACCCCCAATGGTCCACAGAGGCGACAACAGCCCTGTACACCCACCAAGTCCTGTCTAATCCCAGACATGGCAGGCTGTTGCCACCTTGCCCTGTGCAGTGGATGGGGCTGAATAGCTGTGGGTATGGCCATCCCTCCAGTGGGCTTGTCTCACAGCAGATGCTGGTCTGATGTGGAGAATGTATGAGGTTTGGCTCAGGAGTGATTCATCCTGAAGGGGAGGTGAAAGCAGCTGACCACTCCACACTGACCCATAGGCAGACAGGTGACACAAGCTGGCTGAAAGGATTGATGAGTAAGGAAGTCTAGGACCCGGGGTCTCCCTGGTGGCTCCCCATGCAGCAGCCCCCCAAATGCAATTTTTGTGTATTTCTGCACAGCCCAAGCGGATGAGACTTGAAGAGACCCCAGAAACATGACTGTGAAGACGACGGGAAGCCTGCAGCAGGTGGTACAGGCCCTGTTGCCATGACACCCTGTTCTGCGGTCCCACTCCCACCACAGAAACCACTGCCAGGCTCCATGAAGGCAGGCACTGTCACACAGTCATGTCTGACCTGTCACCTGTCCTCTCCATACCCAACCAACCCGTGAGGCTGTGAACAGGACAGACGATGGCTGCTCCCGCTTCCACTCCCGGAGGACAGCTCCTTAGTCTTTGTGCATCCTGTGCAGCTGGCCAGCACCCCGGATTCTTCCTGCCCCTCCACTTTACCCCTATGCACACGTTCATTTCCCAAACAGGACTCCCATGAACCACGCCAGGCTCTGGGGACTTGGGCCAAGACAGCCCCTGGTTTACACCACCCATAATTCATTCCCTGGAAGGTCTGTGAAACTGCTGAGTTCTAGTAAATTTTAGCCCCAGGCTGGATGATGCTCAACAACAGAGACCATCTAGGAACCCATGATGGAAAGCCTTTGTTTAAAGGTTCAGGGTGGGCACCAACACATCTCAGGACAGCCGGCTGTATCTGCCAGTCACATGCAGCAAAGGATGGCAGCAACTGAAATGTAAGAGAAATCTTCAACGTCAGGACAGCCCAGGACTCAGGGACAACTCCATGCAAGGTTTTCCATGGGTACATTTATTTCTTTGAGAGTTCAGTCAGGTTGCAGCCATGTATCTCCAAAGGAACTTGCTTCTAAAGTGCTGCCAAGGGATACAATCATCGTCAGGACGCCAGCCACCATGTGGATGCCAGCTACCACGAGGACGCCAGCCACCACGTGCCACTAGCACCCAGCTGCTTCCACACACCTGGGAAGCCTTTGCTTTCAGTCTCTCTGCAGTACAGATTTGATGAGACTGGGGCAGAAGACCACAGAATATTGGCCCAGAGGGTGACTCATGGGCCTCCACTCCACCACCCACAGTGACCCAGGCGACTTGGTATTTCCAACATTGATTACACAGAGAAAGACATTTTACCCGAAGATCCAAAAATAGGTGATCCGAGCTTGCACTGCTGAGTGTGGCAGCATCTCTGTCCCTGTACAGGTGCTTTGGTCTGTGGTTCTTGGCCTGTTTTGGTTGGCTGGGGTAGTGCAGACAATGCCTCATCCATGTTAGTACCCAGGCCTGTTTCTTTGCAGTGAAGATGGGTTTCAACTCCCACCACCCAGCAACATGTACTCTGAAAGTTCACAACTGACAGCCCCAATAGTGTTCACCAGAAAGGACCACTCTGAGTGGTAGCACTATATGAATCTTTCCCTTTTTGGTCCAGAAGAAAATTCAAATCTCTTCTGTAGATGCATCTGGGAAAACCAAAGCAAAAATCTGAACAGGCAACTGATTTGGAGCTGGTCAGCAGTGGTTTCCTGAGTAGCCGCAGCCGGGAAAGCAGGGCTGGTTTTGAATTTAAACTGAAATTTAAAATAAAGTGCTTTGTTGAAATCCTCCTGCTCACAGCAGGTTTTCAACTGGAGCAAGAGAGCCCTACTTCTGTTATTGCTACATCAACACACACACACACACACACACACACACACACACACATACATAGCTGTGAGCCATCCCTGCAAAAAGGGTACAGCCATGTTTTTAAACACAGCAAAAAAAGAACTATGGCCAGCTCACTCTGACCAACCTGAGATCTGCTTCCACGTTCCAGACACCCAGTGCATAGCGTTCATGAGAATCACTTTTAAACTAGCGCTCTGCAAAAATTTCATCAAGACAAAAACCAAAGCCACGAAAGCATGCAGAGGAGGTACAGGGACAGAGATGTAGTACATGTAGGTGTGGCTGGCACCTGCAGCACAATCCTAATGGGTCTTCACCTTTACTGACATTCAATTTATCATAAATATCCTACATCATAAAGAAACAGACATGGGCAGACAAACAGCTTAGAGAAGAGATTTCACAGTGTCGGGCTGGCCAGCTCTGACGGTGCCCTCCGCTGCTCTAGTGCTCTGGAGACGTGGAAAAGGCCGCCCAGTGGAGACGACTGCAGAGCAAGCTGGAGCACAAGAGCAGGAGCCCTCACGCTCATCTGGAGGCTAAGACATCTGAGAGTGGAAGTGTGACCTGACATTCTGACACCTTCACACCTGAGGAAACTAAACCCTCTTAAATTCCAAAACCAAACAAACCAACACAATCATATAAGTTGAGTATCCCTACCCCCCAAATTCCAAATCCCAAGCTTTCTTGTGCATCATGGTGTTCAAAGTTTCATATCTCTGAGAAGTTTGGAGTTTAAGAGTTTGGGGCTTAGGAATGTTCAACTGGTTAAAAAAAATCTATTCCAGAATCTGAAAGACATCTGCACCAGTTCTGGCCCAAAGCACATTGGATAAGGAACTAAATCCACACTAAATGTAGGTAATCCGAATCAAACTTCTGACACCTAAGAGCCTCTTAGAATTGATCGCTGTAGGTCACAGGTCTGTACACCATATGAAATAATAAAAATATTTCAAGTAAAGTCCAGCATGTAAGTGATTTCCATTTCTAAAAAGAATAATGTTGCTCACTGGCTTTGAGGACCAACTTGGTACAAGTCCATTCTGGAACTTCGTAGTGATTAACATTAGAATGTCATCTCCAAACACAAAGTACGCTTCAAAGGTCACTTGGTAATTCCTTGAGTTTTCCTTGTTTTCCTCTTTCTTCTATAGTTTTATTGAGAAGGGGTCCCAGCATATAGCCCAGGCTGGCTTTTAAGATGGCATCCTCTTCCCTCCACCTCCTATATTGTGAATACCAGGCCTGCTCCACTACACCCAGCAAGAATTTTCAAATGTTTATTTGAAAGTAAAATCTCACTGGGCCTGGTGGCTGAGGCCTGTGCTCCCAGCCACTTGGAGACCAACAGCACGTTTGATCTACATGAACCCAAGTCAAGAGCAGCCTGGGCAACTTCAGCCCTAGCTCACAAATAAACACTGAAAAGAGAGTTGGAGTTGTAGCTCAGTGGACAAGTGTTTCCCTAGTATACAGAAAGCTCTAAGTTTAATCCCTAGAACCTAGGGCAGGGGTGGGGGAGTGGGGGGGGGAGAGCAGGGAAAGGAAAGATTTCTAATGTAATTTTCCAATCTTTCTCCCAAAAAAACAAGGAAGGGAGAAAAAAAGTCAACACATTCCCGTAACTGTGGCTTTCATGGACATTTTTGGTCATCACAACAGCCCTTGAAATACATGTTTAGGATTATCAGAAGAACGGAGAGGAAGGTGCTTGCTCAACCTCATATCATATCAGTAACACAAGTCAGGCTTGCGGATGAGCTATATGAGAAATGAATCTTTTTAAATGGTCAGAACGCCTCACCCCATGACAACAGCTCTCTTAGAGCCTGTGTTCCAATAGCAGCATATTCAAAAGAAGAGTGCCTTGAGATCCCCATGAGTCCACCCAGTGTGTGGATGAGGACAGTGGTCTAATGGTTCTATGGGCATAGAAAAGCTGGGTGCCAAGCCTATCATTTTCTTACAGTAAAACAAAATACAGACACCCCAAAATGTGGCCAGAAGCTCCTGCTCACAGAATTCTGAATAAAAAGAATTTCCTGCAAGTTTGGCCCATTAGTTACTAAACTCCCATGCTAAAGACTAACTGGTGCCTGAGATGCAAAGTAATCTCCTCAGTTGCCCTGGAAGTTCTTTGTTTCGTCTGCTGGCAATATTTGGCAAGAACTCTAAGTGTACGTAGTCATCCCCTGTGAGCTGTCACTCCCTGCCCCTAGTTACCTATGTCAGGTTCAGTGCTTAGTGTGTTTCCCATGCCACGGGTAGGAACAGAGCCCCTGACACGAGAGATAATGAAACCACATCAAATTTATACACCTCCACTTGCAAGTGGGCGCAGAGTAAACCTGGGAAAGTGTACAGCATAATGCATAGGATGGACTTAGTGTTTACGTAACTTTTCAACTTCTATGGCTAATATCAAAGGCAAATGCCTTCTTAACTTGTCAAAGCATGTCTTTTCCTATTATAATTTCTGCACAGATTAAAAACTCCTGCCTACATCCACCTCCCTGTCCCTAGGACCTTGTGTACTTTTTAATTCTAAGCAGCAAGTTAGGTAAAGTGGCCCTCCATCCTGTTCACAGCCACAGCCCAGAGGGACGCCTCTTCCTTGACCCTGGTGGAGAAGAGTTGGAGACTAGGGATCCCTCAGGCCCCGCTGTGCAGTGCATCAGAGCCACGGTTTTACTATTCCATCTCGACACTTAGATCACAGTGACAGCTGGAGCCGGCCGGTCCCTCTGAGCATCTGATGGCAAACTGTACTGTCTCGGCCCTCTTTGGGGAAGCCTCCTAGCTGGAGATACGGGTTACTTTTTTCCCTCTTTAAAATACAAGATTGTTGAAAACCAACAAGAAGCTAGGCAAGCAGCAGCTAGCTGCTGGCTCCTGTTGCCCTGCTGAGGGACGCCCCATCTTCCTGCTTTGGGGCAGGGGGTGATTCTGGCTATGTGCAGGCCTCCCCAGGGGCTCCATTGATAACGTGTTTGCCTCTATGCCTGGCAAGCAGCTTCTTGTTCAGGAACTGGCTGAGAGTTGCCCCCTTCCTCCTCGGACCCTCCTGGGGCTGCAGGAATACCAGGTCATTATGTGACTGGCTCATGTTTGGGTCTTTCTGATGATGTCGCCGACGAAAGAAGAGCTTGGCACCTTTCCTTAGGATTCCTCCTGCAAGAGGGGAGCACAAGAATGATCAGGACCCGTGAGGAGGGCCGACTCTGGGAGGCAAGAGAAAGCGAAGACACTAGGCACCTGTGACAGAGGCAGCCATTTCCTCAAAGAGTGGGCGCTGCCCACAGGAACAAACGCCACAGCCTAGCTTGTGGGAGACCACTTTTCAGGTTGAAATGAAGTGTTCTAACAATAGGAGTGGCAAGCCTACACCTCCAGGGAGAAGCTCCCTGCCACTTCAAGGGCAGGCAGGCTGGGGTCCCTTCCGTTCCCCTCCTTCCACTAGGAAGCATGTAATGGTCACAGCTGTGCTATGCACTCAGGAAGGAGGGGCATGCTCCTGATGCAGGCTAAGAGCCCTGAAAGCACAGGGCTCAGGTTCTCAGTAAACTATTACTCTTTGGGGAGTAAGATTTATTGTTTAAAAAAATTAACTCCAGGGATTAGAGAGGTGAGTCAGTAGTTAAGAGCACTGGCTGCTCTTTTGGAGTACCTGGGTTCAGTTCCCTGCATCCACATGGCAGCCAACAACCTGTAGTTCTAGGGGATCCAACGCCCTCTTCAGACCTCCATGGACACTGATTGACATGGGTGCACTTATACATACATGTGGACAATAAACTCATATACATAAAATAAATAAAATATTTTAAGAATAAAAATAATTAACTCCAGAGACACTGGCTGCTCTTGCAGAGGACCTCGGCTCTAGTCCCATCCTCCACATGGCAGCCAACAACCTTCCCTAACTTTAGTTCCAGGGGATCTGACACTCCATGTAGCTTCTGTAGGCAGCGCACATGAGTGCATTTACATGTGGTCAAAAACACTTCATACACATAAAATAAAAACAACAAAAATGTAAAAATTGCTTCTAGATCATTGGTGCACACAGTAGGACTTCACATCTACTTATCCATCAGTCTATTCCCCACACACGCATCCAGATCAGACTAAACCACATGGAAGTTGTTCATTGATCCTTTCAAACTATAAAATTTCATGATCCACTGGAGCTCAGTGGAAGAGGACCTACCTAGCATGTGCAAGGCCCTGCTTCCATTCCCAGAATGAAAAAGACAAAGAAAGAGAAAGAGAAAAAGACAAGAAAAGGGAAAGCAGCCCTCCATTCTGTGTGGTTCTGATTCTCTGCATGGATGGCAGGTGGGGGAATACAGGACGGAAAGTAAAGGGCAGCACTCGGTGTGTCGAAGTTGGCTCCAGATGAGGTGGTGCAGGCTAGCACACAGGGACAAGATTGGCTTGCCAGCATTTTCCTACCCATTAGTTTGTCATCCTATCAACCAAGGCCCAGGATGGCCAAGGAAAAGACCCAAAGGAGGCCTGTGAAGCAAGCTGCCCTTTGTATGGAGGGGTTGATGACTTAGCAGGAGAAGAAGCCTGGTACTTCATGTGTTAGTCTGTTCCACGTGTGACTCACATTCACCTCCAGCACTGTTCATGGAGAGGATGGAGAACAGGTGTGTGCACCCTGCATGAACTGTGCCAACACGCTGGCATCAGAGGTGGGAGAAAGCCTGCCAGGACTCTCACTGGCATCCACATTCTCTGTGGAGAAAGAGACTGGTAGCTTTAAAAGGCCCCTGGCAGCCTGAACTTAGGGACAACCTCCCCTGGCCCTGTGGGGAAATAGAAACTGGAGAGGCCCAAAGGGCTGAGCTAATTTAATCTGGACAAAGCTGTCAGAAAACTTGAAAAAAAAAAAAACTCCCTTGAACAAAAAAATTGCCCATCATGAGGTGCCACTAGATAGAGTTTCACAATTATCCAGCCAGCAGCCGTGCACTGAGGCTGGCGGATGCTGAAGGGGATAAAGAGGGAGGTAAGAACAGAGTGGGGAGATCTTCCAAGACCAGCTGAAGCGCAGGTAGGTAGGCGCTGGGTGCTTCAGCAAGGCGGATTGTTGTTTGATTTAATTTAGTTGTCTTTGGCCTGATTGGCTTTTGTGGCTGTGGGGACGGAGTTATCGTCCCAGCTGGTATAAAAGGTGGGTTTGTGTGAGTCTTGTGATCGGAGATCTCCCAAGACCAACTGAAGCACAGGTACCAGGGCATGGCTAAAGAGAACATCCCCCACCCCCCCGCAACTGGGATTACCAAAGTAAGGAGTCCAAGTGGATTCTTTAGAGAACCTTCAGAACAGAAAGGGATGAGTGAGTTGGTCCTCCAATAGAAAGCCTAAAGCTTAGAGAATCAACACTCCATAAGCAACGAGTAAAGGAAAAAAAAAAACAAATCAATCAAACAAACAATGAAGGCATCTGAAGGAGGCAAGCAAATCAAGTCTTCAACACACTGAAGAGGCATTTGGGACCCGCATTGGAATACAGGCAAGGAGAAGCACATATGCCAGGAACACAAAGAAGAGAAAACATGGGAAAGGTTCAGGATAATCCCACACCAAGCTCTACCAAACCTGTGGAAGATTCCTACAGTGGGATCCCCCTGGGGATGGCCCAGGACACAGATATCAGATATACAATTGTGAACATACTTAAATAAGTACAAGATTATAAAGAGTAAATCAAAGAATTAAGAAAAGAGAATGAAGAACTCAAGAAGGACCTAGAGAGAGAGAATGACAAACTCCAGAAGGAAGTGGAAACACTGAAAAGATCCCATGTTGAAAAAGATAAGGAAACCAACCAGCGAAGCAAAGAGCTACAGGAAGAGATTGAGAAGCTCCAAAAGGAAGTGGAAATACTAAAGAAATCAGAAGAGGAAATGATAAAGGAAATCAAACACTCATCCAATCAAGAGGAAAGGAATGGAAAAAGCCTCAGAAGTAGAATGGATGAAACAAAACAAAGAATATCAGACCTGGAAGATAACACAGAACAACTAAAAATCTCAAGGAAAGATTATAAAAAATTTAAAAATACAAAAAGTGGAACAACCAGGAACTGTGGGACACTATGAAAAGATCAAACCTCCACATCATAGGAATAGAGGAAGGAGAAGAATCCCAAGAGAATGGTATTGATCAGATCTTCAATGGAATAATAGATGAAAATTTCCCCAAACTAAAAAAAGACAAACCAATACAAATACAAGAAGCACATAGAACTCCAGACAAGATCAGAAAAGAAACTCTCCATGCCACATCACAGTTAAAATTCTAGACACCCAAAACAAAGACAAAATCCTTAAAGCCACAAGAGAAAAACAACAAGTGACCTATAAGGGGAAACCTATCAGAATTACAACTGACTTCTCAGTGCAAACTATGAAAGCAAGAAGAACATGGAGCAAAGCATTCCCAGTGTTAAAGGACAATAGATGCCAACCCAG
>VZQC01010581.1:523555-570382 GCA_009823505.1 Rhizomys pruinosus | reverse complement strand
CCTGGAAGTGGAGTTACAGACGGTTCTCAGCCGCCATGTGGGTGCTGGGGATCGAACCCAGGTCCTCTGCAAGAGCAGTTGGTGTTCTTAACCGCTAGGCCATCTCTCCAGCCCCAGGTTTGATAATCTTGTACAAAAAAAATATATATAATAAAAATAAAAATAAATAAATAAAGAACAGAGTGAAAAGACCTTTGCTCGGCCCCAGGCCTAGTGTCTCCACTGTGGGGTGGGCCATCCCTGGGTAAGTGGCCCACCCTGCCAAGCACCAGGGAGAGTACTCCAATGGCTGGTACTGTGTGTGGACATGGAGACACTCATGCAGCTAATTCTGTCTTATTAAGAGCAACTGCTAAGCACTGGGCTGGGCTGGGCTGGGCTGGACTGGGCCTGGGGCTGGGCTCCAGTGCAGAAACTCTTAGCTTCAGGTAGCATCGACAGGTTGCCTGGGTTGGGGGTAGGGAATGAGGGTCTAGGAAGATTTCTGAGCTACAAGCACCTAGAGTTAACCTTACACTGGGCTAACCTTTGAATCCCCAAAGAGCATGTGCAGGTTGGGTGCCCATACTTCAGGAGGTGGAGGAAGTTGGAGGGCAGATGGAGGCTTCAGGAAGGGACACATCCATCTATGCACTGGGCTAGTGCAGGCTCCAGAGCCCTTGTGCTAGAAGGTCCCTTCCACATGTCCCTGCACTGAGGCTTGGTGTGGGATGAGGGTCTGCAGTGTGAGCCAGGGCAGTCCTATGAGCCCAACTGTGTCCTCTGCATGTTGGACTCCTACCCGTCAGTCTTAGAATATGACCTTACTTGAATATGAAGTCTGAGGTGATCAAGCTAAAAGGTGATAATCAGGTGGACCTAATCGAACATGCCTAGTGGAAAGACAGGGAAGGCAAGCGAAGATGGAGGCAGAGTCAGGCCAAGACTGTAGGACAAGGAAGGCCAGAACTGCTGCGATTGCCCAAAGCTGGGAGAGGCTGGGGACAGCTCACCCTCCTGGCCTCAGAAGAAGCCAGTTCAGTGCTTGCTCCATCCCAAGCTTGTGCCTAGAAACAGAAGATCATAATTCTGTGTTTTAAGCTACTCAGTTGATGGCACTTAGCTATGGCCCCAGGAACATGAGCACAGCAGGACAAAAGACAAGAGCACCTTGGGAAGATGATGCCTGGAATTCACCACGTATCTTCCTGTGTGGTCCTCAGAACCCCACCCATTGAGCAGGAGAGCAGCACAGGGGAGACCAGTGGGGAGGTGTCCTCAGCCCCAGGACACACGCAGAGCGGGTACATCTTATCTAGACAGCTGAGGCTCAGGCCCTCTTTGCCCATCTGAGGTATCTGGGCCAGGGACACCCCTAGGGAAAGAGAATCTCTCAAAAGGTCTTTCTAACATTCTGCTGGGCAGACAGCTCGCAGCCCAGGTGTCACGATCCCTGAAATAGTCACAGTACCCAAAGCCACAGTGGATGTGAAGGCTGGACCAGGGGAGCAGAAACAGGCACTGTGTCAGGTGGACCAGGGGAGCAGAGACAGGCACTGTGTCAGGTGGACCAGGGGAGCAGTGACAGGAACTGTGTTAGGTGGACCAGGGGGGCAGAGACAGGCACTGTGTCAGGTGGGCCAGGGGAGCAGAGACAGGCACTGTGTCAGGTGGACCAGGGGAGCAGAGACAGGTACTGTGTCAGGTGTACCAGGGGCGCAGAGACAGGCACTGTGTCAGGTGGACCAGGGGTGCAGAGACAGGCACTGTGTCAGGTGGACCAGGGGCGCAGAGACAGGCACTGTGTCAGGTGGACCAGGGGAGCAGAGACAGGCACTGTGTCAGGTGGACCAGGGGAGCAGAGACAGGCACTGTGTCAGGTGGACCAGGGGAGCAGAGACAGGCACTGTGTCAGGTGGACCAGGGGAGCAGAGACAGGCACTGTGTCAGGTGGACCAGGGGAGCAGAGACAGGCACTGTGTCAGGTGGACCAGGGGAGCAGAGACAGGCACTGTGTCAGGTGGACCAGGGGAGCAGAGACAGGCACTGTGTCAGGTGGACCAGGGGAGCAGAGACAGGCACTGTGTCAGGTGGACCAGGGGAGCAGAGACAGGCACTGTGTCAGGTGGACCAGGGGAGCAGAGACAGGCACTGTGTCAGGTGGACCAGGGGAGCAGAGACAGGCACTGTGTCAGGTGGACCAGGGGAGCAGAGACAGGCACTGTGTCAGGTGGACCAGGGGAGCAGAGACAGGCACTGTGTCAGGTGGACCAGGGGAGCAGAGACAGGCACTGTGTCAGGTGGACCAGGGGAGCAGAGACAGGCACTGTGTCAGGTGGACCAGGGGAGCAGAGACAGGCACTGTGTCAGGTGGACCAGGGGAGCAGAGACAGGCACTGTGTCAGGTGGACCAGAGGAGCAGAGACAGGCACTGTGTCAGGTGGACCAGGGGAGCAGAGACAGGCACTGTGTCAGGTGGACCAGAGGAGCAGAGACAGGCACTGTGTCAGGTGGACCAGGGGAGCAGAGACAGGCACTGTGTCAGGTGGACCAGGGGTGCAGAAACAGGCACTGTGTCAGGTGGACCAGGGGTGCAGAAACAGGCACTTTGTCAGGTGGACCAGGGGTGCAGAAACAGGTACTGTTTCAGGTGGACCAGGGGAGCAGAGACAGGCACTATGTCAGGTGGACCAGGGGTGCAGAAACAGGCACTGTGTCAGGTGGACCAGAGGAGCAGAGACGGGCACTGTCTTGGGTGGACCATAAATTAGGTCATTTCATTTGTGGGTTGCTGGCTTTAATAAACACAAAGCACAGAGTACTAGTTAAACCTCTACTACATAACTGCACTGCAGCCCCCAAATAACACCTTAATAGTCTGATTAAACCTTGCTATGTGCACAATTCAGTTACACTGGTGCACCCATGAGAAGACCATGGTCCCAGATTTGTTCAGTAATCAGGACCAGAGGCCCAGCCACTCTGTGGTGAGGGGGTGAGCTCAGGATAGGATGGTCTTGGCTGCTGGGAAGGAAAGCTTCTGCTATCTGACCACTCACCACAAGTGACCATGCCCAGGATGGCCAGTGACACAAACACTAGGTGTGCCAGACATGATCAACATCCCTGTCAGAAAGTAGAGGAAATCACCCTGGATAATGCAGCAGCCTGGTCCAGCCAGAGGAAGGACTTGAAAGCAAAAGCTGAGCTTTCTAGAGAAGGAATCCCAGCTGGAAGCAGCAGCCTCAGCTCTGTCTCCATCTCCAGCCTGCCCTGCAGACCTGAGACTCCCAGCCCCATGAGCCAGCCCCTAAACACTCTGCTGTGTGTTCCCTTTCTCAAGAAAACGTTGTCTGATTCAATGGCTGTTGGTTTGGTGGCTGGCCCTTGACTCTGAGCCCACAGAGCCTGGTATCTTTGCAGGCAGGGAGGCACTGCCGCATGGCAAGAACCGTGATTCTTGTGACACTGGATCAGCTCTTCTGTACCCTGGGTGGAAGTGAGACTTTGGTTTCAAACACCCCACACCTCAGATGCAATTGAGTAAGAGCAGCCAGAGACTGCTAGAGGCTGGTTGGGTAGGGGGAGGCCAGTCAAAAAGACTCAGCCCTGGCGCTCTCCAGCACAGCAGCACTCTCCATTCATCATAAGTCACACTATGAATGACTACACAAGAGCAAGATGGTCCAGGCACAAAGTCATGATAAGGAGACACAAACTCACCTGACTCATCAGTGCATAAGTGTCTGTCTGCTGAAAGGTCACAGTGGCCTAAGAGTGTGATTATAAAGAACTCCAGTGTTTAACAGGAAACTAGCACTGAGCATCCTGGTCTGACTGTCACACTCAATGTGCATCTTTCAAACTTTCATGTTAGGTTATGTAATTAAAGTTAAGATTTATTTAATATGTGTGTGTGTGAGAGAGAGAGAGAGAGAGAGAGAGAGAGAGTGTGTGTGTGTGTGTGTGTGTGTATGAGAGACAGAGACAGAGACAGAGAAAGAGACAGAGACAGAAAGAAAGAGAGACAGTTATCTGTAGCACATGTGTGCAGTACTTGTGGAAGCCAGAGGAGGCTGGTGGGCCCCTGGAGCTGGGCTACAGGTCCTCTGGAAGAGAAGCAAGCACTCTTAATTGCTGAGCCAACTCTCCAGTCCAATAACACAATTTTCAAATGGGACAAGAAGAGGGGAAAATTCTCTCCCTGGTTTTAGTTTACCCTTTAGAAAAATCACAAGACTAAAGTATAAATAAATACACAAAGGGGTTTTTTAATTATTTTAAATTATAGTTCTATCATCAAAGAGATTTCTAAATTTATCCTATTTATTTCTGCAGAGTAACAGATATAAATAGCTAATTGAAAAAAAAAAATCTGTCTTAGAATCTGGTATGTAGGCCAGGCATGTTAGAATACAACTTTAATCTCAGGATGCAAGAGGCAGAGGAGGCAGAGGCAGAGGCAGTGGCAGAGGCGGCAGAGGCAGAGGCAGAGGCGGCAGAGGCAGAGGCAGAGGTGGCAGAGGCAGGCCAGTCTCTATGAGTTCAAGGCTAGCCAGAGGAACATGATGATACCCTGTCCTAAAAACTAACAAACAACCAACAAACCAAAGCTGGACATGGTGGGGCATGCCTTTAATCCCAGCACTTGGGAGGCAGAGGCAAGTAGATTCTGTGAGTTTGAGGCCAGCCTGGTCTACATAGTGAGTTCCAGGACAGCTGGGGCTACAGGGAGACCCTGTCTCAAAAAGACCAAAAAAAAAAAAAAAAACCCAAAATAAAAAAAACCTAGAACCTGGCATATGGGAAGACCACAACCTGAAAACTCAGCTCTGTAACCTCAGATCTCAGACGCCACAGATTCCCAGACCTGGCACTGTCAGGACGGAGCCCGATTAAAGGACATTCTGGCTCCTCACCCCAGCCAGGCTGCCCTGGAGATACCTTGCTAAAGCCAGTACAGCCAGGTGGTTTGTACCTTCAGTGGCAGCCAAAGAAGGTGGCAGGCTAAGCTGAGCTAGAATTATAGAAGACCAGCACCCAGGGACCAGCACCCAGGGACCAGCAGGAGAAGGGCAGCAGGCAGCCTTCCACTGCTGGGGCCCCTTCCTCATAGCGACACAGAACTGAAGATGCAAGACAAGAGTGACTTACTGTGTTGGCAATCACAGGTTGGCATAGATCCTCTTAAGCTAAAGGATGTGGGCACGAAACGCAGAGATGTTGGGAGGCAAAAAGAAGAGCACGCAAGAGCCAGGTCAGAATGAAAGGAAGAGTTGGGAATCATCTGCCTCACATACTCATGCACATGGATGTGCTCACACATGTACTTACATGCACACACATGCACCCTGCACCCATATACCTGCACATGTGCTCACATACTTGTACAAGTGTGTCCAATTGCACACGCATGTATGTATACACTCACACACAAGTGCATACAGACATGTACACATGCTCACATGCTTGAACACACAAACCCACATGTGCTCACAGGTATGTGTATGCACAAGTGGACATAGATCTGTGCATACACATGTGTATGCACATGCATGTGCACATGCATACAAACCCATGTACACATGTGCTCACACTTGTGCATACATATGCATGTGTGTACATGCACCCAGACACAAACATGCTCACATGCTTGTACAAATACTTGCATATGCACCCATGCTCACACTCATGTATACATACACACATGCATGCAAATGGCCACACACATGCACACATACATGCACACATATGTGCACATGCTCATCTAGTCTTTGCACACATGGCATGCACACATGTAAGGCTGCTATACAAGACATTTGGCAATACCTCCTTCCAGTTCCCCCCAAGCCTTCCTTGAGGCCTCTGTGACAAGCGCATGCCCTCGGCCATGACATGTTTTTAAACTGATGTGCATGGTTCACAGCACACTCATACTGCTGGGAAGCTCCAGCAGTCCCCCGCCGCCCCACACACACACCAGTGCTAGAAACAAACCCAGGGCCTCACACATGCTGTGTAAGCACTCTCCCGCTGAGCTACAACCCCAGCCCTGCCAATGCTTTTTGAAATAAAAAATAAATCTGAATTTGGGGAATGCGATCTTCTGTGCTGGCTGCAGCATCACACCCTGTAAATGCCCAGCCAACAGTTCTAGAATTCCAGTTACACCCGCATCCTCAAAGCCTCAACCTCCTCACTACAGCAGAAGGTGCAGGTGGCTTGTGAGCCACAAGTGGGAACCTTGGCTAATAAACAGAGCAAACCCCACTATGCCACCCCCTGTAGCATCAGTTTTGAAAAAAATTCGCATAAACTGAAATGGTTTGGCAAGCCAGCACAGACCCACTTAAGACTCTGCCAATGCCTCAGAGGGGTGCTAAGTACCAAGCTTCTGGAAACTTCAGGATGGAACATAACTTCGCGTGTGTGTGGTCTACACAGGCGCACTCCCTGTGCACACGTGTGCAGAGGCAGACATCAACTTGCGGGGTCTTCCCCCGTAATTCTCCACATTTTTTTGGCAGGCTCTCCCACTTAACCTGGAGCTCACCACCTGGCTAAGATAGATAGAAGTGGAAAGCAAGCTCCAGGGAGCCTCCTGCCTCAGCCTCTACCAGCACTGGGGTCACAGATGTGTAAGCTTTGTGTGGGCGCTGGGATCAGAACTCAGAGCTTCGTACTAACCCAGTAAGCACTTTACCCACTGAGCCATCTCCACAGGCCCTAAAAAAATAATTTTTAAAATGTTGCCAAATCTCGGGGCTGGAAAGATGGCCTAGTGGTTAAGAGCACCGACTGCTCTTCCATAGGACCCGGGTTCCATCCCCAGCACCCACATGGCGGCTAAGAACCGTCTGTAACTCCAATTCCAGGAGAACTCCAGTTCCAGGGGAATCCGACACCCTCTTCTGACCTCTGAGGCATTGCAAGACATGGGTGCACAGACCTACATGCAGACAGTACATTCATACACATAAAATAAATAAAATTTAAAAAATTTTTTAAAAATGTTGCCAAATCTCTTCAAGAAAACCTTAGGTCAATGTGATGCAAGGACTCCAGGGCAGGGTTACCCTCAGCTCCTGGCATGCCCAGGAGAGAAACACTCAGGCGTCCTTTCATCTCCCCAAATGCTCAGCCAAATTCCCAGCCTCTGGGGAAGCACTCATGCATGCAGGGGACCCCCAGTCCCCAGACAACCTGCCACATGCCCAGACCCAAACAGCACTCATCTGCCTGGCCAGTGAAAGGAGGTGTGGGATGGTGGGTGGCCAGCAAGAGGGGAATCCCAGGGGAGACCCAGAAGGAAAGAAAGCAGGTTGAAGCACAAAGGGCTGGGAGGAAGGATAGCAGAGGCTGATGCCCAGGGGATGTCATCTGGCATCTCTGAGGGGACGGGGCAGGTGAAACGGGAGGTTTGGGTTCTTCAGGGACAAGAGGAGAGAGCACAGGACATCCCCATGTGCACCTGTTCTTGGCTGCTCACCAACCTCAGCTCCACCCTCCCTGACCAGAGTGGTACATGGGGTGGCCAGCAGACGGGCCACCTGACATTTGAGCCATAGTCCCCTATCAGGAGCAAGGGGGCTTGCTGGGGTCTGGTGTGCAGACTACACCGCCCAAAGGACTCACGCTCATATAAAAGGTCTCCAGGGCCAGGAGGTGGGGAAATAGAGGCAAGGTGGTCTAAAATCTTCCCCAGGAATTCCCTTTCTTTCCTCTGTTAACTTTCAATTCTTCCCCTACTTGTCCATACTTGGCGGAGGGTCATAGGCAAAGAGCCACCCACCGATGGTTGAGGGGGCTGATGGGGGAGGGACAGATTCTCAACCTCAGCACCTAGATCGAATGCTCTGCCCCCAGGCAGCATCTGCTGTGCGCTCTCAGATGTGTGGCAGCCCCTATCGGCTCTATCCACCAGGGGCCAGCAGCACCCCCAGCTCCCAGTTGTGACGCCACGACTGTCTCCAGACATTACCCATGTCCTCCAAGGGCAAAGCTGCCTAGCAGCAGACCCACTTGTCTGTAGCAGAAAGAAAAATGGGCAGGCCACAGCCACAGAGCAGCTGGTAGGGATTCCTAACCTCTGGGGCACTTGTGGAAGTCCTGAGAACTCTGCTGAGGGAAGCAGGCACGGGCACCCCAGACAGGAGGCACAGCTGGGTCCCAGGTACCACCATAGCTCCTGCTTTGACTCAGGTGCACCCTTCGCCCTGATCCCCATCTTCCACTGAGAGCTCCTCAGTCCTCTTTTGTGCACAAGGACATGGGTAGGGGGCATGGTCCCCAGGGTCATGGGAAGCTGAGGTTCAGTGAATCTGGAGTCCCTAAGTCGGGGCTGTGTTGCCCAATGTGACTTGAATGCACAGGTCTGGGACAAACTGTCCACTCCTAAAACATGCAGCTCCAAAGCAAGGGCTCATGGGAAATAACTAAGTGTGCTAATGAATGACCACATTCCTACATGCTTATCAAGTCACTGAGGAGTTATTCTAGGGGGTTCTTTGCCTGCAGGTCTCCTTGGGGATGGGTGGTAGTAAGGTCTGGTCTGGTTCTAGATGGAAAGAGAGACTGAGAGGAGCAAGTGAGACAGCTGCCAACCTCTGCCCCTCTGCTGTGTCTCCAGCCACCATAGCACCTGGCTCCTGGGAACCCTCTGAAGCCTTGAATAGCTATTTCCAGGTGGAGAGAACCAGACAGGGAAGGTGCCCAGATTCATGGGCAAACACAAGTCCTCAAAGACAGAGACGGAACCCATGCAGGCTTCCTACCTGGCCCTTGGCTCTCAGTGGCTTAGTGCTTCCCCCAGGGCAGACAGAGAGGGAGAGGGTGAGGCTGGGATGGGCCCATGGACCATGGGAAGGGAGGCTAGTGAAGAGGAATGAAATAGCAGGGCTGCGATCACAAGCAAGGCCACTGTCAGGGAGGTCACAGGGGAGGCTAGGCACTCAGGAGCAGGTACCTTTATGCTTCTTGGTGGCTCCAAGCTCCGAAGCACTCAGGGAGCTCTCTGACAGCTCATCTCCATCAAGCTCCTGCAGGGCTGGGCTGCTCCACATTGCTGCTGGGGACTCCTTCTCCTGGTCCCAGGAGTCCAGCTCGTTCTCCTGGGGCTCGAGGGCAGGTGAGGCCTGAGCTGGCTCGTCTTCTGCAGGGTGGGCAGGGGCAGAGGCTGCAGCTGCCTCCAGGGGGTATGGGGTGATTGAGGCATCCCCCTGACGGGTGCTATCCACAGAAGCTGTGTAGTCCAGCATGAGGCCAGCATCGTGGTCCTGAGAGAGTGAGGTCTATCGAGGGAGACAAATGTCAGAGACCACAAATGAGAAGCTAGCACAGGGAAGTAACAAAGGTCCATGGTAGACAGAGAGGGCTTGGCACCACCTGAGCATCACACTCCAAGGCATGGTGACTCGAGACATCAAGCAGTAATCAGGACAGCTGGTCCTCAAGAAGACCCCTGTGATACATGGCAGATGCTAATGAAACAGGTCTCCACCCTAGCTGAGGATCAGAGGCAGGAAACAGCGAGGCTGGCCTGGAGCACATGGGCTCAGGGCATTAGGGAGAGGTTTGCACCCCTTCCTCAGCAGACCTACTCAGCGCTGAAGCCCAAGACATGTGAGGTAAGGACCACGGCTTCCTACAAAGTAGACAGCATAGGGCTGGAGAGATGGCCTAGTGGTTAAGAGCGCCGACCACTCTTGCAGAGGACCCGGGTTCGATCCCCAGCACCCACATGGCGGCCGAGAGCCGTCTGAAACTCCAGTTCCAGGAGAACTCCAGTTCCAGGGGAGTCCGACGCCCTCTTCTGACCTCCGCGGCGTTGCACGTCACGGGTGCACAGACTTGCATGCAGACAGTACATTCATACACATACAGAAATAAATAAAATTAATAAAAAAAAAATTAAAAAAAAAAGTAGACAGCATATAGACAGAAATGGAAATGCATTTGAGTATTTCAGATTTACTCATTTATTTAATCTTTGTCCCTACAGCATTTTTTATGGTTTCCAAGTAGAAAATAATCAGAACGCAGTATTTTCTTTTAAGAACAGTTATCTGTAAAGTTACACTGTAAACTAACAGGTAGGGAGCAAAGTTAGGGCAGTGGTTCAATGGGAACAAGACTGAAAGGGGTACTAATCACACCACTCAACCTAAGTGACAGCCAGCAGTGATGAGGCAGCTTACGGAAGTGCCCACAGACTACTAACGGGGTACTCTGTGCATCAATAAAATTAATAACCAGATATTAACTACAAAGATGAGTAGACTTATAATTCTAAAATAAAGCTGAAAAGAACAGAGTTGATGTCATGGGTGTAGTCTGGATCGTGGGGACCTGGGTCCAGGCTGCCCACACGCCTTGTAGGACAGCAGCTCTGGTAACCGTTGGCACCTGCCAGCAACTGAAAGGCTGGTTTCCAGAGTGCTCTCCTGCTCTCCGGTCCGCCCTCAGTGATCTAGAAGACTTCAACCTGCCCTCCTCAGCCACGTCTACACCATCTTCCCACTAATCTGTTCCTTGCTCAAAATCGGAACCTCCCAGCCCTCTCCACTTTGGTAAATACTGAGAAAGAGCCATTGTCTTCTGCATGGCACCTTACGCTGAGGACTGCCTGCGGGGCTGCTATGGGGTAGTTCACACTCACCTAGTGGAGAAGGGGAAGAGTGGGGGACTGGAAACATGTCATACAGCAATCTTTATTTCTATCTAGTAGCAAAGAGGAATCGGCACTCACTGCAAAAACTAAAAATGCTTTGGCAATGACTAACATGGAAAACATGAAAGCAGGTGGGTGAGGGAGAGTCTGCAGCTCGGGGGGGATCTGGAACTGCTTGGGGGGTATCTGGAACTGCTCTTTCTCTTTCTCTCTTAGTAATTGGTCTTGAAATGATTCACCAGCCTTTCAGCACTCAGGGTATCACAGGTCAGATGCCTGTGAGCTTCCTGTACCAACAAGGCACACTGCGACTGCAGCTCCCGAGATAACTAATTCCCTCACGGGAAGGAATGAAATAAGACAATGCAGAGGGGCCTTCCAGATGCTGAGGGACCACCACAGCCCTCAGAGGAGGTGCCATGCTGACAGCCACATGCCATGTGCCTAAAAAGCCCAGCTGTCCTCACCTACCTTGGAGATCCCTGAAATGATGATAGTGCTTTTCTTCCGAGGGGACTTGAGCTTCAGCTTTGAAGATTCACTGAGCTGTCGAATGGCAACTTCGGCCACTGGATCTGAGCCATTCAATACCAACAGTTCTGCCAGGGGCAAGGCAGAGTTGAGTTCAGCAGCAAAAATTAAAAGCTCTGCAGGAAACTGCATAACAGACAGTTCCAGACAAAGCACAGCGTCTGCACAATGCAGTCCACAGGCTGCTTATTTGATGGCATTAACACCACCCATGGATTAAATGAAAAACAACCCTCAGGAAGGTACTGAGTGTGAGTCCCTGAGACCCTCTGCTCGTGTTGGTAGCGTGTTCCACAAACCTAGCGGGATGGGTGCAGCTCTGTCCCCCCAACCTGGCTGTCCCCACTCTCCTTTTTCACTTTCCATTTACACTAATAATAAAAAAAAGCTTTACTCCTCAGTGAATCCAGGGCTGACAGAGTGAGCTCAGAGGTGCTGAGATAGACAAACAATGCCATCTCACCTGTGTCTGAAGAGGAGAAAGTCTTACTAACAGGTGCACTGTGGCATGAGATGGCCTGGACAGAGATGTCTTTCTCGATGACCTTCACCTTGATGGGTGTCTTCACAGGAGACTCTATAAGAACAAGACTCCATCACCAAGGGCATGTAAATGCTCAATAGAAGGTTCTAGAACATGAGAGAATATCTCCATTATACCTTGAGGTCATGCAGTTCGTTGGCATTGGCCAGAGTCAAGCCTTAAAAGATTGACAACTTTTCTTATTCTTTCATGGTGGAGGCAAAGGTAGGGCTAGGAGAGGCTGGAGAATGGCTCAGTGGTTTAGGAGCACTGGCTGCTCTTGCAGAGGACCTGAGTTCAGTTTCCTGCACCCACATGGCAGTTAACAACTGTCCTTAACTCTAATTCCAGGGGATCCATGCTCTCTTCTGGCCTCCACAGGCACCAAGCATGCATAAGGTATACATATATATGAACATAAAATTAAATTTTTAAAATATTTTATTATTTTTATTTTATGTATATGAATATATTGCCTGCATGCATGTAAGTGCACCCATGTCATGCAGTGCTCACAGAGATCAGAAGAGGGAGTATGATCTCCTGGAACTGGAGTTACAGATGATTGTTAGCCACCACATAGGTGCTAGGAACTGAACCTGAGTCCTCTGAAAGAGCAGCCAGTGCTTTTAACCACAGAGCCATCTCTCCAGACCCCAAAAATTAAAAAAAAAAAAAGTAATGAAAAGTTTAAAAAAAATGCAGGGCTAAGAGTCTAAACTTGAATAAAACTTCAGAGCCACTTTAATAAATCTGGATTTTCCTTGTGAACCTTGCATCTCTGATGTGTGCCAAGGTATTATTTTGAGAAAATACTTTCTCACAAATAGAAACAATGGGTAAATAAAACAATAACCCTATATTATACATTCACACCCTCCGTGGGGCCAGCTGACAGACCTGCAGAAAAGGCACACCATGCCTAGTTTTGTTTTGTTTTTAGACGGGCCCCTCCCGTATACCTCCGGCTGACCTCAACCTCCACATCAGCCAAGGACGACTCTGAACTCCTGATCCTCCTGCCTCAACTTCCCCAGCGCTGGGGTTACAAGTGTGTGTCCCTAGGGGCACTGTGTTCACTGCTAGGGATCCAGTCCAGGGCTCCTGGCATGCTGGGCAAACCCTACCAGCCAAGCCACGTGCTTAGTCCCACCTCATGCTTCTCCATCTATGGTGTTTAACATGGACTCAGCTCACTGCATGGGCCTTTCAAAATTAGGAGTATGGTGGAGTACTGAATTCACATTGCTGGAATCTTAGCAGAATGCAACTGTTTTATCTCACCCAGACTGCGGCTTTGGCACAGCAATCAGGACGAACCTTGCCTCAGCTCATCTACCATTTATTTCATAGAATATAAAGACAACTGTCAGGTGCAAAAGTCAGCCCAAGCCTCGCCAAACACCACTCTTTCTGCCTCACCAGACTTCTTCACTGAGCTGTGAGGCTGTAGCACACAGTGTGGCAGGATGAACCCCACACAGGCTGGGTAAGCTGTGACGATCTCCTGGGGTCTCACCTGAGCTCAGTGGAGATGCCCGCCCAGCATCAAAGCGAGGCTTGGTCTTCACAGCAGTGACAGTGGTCACCACAGTACCACATGGCAGCACTGTGCGGTCTTTTTCTATCTTTGTAGCAGGAACAGGGGGAGGAACCGGCCAGGACTTCGCCTCACTGGGTTCTATGTAAGAAAACTATGGAGAAGATGGTATTTGTTTGAAACGCAGTGACTCCAGGACCTCCATGGGCTTCCCAGATCCCAAGAACAACAAGACCCACATATGCTTGAGTCTTTCATATAGCACAATGTCAGATGAACACAGAACTGTCCACATCCTCTTCATGGTGAACTAACGACCCCTAGATGGCCTCTAATAACAAGAACAATATAAATGCGAGGAAACTATTATTCTGCACTGTTCAAGGAGTAATAATAATCTTAAAGGTCTGTACATGTTCAATATAGATGCAGGTTTTTCTCTGAATATGGTTTCAATCTGGTTGGTAGAATCTGCAGCTATGGACCCTGTAGATTCAGAACTTGCAGATACAGCAGTCTGACCCACCAACAACACAGCAGCTTTCTCAGCAACAACTATGAGTTTCTTCACTCTACTTTGCTTAGTATCTTCTACCAGCCATGTCTGGCAGAGACCTGCCAGCACATCACGCTGGCAGAGACTTTAAAAAGGAAGATACCTGAGAGGCCACAAGAGGCCACAAGGAGATGCTATTCCCCAGGGCAGCTGCCTCCACCCAGTCCCTGGAAAGATGGACCCACCAAGTCCATGCAGAAAATAAAGCCTTCCTGGATGAGCCCAGAGTGTCACGTGGAGGCAACGGAGCCCTGACAGGCATGAGACAGATACACGGCCGGCAGGGAACAAACAGTCATACCTCCGCGGTGACGGAGCCCAGCACTGAGCTGCCAGGGGTGGGCTCACTGATCAGAGTGAAGGTCTTCGGGCCAGAAGGCTGTTTCCTAAATAAGTCCAGGGGTACAATGGCTGTCCCCAGCAGACCTGGAGCGAAAGACAAGGATGAACAAGAGTAATGTGTCTGCTGTAACATACCCCGGGATGTCCCGTCAGCACTTACTTCAAAGCAGGCATTCAAGAGTTCCCTCTTGAGGCTCAGGGCAGGCCTGTCAGAGGGAGCACCCAACCCAACGTGGGGAAGGGAACTGACAAAAATTGGAATGCAGCACCAGGGGTGATTATATCAATAGATGTCAGGTGCCACAGATAGAGAAGAAGAATGTCCTGATTCTGAGAAAACACAGAGAGAGAGAGAGAGAGAGAGAGAGAGAGAGTCTGCTTTTGTGAGCCTCATTTTCATAGGCCCCCATCCGGCTTATCTGGAATGACGTGGGCGGGGCAGGGGAGCAGAGACCAGGACGGAAGAAGCTAACTGCAGCTACTCAGGGTGGCCTCATGTCCACTCACGGAGAGAAGGTCCTGTCTCACCACTGCTGTCACAGAACTCTTACTGGAAACTATGACCTGGTCAGTTAGTTAGGAGAAGGGACTGTCCCCAGCTTCAGGGGACAGTCAAATGACTCAATGGTAGAGCGAGATCAGTCAGGCAATGGTCCCTCCCTTCCCAACCTTACTATGTTTAAGGGATGTTAGGACTGACTTGTAGCTCAGTGGGTGAGAACTTGCCTAGCATGCTAAAGGTTTTTGGTTAGATTCCCAGCACAGCAAAATAAAAATAAAATAATCTTTAGTTTCGTAGTTTACCCCAATCACATCCTTTACATTCTACCACGCGCCCTTTTCCGAAGATTGTTCCCTAGGCTTTAGAAAAGGGACACAAGTGGGCGAGAAGCCGACTTTCTCTGGAGATGTCGTTTTGGACTCATCAGTTCAGGCTGTTTCCTTTCATGGGTTGGCAGTTTATCCAGGAGACATACAGAAACATAGACTGGACTCTATTTGATCAACATGATAGTACATATAAGCTCCCCCAGCTGGACAATGGGGGCCTCAGTCTATATAAGTTTGGGCATAGCTACTTGCAAATTGGTTTTACATGAAGGATGCCTGTATTCATTACTTATGTCCTATTATTAAAAAAATAAATAAATAAAATAAAATAATCTTATGGCTAGGGAGAGGTTCAGGGAGTTAAGGTCTGAGAATCTGAGTTCAAGCCTCATAAATAAATTTTAAAAATTGTAAAAATATCCTTTTTTTTTAAAGAGTCTAACGAACACTGAAAGTGCTGCTGCATATACCTAGGCAGGCATTCGAGTCCACATGCACATTAGTGACTTTAAGCTGAAGTGTTGTTTTCCTGTGTCTGAATCACACATCAATTTGAATTGAACCCAAGTGTCTTATTCTGTAAGGAAACAGCAGCTGAAATTCACACAGAGACTTAGAACAGGACTAGCCAGGGCTGCTGTGAGGGGGTCATATCTGCAGACCAGACTTCCAGTTTGGGAAGATGAGAAAGTTCTAGAGACAGAGGGTGGTGGCAGACACACAGCCTTTAAATGTCTGTCCACTGAACTCCACCCAACAATGGCTTTAATGGGAATTTTTGTTACTATGGTTTTTTGAGTTTTTTTTTTAATTAAAGGCATGTGCCACCACACCCGGCTGTTACTATGTTGTAATGGGACTGGAGAGATGGTCAGCGGTTAAAAACACTGAACATTTTTGCAGAGGACCCAGTTCAATTCCCAGCACCCACAGGGTGCCTAGCAAGCAACCATCCATACTCTAGTTCCAGGGGATCCAATAGCCTCTTCTGATCTCTTTGCCTGACACAGATGCAGGTGCACTCACACACACATGCAGGCAAGATACACTCATATACATAACTAAAAATAATAAATATTTTTAAAAATTTTATGGAAGTCATTGAGACTAAAAGGGTTCAAAAACTGCTCTAAATCCAGAATTAATGAATGAAAACATTCTGGATTTAAAAAACAAAAACATTTTCAAAAAAAATGAATGACCTTGTTAATGGCAGACTTGACTTTGAAGTGAGCATTGGGAAAACCCTGATGCACCATGGGAGAGCCCACCTGCTCTGCAAGCGTCCTGTGTCCAGGTCAGGGCCCTGGTGACTGCCCTGAGCAGCAGTGCGCGTCCACCTATCCACTACCCACCTCCTGAGGCTCGCCCATCCTCTGAGATCCGCAGGAGCAGCTCCTTAGACTTCGCGTTCAGTTCACTGTGGGAAAAGAGAAGCCCGTGAACCTTTTAGGAAATGATGTTCTTGCTTTTTAAATACATTTTCTCATTTTGTTTTATTTTGATTTTTTTGAGACAGGATCTCAGTATGTAGGCCTGTCTAGCCTGTAAAGTCTATCTAAACCAGGCTGGCCTCAAACTCACAGAGTCTGAGAAACAGCCACTGCAGCCCTGGGACCAGCCTTTCGGAGCTGTGAAGACGGCCAGTGCCAGTGAGACCTGGATCTAATTTGGTTTAATTTTTGTTAACTTTAAAGGCCATGTGTGTCTGTTACCATACCAAAGTACAACTATATCATTAGCTGAAGATGGGATATGGAATATCCATGCCTCCTCCCCCTTGGTAGTCTTTTCACTTAAGATAGCACCTTAAGCCATGTGTGTTGGCACATGCTATTAATCCCAGCACTTGGGAGGCAGAGGCAAGCAGATAGATCTCTGTGAATTTAAAGCCAGCCTGGTCTACACAGCGATTTCCAGGCCAGCTGGGATGACAGGGAGACCCTGTGTCAAAAGGGACAAAAAAAAAAGATACCACCTCTAATATTATTTGTTTCTATCCTATATCCATCAACATTTTTTAATAGTTTTAGGGGATTTCCTTGCTAGATCACAGACATGCTTCATGTTGCTCACTCCAGTCAACTTCTTAAAAATTTGTGTTTTATGTACATGATTGTTTTGTCTGCATGTATGTAAGTGCACCCATGCATACAATGCCTGCAGAGGCCAGAAGGCAACACTGGATCCCCTGGAATTGGTTCTTGGTGGCTGTTAGCCAGAATGTGGGTCCTGGGAACCAAACCCAGGTCTTCTGCAAGAGCAGTTAGTGCTTTTTAACTATGGAGCCATCTCTTCAGCCTGTCAACTTCATTTTTGAGAGGTATCTAGGATGCTGCTGCCTAGCCTTATGAAATTTTATTCAGCCAAGTCTTTAAAAACCACTTTTGATAATGGATTTGTTGTTTCTAAAGTTTCATAATGAACAAACTGAGGAAAACATTCTCAGACACCCACCTCTGCTTACTGTGTAAGGAAAAGTGTAACTGCCACTCAGGAGGCTAATACAATGAAGATATTTCTAACTTTTTATTCATTTATTTTTATTTATGTGTAGGAGTGTTTGCATACATGTATGTAATTGCACCACCTGAGTGCAATGCCCACAGAAGTCAGAAGAAGGTACCAGATTCACTGCCACCACGTGTTCTATGTGCATGTGAATGCAGTTCCCTCAGAAGCCAGAAGGGGGCATCAGATCCCCTAGAACTGGAGTTATGGACAATTGTTAGCTGCCATGTGGGTGCTGGGAATCAAACCTGGGTCCTCTGCAAGAGCTCTCTTATTCTTTACCATGCTGTAAAGTAAAAGAACCACCTCTCTCTTTTATTAAGGTGTGCATTCCTTCACCTACTCCTGAGACTGAGCCTCTCCAGAACTTTATATTTTCACTAATGACTCAAATCAACATATAAATACATACATGTGCTTCTTCCCTTCCAGGATCTATATTTTTAATTATAATATTTATTTACTAATTTAGTGTGTGGGTACCTGCCACAGCACACATGTGGAGGCCAGAGGACAACTTGTGGGAGTTGGTTCTCTCCACCATGTGGGTCCTGGGGATCAAACTCAGGTCATTGGGTAGAGCAGCAAGGACTTTACCCATGGGGCCAGCTTATTGGCCCCTTTCTAGGATTTGTCTGTCATTTTTTTCCAGATCTAGAACAAAACACTGGGTGCCCATGTGCCGACACCAGTAGGACTGCTTCTGGTATTTATCATTTGCAGTGAGTCTTTCAAATCCTTTTCAAAAGTTTCCATGAATATCCATGTTCTAGTTATGTATTTAAAAACTGGGAATCAGTATTAAATGCCACTGACTTTCAGGCACACATGAAAATAAGTTTATTTTCTCCTTTGATCTACTGATACAGTAAAATCCATTAATAGATTTTCTCCTTTTTTTGATCAATTTGTTTTTATATGTGTAAGTATTTTGGCTGAATATGTATGTGTGCCACATGCATGCAATGCCCATGGAGGCTAGAAGAGGGTGTCAGATCCCCTGAAACTGGAGTTACAGATAGTTGTGAGCTGCCATTTGGGTGCTGGGAACCAAACCCAGGCCCTCTGTAAGAGCAGCCAGTGCTCTTAACCGCTGAGCCATCTCTCCAGGCCTATATCATTATTTTTAAGTGATCTATACATCCCTTTCTTCTTCTCTCCTCACCGGATGTTGGTATCTGTTGGAGGCTTCCTTCTGCCCTGCTCTGTGTGGTTGGCTGGGGAAGTGGGAGCCAGTCACAGTTCTCCTTGACACAAGAGGGGAAGAGGAGAAACACGATCCCTAAGGCTGCTTTTAAAAAGAAATCCAACTTAGGAGCTGGAGAGATGGCTCAATGGTTAAGAGCACTGACTACTCTTGCAGAAGACCTAGCTTCAGTTCCCAGCAATGGCATGGCAGCTAAAAAACATCCATAATTCCAGTTCCAGGGGGATACAACAACCTCTTCTGACCTCTTCAGGCATTGTGTGATATGGGTGCACTTATACACATGCAGGTAATACACTCATACATATAAAATAAAAATAAGAAATTAGCCAGGCGTGGTGGCACACCCCTTTATCCCAGGACTCCAGGACTCGGGAGGCAAGCGGATGTCTGTGAGTTCAAGGCCAGCCTGGTCTACAGACTGAGCTCCAGGCCAGCTGGGACTAAAGGGAGACCCCTGTCTCAAAAATATCCCCCCAAAAGAAATCCAAGTTAGACATAGGGCTGACCACCTTTAAAATGCTTAGGACAGAGCCGGAGAGATGACTAAGTACCTAAAAGCACTGGCTGCTCTTCCACAGGACCTAGGTTCAGTTCCCAGCATCCACATGGCAACAAACAACAATCCTTAACTCCAGTTCCAGGAGATCTGATGCCCTTGGCTGGCTTCCATGAGCATTGTACACACAGGTGCATTTAAACACATGCAGTGATATCCATAAAATAAAACTAAATAGATAAATAATATTTTAAGAAAAAAGATGTTTAGAACATTTTCTCTCTCTCTCTCTCTCTCTCTCTCTCTCTCTCTCTCTCTCTCTCTCTCTCTCTCTCTCTCTCTCTCTCTCGAGACAGACTTTCATTTTATAGCCCTGGCTGGCCTGGAACTCACTATGTAGACCAGGTTGACCTCAAACTCACAGAGATCCATCTGCCTCTGCCTCTGCCTCTGCCTCTGCCTCCGAAGTGCTGGGATTAAAGGCGTGCTTCTTTTCATTTTTAAAATGTACTTTTTACGGGCTGGAGAGATAGCCTAGCAGTTAAGAGCACCGACTGCTCTTGCAGAGGACCCAGGTTCTATCCCCAGCACCCACATGGCAGCTGAAAACCATCTTTAACTCCAGTTCCAGGGAAATCCGATGCCCTCTTCTGACCTCCATGGCATTGCACGACATGGGTGCACAAACCTACATGCAGACAGTACATTCATACATACACAAAAATAAATAAAAAAATTTTAAATGTACTTTTTAGTATACAAGTAGCTCTTCACAATGATTCAGGATCCGTTGGTCTTGGGCATACCTAGTTGTTGCCACCAGGCCTGTGACAATTCAGGCTGTACTCACAAGGTGAATTCCTCCTCCCAGGTGAGGTCCGTAGTGTTTCTCTCTAGGGTGCTGGTGAACCTCTGCACCGGATCGTTTAGCTGTGCCACACACACAGGGGTAATGCCACCTGTGACCAAACAAAGCTACATAGCATTGGCTTTTATTTTTGAATTGCATTAAAACATTATTTATCTACACAAAAAAGGCTAAGTTAAAAAAAAAAAAGCTAAATTAAGTGATGAGGATCTCAGCCTACTCACTTTCCAGATATCTTTCTCTCCTTTGCCATTTATAAACTTTCAACACTGGGCTGAAGTTTTCCCAGCCCTGGATGGCAACAGCTCTGGACTGACAGCAGGCAGGACTCCCAGGTGGGAAGCCTTACTCACCTAGAAGCAACATAGCTGTGTGCGGAGGCTTGGCTCCACTTTTCCACAATGCTAGTGGCTTGCTCAGGCTTGCCTGCTGATCTTAAGCCTAAGCTTTGGAAGCACCTCACAGACAATCCATTTCCCACTTAAAACAGGCAAGTGTTTACAAGCTGCTTCCAGCCAAGACCCTTTGGGGATGGCCGATACAAACACTGTGGCAGTTCATTGCTGTCCCAGGTCTGAGATAATATTTCCTTTATAATACCAGTCCCGAAATCTCCTGTGGTTAGCAATTGCTAGAATGTCTGACCCCTGACCCTGCATCTCAGGGTGACTGTCACAGTCAGCACCCAGGAAAAGACTCGGACACAGGTGTGGCGCATCTTAGCATGGGTGGGGAATGGGCCAGGTGCATCCCAGAGCTGAGAGATCACCAACGGCTGACAGAGTCCCAGGAGCCCACTCCGCCTCTTGGTGGTACAGGTATGAAGGACAACAGGTATGAAGTGAGCACCAAACACATCATCTCCAGCTATATCTGCAGAAACTCCGCTTAAATGAGGCATCTCTATGCTTTTGGAATAGAAGAACCCTTGCAAATAAAGATCAGAATTCCCAGTGTTCTAACACAAACAAGATCTCACTATTATTCTTTAGGAAACCAGAGCTGAAATGAGAGGAGTCCTGCCCCAGCCCCTTGGCACCTGGGCCCAGGGAATGACAGCTGGGGATCACCAGAAGGACCAGGTTCTGCTGCAGCCTCACTCCCATCGGTAACAGCCACTGGCTCTGAGCACCAGGTAGCGCCAGTGAGCCTCTGACCACCCCCATCAGCCACCACTTTTTTTTTTTTTTGCATCATTGAATCTACAGATTTTATTAGGTTGATGTGTTTTTCTTATTGTGCTTATTGTGTAAACTTATGGCTTAAAAAATCACCTTTAATTCTGGGACATAAATTCTTTTCTAACAAGTTTTGCCCTGTCACTTAAATAATTCATTATTGTGTCTTCTTCAGTAAAAAAAAAAAAAGAACCTTCATATATATAGAGGGAGAATGAGCTGTAATTCAATGAATTTTGAGAGCAACTTCTCGTTTTGTATTTTTTTTTTTTTTGGTCTTTTTTAGACTGGGTCTCCCTTTAGTCCCAACTGGCCTGGAGCTTGCTATGTAGACCAGGCTGGCCTTGAACTCACAGAGATCCGCTTGCCTCTGCCTCCCAAGTGCTGGGGTTAAAGCCATGCGCCACCACACCCAGCATCTTTTTCTTTTTTAAAAATTAAGCTCTAGGGTCGGGGGGGGGAAGGGAAAGGGAAATATGCCTGAACTGAATTGGAAAATGATGTATGAAATACACAAAGCATCAATAAAAATAAATAAATTTTAAAAAATTAAGCTCTGTTGTTAACGTTTTACAAATCCAGGAAAAAAACCATGGACATGAAAATTTTGCAATTTGCATTGGCTTGGTGAGATTATGAAAACACCCCAGAGTATTAGAAAAACTATCTTTTTTGTGGGAGGAAACTTTTATTTCATCTTACAACATCCAGGTTCATTGCTGAGGGAAGCCAGAGCAGGAACTCAGGGCAGGAGCCTGGAAGCGGGAGCTGAAGCACAGCCATGGAGGAATGTGGCTCACTAATTTGCCTCCTTGGCCTGTGCTCAGCCTGCTTTCTTTTTTTTTCTTTAAATACTTTTATTGATGATTTGTGTATTTCATACATTATCTTTCAGTCCAATTCAGACACATTCCCCCTCCCTGCCCCCACCCCACCCCTGTTCATGCCTTCTGCCATACATGTCTTGCATCTTTCTCTCAGTCTTTCTAAAGTTTTTCACTGCAAGGGCTTGTTGTTTGGGGCAGAGTTTAACTGTATCAGTCAGTTTTTCACCCAGTCTTTATGTTGTTGTTTTTCCTGCCCCTTTGTATTGCTCCAACATATGCCTATATAACCATCACATATGCATCAAAGTTATGGCCTCTGAGAATAAACTGTATGTTAATTCCAAAATATGTTTAGGAATTCACATTTTCCCCTTTAATTTTATATTACTCTAAAATATGAATATGTACCTTCCACCCATATACAATAATTACAGAACCTGAAAATAAGTGGTAGGTTGATTCTAGAGCCTGTTAAGAAATTTATAACAACACATTTGCTTTCACATAAAAAGAAATATAACAATAATGTTGTTCAGTTTGCCTTTCAACTGGGGATTTGGTGTTAGCATCCACAAATGAGGGAAAACACTCCCCATTTGTTTTTCTGGGACTTCACTTAGCATAATGGTTTCAAGTTCCATCCATTTACCTGCAAAGTTCATGATGTCATCTTTCTTTACTGCTGAGTAGAACTCCATTGTGTAGATGTGCCACATTTTTGTTATCCACTTGTCTGTTGAGGGACATTTGGGTTGGTTCCAGCTCTTCGCTATTGTGAAGAGTGCTGCAATGCAGGTATCTTTGTGGTAGGATGAGTCTTGTGGGTATATACCCAGGAGTGGTAGGACTCATTTTGATTCTTTTAAGGGTCTCCACACTGCTTTCCGCAGTGGTTGTACGAGTTTACATTTTGGAGGAGTATTCCCCTTTCCCTACCACCTCTCCAGTATTTGGTGTCTTTTGTTTTCTTGATCTTAGCCAGTCTTATCAGAGTGAGATGACATCTGAGAGTGGTTTTAATTTGTATTTCCTTAATTATTAACGATGTTGAACACTTTTTTTTTCAGGTTGGGGTGCTTACAGGCCTTGAGTAGAGATCAGGGCCAACTTTGTGGGTCAGTTCTTTCCCCTTCATGTGGGCTCCTGACATGGGTCAAGTCTCCAGGCTTCTATGGCAAGCACTTTTTTTTTTTTTTTTGTCCTTTTCGAGACAGGCTCCCTGTAAGCCTCAGCTGGCCTGGAATCTCACTCTGTAGACCAGGCTGGCCTTGGGAACTCACACAAAAATCGCCTGCCTTCTGCCTCCCAAGTGCTAGAGATTAAAGGCATGCGCACCACACCTGGCTAAGTATATGTGATAAACACTTTTTAAGATGTTTTCTAAGGCCCATCACTGGTGAAGTTTTGGGTTTTAATTTGCATTTCCTTAATTATTAACAATGTTTAGCACTTTTTAAAGATGTTTTCTTATATAAAACGAAAAAAAAAAAAAAGATGACCACACTCAATAATAGATGGAGCAAAGAGACTGAAACAGAGACTTTCACAAGTGGGAAATTAGAGATGCTGCAGAGAACACCTAAGAAAAGTGTTCAACATCACTAATTCATCAAGGCAAATGCAAATCAAACCACTTTAAGATTCATCTTACTCCAATATAGACTGGCTAGGATCAGAAACACAATGTAACCAAGTGCTGGAGAGGTTGTGGGGAAAGGGGAAACTCATGACTAGTGGGAATGTGTAACTCATACGGTCCGCACTATGGAAGCAGTGTTGATGAACCCTTGAGACTTGGAATGAAACTTGCCACCCGACGCAGCTATACACCCATCCTGGGCATTTACCTCAAGACTCACCCCACCGGAGAGATACATGCACAGCCATGTTTATTTGAGCTCTCTTCACATAGCAAGGAGCTGGAACCAACCAAATGGCCTGCTCAACTTACGAGTGGATAGAGAAAATGTGGTACATCTACACATGGGTTCTATGCAGCAGTAAAGAAAGATGACATCAATGAGCTTTGCAGGAAAATGGATGGAGCTAGAAGATACATCATGCTGAGTGAAGTAACACAGTCCCGAAAACAAAGGACAAATGGTGTGGTGGTTTTGAATGATGTCCCCCAATAGGTCCTGTAAGTATTCAGATACATTTTGTCTCCAGTTGGTGGCACTGTTTTTGGAGGTCTTAGAAGGTGTGGCCATGCTGGAGGAAGTATGTCACTGGGGGCAGGCTTAGTGAGTTTAACAAGCCTCATGGTCTCCAGTCGCTCTCTCTTGGCTTCCTGTGCTCATTGAGAGATGTGACCCTCGTCATGCTGCTCCAGCTCCAGCCACCATGCCTCCCACCACAATGGACTCTAATTCCCTGGAACCGTCAATCGTAAGCTCAAATAAACTCTTCCTTTTGTAAGTTCCATGGTCATGGTGTTTTATCACAGCAACAGAAAAGTGACTAATACAAATGGTATCCCTCATCTGTTGATGCTAATGCCAATTAACTAGTTGTATTTCTGTGCACGGCCCCTTGAGCTTTTGTCTAAAGTAGTTGGGAGTGATGCATACTGGAAACAACAACAACAACAACAGAAAGGATTGCATCGAAGAACTGACTGAAACAGTGAACTTCTGCTCAAAACAGTCAACTTCCTCATGGAGAATATTGAGAAAGACTGAGAAAGAGATGAAAAGCATGTTTGGCAGAATGCATGAGCTCTGACGGGGTGGGGGAATGGGGGGGGGACACGGGTCTAGATTTGTTAAAAAAATAAAAATAAGTTTATGTGAAAAAAAAGATGTTTCTCGGGCTGGAGGGATGGCCTAGCAGTTAAGAGCACCGACTGCTCTTCCAGAGGACCTGGGTTCAATCCCCAGCACCTACATGGTGGCTGAAAACCATCTTTAACTCCAGTTTCAGGGGAGTTTGATACCCTCTTCTGACCTCCATGGCATTGCATGACATGGATGCACAAACCTGCATTAATTACATTAATACACATAAAAAATAAAAAATAAACAAAAAAATTTTTTTAATTAAAAAAGATGTTTTTCAGCCATCTTTACTTCCTCACTGGTGAAGTCTCTGTTCAGCTCTTTACTCCATCTTTTGGGTAGATCATTTGTTTTCTTCCTTCTTTGTGTTTTTTTTTTCTTTTTTTTATTATTATTTATTTATTTTCTATGTGTATGAATGTACTGTCTGCATGCAGGTTTGTGCACCTGTGTCATGCAAAGCTGCGGAGGTCAGAAGAGGGCATCAGATTCCCCTGGAACTGGAGTTCTCCTGGAATTGGAGTTACAGATGGTTCTCAGCTGCCATATGGGTGCTGGGGATCGAACCCGGGTCCTCTGCAAGAGCAGTCGGCGCTCTTAACTGCTAGGCTACTTCTTTGTGTTTGTATTCTGGATGTTAATGCTCTGTTCATCCCATTCTGTGGGGTTTCTCTTCACTTCATTGATTGTTTCTTTTGCTATACAGAGGCTTTTGAGTTTGATGAGGTCCCATTTGTCAACTATTGACCTTATTTCCTGCGCAGTTGATGTCCGATTTAGAAAGTATTTTCCTATGCCTATGTTTTATAGGTTGCTGCCAACTTTTTCTTCTATCATCTTCACATTGAGAACTTTGATCCACTTAGAGTTGATTTTTGTACAGGGTGAGAGGTAGGGGTTAATTTTGTTCTTCTACAAATGGTGATCCAGTTTTGCCAGCACCATTTGCTGAAAATGCTATCCTTCCTCCATAGAGCTTTTTTTGCCCCTTTGTCAAATATGAGGTGGCTGAAACTGTATGAGCTTCAAGTTTGGATCTTCAATTTTGTTCCACTGGTCAATGGGTCTGTTTTTGTGCCAGTACCAGGCTGTCTTTATGACTACAGCCCTGTAATATAGCTTGAAGTCTGGTAAAGCAATCCCCCCTGTATTGCACTTTTCGCTCAGGGTTGCTTTAGCTCTTTGGGGTCTTTTGTTTTTTCCATATGGAGTTAAGGATTTTTTCCAAGTCTGTGAAGAAACTCATGAGGATTTTTATTGGGATTGCATTGAATCTGTACATCAATTTGGGTAAAATGGATATTTTTACTATATTAATTTTTCCAATCCATGAGCATGGGAGGTCTTTCCATCTTTTGATGTCCTTCTTCAGGGGTTTAAAATTTTTGTTGTAGAGATCTTTGGTATCCTTGGTTAGGTTTGTTCCCACATATTTTTTTTAGGCTATTGTGAGTGGGAAGGTCTTCTTATATTCCTTCTCCAATTGTTTATTGTTGGTGTAAAGAAAGGCTACTGAATTTTTTAGCTTAATTTTGTATCCCACTACTTTTCTGAAACTCTTAATCATTTCTAGGAGTTTGCTGATGGAGTTTTTAGCATCCCTTAGGTAAACTATCATATCATCTGCAAAAAGGGATAGCTTGACTTCCTCTTTTCTGATTAGTACTCCTTTAACTTCCTTCTCTTGTCTTATTGCCCTAGTAAGCGTTTCCAGCAGTATGTTGAAGAGGAGTGGCAATAAGGGGCAGCCTTGCCGAGTTCCCACCTTTAAGGGGAATGCTTCCAATTTTTCTCCATTTAGGATGATGTTGACAGTGGGTTTGCTACATATGGCTTTGATCATGTTGAGGAATGTTCTCTTCAGTCCAATTCCCTCTAGAACTTTAAACATGAAGAGACTTTTTCGGCATCAATTGAGATGATTGTGTGTTTTTTGTCTTTCAGACCATTTATGTGGTTTTTGATATTTATTGATTTACATATGTTGAACCATCCCTGCATCTCCGGTATGAATCTGACTTGATCATGATGGATTATCTTTTTGATGTGGGTCTGTATGCAATTTGCAAGTTATTTTGTTGAGAATTTTTGCATCTATGTTCATTAATGAGATGGGTCTACAGTTTTCTTTTTTGGTTGTATCTTTGCCCGGTTTTGGTATTAGAGTGATGCTGGCTTCATAGAAGGAATTTAGGAGATTTCCGTTTGTATCCTTTTGAACAGTTTGAGTAGTAATGGTTGTAAGACCTTTTTAAATGTTTATAGAATTCTGCTGTGAAACTATCTGGGCCAGGGCTTTTTACTTGGGAATTGGTTTATTTTATTTTATTACATCTTCAATTTCCTCAAATATTATGGGTCTGTTTAAACTGTCAATCTTTTCTTGGTTAAACTTTGTTGGTTCCCAGGATTTCAGATATTCATCCATTTTTCTTAGGTTTTCAAATTTAGTAGAGTATAGGTTTTTGAAGTATTCTCCTATGATTGTCTGGATCTTTTCTTTGTTGTGATGTTTCCCCTCTCATCACAATTATTATTGATTTGGAATTGCTCTTTCTTTTGGTTAACTGGGCTAGAAGTCTGTCTATTTTGTTTATCTTTCCAAAGAACCAGCTTTTGGATTCACTGATTGTTTGTTTGTATTGTTTCCTTTGTTTCTATTTCATTGATTTCTGCTCTGATTTTTGTTATTTCTTCCTGTCTGTTGGGTTTAGGGTTCATTTGTTGTTGTCTCTCAAGTGCTTTTAAACCACCACTTTCTAAGAAGGCAGAACTGCACTACCCAGAGGGGACCAGGGATAATCAACATGAATGTTTCAACTCAACTAAAACAACCATAGCAACAACCAAGCACCTGTCAGGCTAAACACAAGCAAAGTGACCATTCTATTCCTCTCCAGCCCTCATTCGTAAGAAGACAAGGTTAGATTACACCATACCTACTTTAATTGGCATAGTCAACCATCAAATCTTGCTGTGGAACAGTACAGCCCTTCGCTGCACTATCTCATGCATAATGGTAAAATCCCATTACGAGCTGTTGCCTCAACATCTGCCATTTCTTTCGGTCAGGATCCTTCAGAACCATTTCCACAAACTTTCTGGGTGCATGTGGTTGGCTATCAAGGTGCCCACTGTGCTATAGGTGACCACTCCTGGCCTCTGCACCCCAAGCCTGTTGCCCAGGACAAGCTTTTCACTTGTATCTCTTCTGAGGAAGGCAGAAATCACACTGAGGTCCTGCAGGAAGACTCATGGGCCCCCAGGACCTGGTGAGGATGGTCCCTTCCACAGCAGTGGGCAACCCCCCCAGGCCATGGCAAAACTAGACCTACCTAGAGCACCAGGGTCGGTCAGCAATGAGGCTTGGATGTTCTTCACCTGCAGTTTCAGCTCATGAGCCCTTGGTGGTTTGGGAGGGCAAGATTCCTGAGCAGTGGGGGAAGGGCGCTGTAGAGCCTGAGGGAGAGAGAAGCAGGAAAGAGTGGATGAGGGGATGATGGGTGCACAGTGGGCACTGAGTCATTTCATGGGGCGTTGTCTTCACATCCACAGGGCACATGACCTCCAAGGCTGGCTCTGAATCCACACTCCTCTCACCAGAAGGTGCTAGTGCCTTGCCACGAGCTTTTCCCAAATAAAGGATCGGCAAAAGGTGATGCCTGCACTCAGGCTATTCTGCCATAGCAGGAACCACGCGTGGTCTTTGTTCCATGCTCTGAGCCAGGACAGGAGCTTCAGGCAGTGAGCTGCTCTGCACAGTACACTTGCCAAGTGTAACTAGCTGCCAGGCTGGGATCACTTCTCATTTCCAGGCAGAGCCCACCACCCACAGGAGGAACACTGAGAGGGTACCAACAATGCAGGAGTGAGGGGGACCTTGACACTGTAGGAGCCAGGGGGCCCCCAGCACACAGAAGTGAGGGGACTGAGGCAGGTGCAGTCAGATCAGAACTGATTTCATCCTCAAAGGGGCATGAGGGTCCCTCCAACCACAGGCAGCCCTCGCCTGGGGGTCCCTGAGCACCTGTGCTGCCTAAGCCAGCCTCTGAAACATACTGACTGCCCTGATGGTCCTCACGGGGATCCTTGAATTTAACACAAGCACACAGATTCCAAAAAGTTCTCTGAGATTCACTGAGCTCTACACAGTATAAGCTATGCAGGGGTAATCCTGGGTGTGGATCAGGCTTGGGCCACTTCTGGGGGGATGCTAACACCTCCAGTGACACTCATGGGTGCCACCCAGCAAACACTGTTCTGAACCAGGAGCTTCCCTGCTGTGAGCTGAGGATGCAGGACGCCAGGAAAGGGCCACAAGTGTCCTTACAATCCAGGTGCTTTGACAGTGGAGACAACTGTGACCCACACTGGGGACAGGAAAGAGATGAACTATATTGTCTGTTCTATATGTGTGGTTAATTTTCTTCCTCTCTCTCCCTGTCTCTGTCTCTCAGTGTCTGTCTGTCTCTCTCTCTCTCTCACGCGCGCGTGTGTGTGTATGTATGTATGTATGTATGTACACATGAGCATGCACACACGCACACATATGTGGGGCCTGAGGCTGATGATGTCAGGAGTCTTTTCCCACCACTCTCCACCTTTTTCACTGAGGCAGGGTCTCTCAATCAAACCCAGAGTTCACCAATACAGCTAGTGTGGCTAGCTAGCCTGCTCCAGGGATCCCGTCTTCGGAGCACTGGCATTACAGGCAGATCACCATTCTCACCTGCATTTACCTGGGTTGTAGTGATCTAAACCCCAGTCATTATGCTTGCTGAACCTATGAGTCATGCGGGTTAGTTTTGTGCATACACTTCCCTGGGCTACAAATGCTCGAGTGTTTCTATAAGAGTGGTTTGGGATGAGATCAATGTTGAGGACAGATTTTATTTTTCTGAGCAAGGTCTCATGTAGCCCAGGCTGGCCTTGAACTTCTGATCTTTCTGCCTTTATTTCCTGCATGGTAAAACTGTAGTCATACATCCCCATGCCCAGCCAAGACATCATACATGTCAGACCAGCACTCTTCCAACTGAGCTCCAGCCCAAGAGATCAAGATGTAAATGGACAGACTGAGTAAAGTAACGTGAGTAGGCTTCTTCCTACCAGCTGAACGCCTGAGCAGTAATGAGTAGGCTTCTTCCTACCAGCTGAACGCCTGAGCAGTAATGAGTAGGCTTCTTCCTACCAGCTGAACGCCTGAGCAGTAATGAGTAGGCTTCTTCCTACCAGCTGAACGCCTGAGCAGTAATGAGTAGGCTTCTTCCTACCAGCTGAACGCCTGAGCAGTAATGAGTAGGCTTCTTCCTACCAGCTGAACGCCTGAGCAGTAATGAGTAGGCTTCTTCCTACCAGCTGAACGCCTGAGCAGTAATGAGTAGGCTTCTTCCTACCAGCTGAACGCCTGAGCAGTAATGAGTAGGCTTCTTCCTACCAGCTGAACGCCTGAGCAGTAATGAGTAGGCTTCTTCCTACCAGCTGAACGCCTGAGCAGTAATGAGTAGGCTTCTTCCTACCAGCTGAACGCCTGAGCAGTAATGAGTAGGCTTCTTCCTACCAGCTGAACGCCTGAGCAGTAATGAGTAGGCTTCTTCCTACCAGCTGAACGCCTGAGCAGTAATGAGTAGGCTTCTTCCTACCAGCTGAACGCCTGAGCAGTAATGAGTAGGCTTCTTCCTACCAGCTGAACGCCTGAGCAGTAATGTGGGTAGGCTTCTTCCTACCAGCTGAACGCCCCTCTCCAATGAGAGAGCGCCTCTTCCAGACGACTTGACCAAGGTCATAGTCTTTTCCTGTTTTTATTTATTTTTAAATTATTTATTAATTTTTAGTTGATGGTATGAGTGTTTTGCCTGCTGTAAGTGTACCCATGCATGTGTGTTTGTGTGAGTGTGTGTGTAAAATACCCATGAAGGCCAGATGATGGTGTCAATTCCCCTAGAACTAGAATTATGGACAGTTGTAGATGCCGTGTGGGTGCTGGGTCCTCTGCAAGAGCAGCCAGTGCTCTGAACCACTGAGCATCTCTCCAGCCCCTTGTCCTGCTTTTAAACTCAAACAGAGGCAGTGGTCTTCCTGAGCCCTGGGTCCTGGGCCTCTGTCAGTCTTTGGACTGGGACTAAACCATCAGATCTCCTGGTGTCCAAGGCTTTAGACCTGGACTGGAATCACACCATCCACATATCAGCCAGAACATCATGTGACCAGTACCTTGAGACACATAATCAACAGTCACTCCCACCCGGAGGACTCGATTTCTTCGGAGAGCCCTGACAAACAGGTGTGCTACTTGATAAAACGCTACAATTTTATTTTAAAATGATTGAGTTTATGATAGCTTTGGTCCTCTGGCTTTCTGAATCCATGGATGCTACTTTGTGAAATTTTCCTGTTCTAATATTGCCATTCATACTCATTCAGTCCCCTCAGACCTACAGGAACCACTGAAACAGGCTGGGGTTTGTGCCTACCTCTGTGGACACGTGACTAACTAGCTCCCCTCCCCAGTTCTGGAAGGCTGTGTCCCCTGCCTTATGCCTCTGAAAGGATCCCAGGGGTCCACAGCCCCTTGCTGTTTTCATCTGCTGGCCGAGGTGGCCCTGCTGTCCTGCACACACAGGACGGTAAAGATGGCTTCTCATCCTCCTGTGACCCATGGCACCTAGCACTCAGCACTGAACACTGTCACTGACTGATACTGTCTTATGAATGATGCAAAGCAGGGAACTGTACCTCATCCAGAGGACAACACTGGGTGGCCCCACAGCCTTGCCACCAGTGCATGCTGCGTCCTGAGGCTCCATGCCAGAACTGTGGGTGATATCTGCCTATGTAATCTCAGCCCCACTATGGGAAATGAAGGTACAGAACACGCATGCTCAGAAGCACCTGCACCCCACAACTGGCTTACCTGAGCTTCCTGGGCCCTTGTGGGCTTGGTGCTCAGAAACACTGATGGAGAAGCGGCACTAACCAGGTGCTTAAAAAGATCCTTAAGGGCTTCGGACAGCTTGTTTGCCTCAAGCACCCGCTCCTGGGGAGAGACAGGTCATCAGATCACTGCATACCCCATGTGGGCACCTGACAGGCATGCCTGGTGCCACCACCATCGGGCCACGTCAAGCAGCTGTGTGTTAGGCTACACTGCTCTGCAGCCCTACTGCTGGCCCTTAACAAGCCAGGCATGGAAGCAGGCTTCAGAACCGCCAGGGAGAGAATGGGAAACAGACTGGGCCAACAACCATGTGAGGCTGAAGAAGCCCCTGGGCTGCAAGGGACATAGTCCAGTGAAGAACGTGATGACAGTCAAAGAAACCCATGGCTCAGGACTAGCCAAGCGGTGCACATACCCAGGCCCAAGAACCACAAGGCAATAAATTCCAGTTGCTTTCAGCTGCTGGGTCTATTGGTTTGTGGTTGTATTAGTAATCTTTTTTGTTGCTGTTACAAGATCCTTGACAACAGGAACTTAAGGAAGGAAGGGTTCATTCTGGCTCACAGATTGAGGGTACAGTCCATCATGACACAGGAGGCATGGTGGCAGAGGAATGTGTGGCAGATGGTCACACTGAATCCACATGCAGGAGACGGAGATCTAATGCTGGTACTCAGCTTGATGTCCTCTTTTTATTCATTCACGGATCCCAGCCCATGGGGTGGGGTTGCCCACACAGCAGGTTGGGTCTTCTCGTCTCAATGAATCCAACCTAGAAACTCCCACACAGGCATGTCCAAAAATTTGTTTCCATGGTGATTCTAAATCCCACCAAGCTGACAGCCATGGTCTAACTGTCTCAGCTTTGTAGTTCAGAAATACCACATTCTCAACAAGTCAACAAGTACCCCGTGGGGGCTTGAAAGGGTGTCAAAGGGCCACAGGGAGCTTCATGGGACTCACCCTGTCCCAGTCATATGCTCACTGTTCTGTGCATCAGATCACCTCCAATGTTTTTAGCACATAGGGTTTGGTTTGTTTTGTGGATTAGTTCTGGGCTGGAATGGAGGGCTCTGCCCATGCTGGGCGAACACTCTGTGAGTGGGCTGCATCTCTGGCCCTTGTTTTCACCTTATTTTTATTCACCTTTTGTTAAGGCAGGCTCTTGTTGTGTAGCCCAGGTTGGCCTTGAACTCATGACCCTCCTGCCTCTGCCTCCCAAGGGCTGGGATGACAGGCCTGTGGCACACACTCAGCTCAGAGCAGCTGTTTTTAAAATCTCACACATGTGAAGGATGACTTGTTTGTACACGTTCAGGAGTCTTGCTTTGATATTACAGCTTTGGTTTTCATTCTTGAGAACCAGAGGGAGGTGGATATTTGCTAAAAGGACAGGTCGCTCACTGCTGGCTGCCTCGGCCTCCACACTTTTCTGAGGTCTGAGGACAGCAGCTGTGATGGACTGAGTTCTGCCAAGATTCAGTACCCTGGGTTCCAGCGCTGCTCCTCAAGTGTTGTGATGTCACTGGTACTTTGAGTCTGCTTCCTCCACTGTCAGACACTCCTTCCCAGCCAGCCTCATAGACAAGACCTGTGGGGGCACTGGCTCCCACTGGCCTGTAGGGAATTTCCAACTTGTATAGCAGAAACTGATTTAGAAAGCAGCCAGGCACCTATGCTGTTAGAAAGCACCTGTCCCCTGCTCTGCCAGAGTTCCTGACAACAAGCTCAGTCTGTATTTGTTGAAAATTGATCCCAGTCTCAGCCGGGCATGGTGGCACACGCCTTTAATCCTAGCACTCTGGAGGCAGAGGCAGGTGGATCTCTGTGAGGTCAAGGCCAGCCTGGTCTACAGAGTGACTTCCAGGACAGCCGGGGCTACAGGGAGACCCTGTTTTCGAAAAGATAAAAGAAAATTGATCCCAGTCTCTACAACTTAAGATCTCTAAAATATTAAGACTGATGCGGCTGAGATCTCCTGAGGCCAGCAGAAGGTACTGGGGCACGGGCTGAAGAGCCCCCCGCTGCCAACTGGGATTACGAAGAGGCATCTGAAGGAGGCAAGCAAAGCAAGCCTTCAACACAGTGAAGAGGCATTTAGGACTCACATTAGAATACAGGCAAGGAGAAGCCCATATGCCAGGATCACGAAGAGACAACACTGGAAAGGGGCAGGATACTCCCGTGCAAGCTTTACCAACCCTATGAAGACTCCTGCAGTGGTCTCTGGGGAGCCCCAGGACACACACAGACATCAGAAAGCACAATTGGGAACATATTTAAAACTACAGAGATTATAAAGAACAAATCAAAGAACTAAGAAAAGAGAATGAAGAACTCAAAGGACCCTAGAGAGAGAGAATGACACTCCGGAAAGAGTAGAAATGCTGAAAAGGTCCCAAGCTGAAAGATATGGAAACCAACCAGTGAACCAAAAGAGCTACAGGAAGAGCAATTTGAGAAGCTCAAAAAGAAGTAGAAATCTAAAGAAATCAGAAGAGGAAATAAAAAGGAAATCAAACACTCATCCATTCAAGAGAAAGGAATGGAAAAAGCCTCAGAACAAGAAATGGAAGGAAGCAAGACCAAAAGAATATCAGACCTGGAAGATAACATATAACAACTAAAAAACTCAAGGAAAGATTATGAAAAATTTAAAATACACAAAAGTGAACAACCAGGAGCTGTGGAACCTATGAAAGATCATAACCTCCAATATCATAGGAATAGAGGAAGGAGAGAATCCAAGAGAATGGTATTGATCAGATCTTCAAAAGATAATAGATGAAAACTTTCCCCACACTAAAAAGGACAAACCAACCAACTACAAGAAGCACATAGAATCCAAACAGACAAGAGATATCAGAAAAGAAATCCTCCACGCCACATCATAGTTAAAATGCAGGACACCCAAAACAAAGACAAAATCCTTAAGCCACAAGAGAAAAACAACAAGTGACCTATAAGGGAACCTATCAAAATTACACTGACTTCTCAACGCAAACTCTGAAGAAGGAGACTGGAGCAAGCATTCCCAGGTGTTAAGGGACAAAATTAGATGCCAACCCAGGGGTACTATACCCCAGCAAACATTCAATTGATGTTTGAAGGGAGAGAAAAACTCGCTGACATAAAACAAGACTCAAGATAACATGTCGGGAAACCCAACCCTTCAGAGAATACTTGAAGCAATTCAAAGAACAGAAGAAAAGGAGGCAACCATCCCCAGGCAACTATAAAGAGAATCAATAAAAGCAAATGCAGAAGTAGAAACAAAAACCCAAACACAAAATGGAGAATAAGGCAGAACAGCACAACACAAACTAATCAGTCATAACCTTAAATAAAAATGGACTAAAATCTCCAATCAAAATGCATACAATGGGAGATTGATTAGGGAACAGAATCCACTCGATATGCTATCCTTACAAAGAAACTCTTCCTTCAAGACAGGCACCAACTTAAAGTGAAGGGATAGAAAAAAATATTCCAAGCAAATGGTAACCAAAAAGCAAGCAGATGTGCTATTTAATATCAGACAAAATAGCTTCAAAGTAAAAGAAATCCAGAAGAGACAAAGAAGGCATTACATTTTCATCAAAGAGACAATTCACCAAGAAGTTGTCACAATTATGAATATATATCCACCAAAATCTGGTGCACCAAACTTTATAAGACAATTATTCAGGACCTAAAGGCACAGATTAACCCAAGTAACTCATAGTAGGGGACTTTTGTACCCCACTGAGTCCTTTGATAGGTCAACAGGACAAAGAATAACAGACATCTGACTGAACGATATGATACATAACCATGGAGTTCCATAGACCTCTAACCAATATTCCATCCAAAAACAAGAGAATATACTTTCTACTTCAGCACCCATGAACATTCTCCAAAACTGACCAATACTGGGACACAGAAGATCAACCTCTACAAATACCAAAAGATGGAAATATTTCATGCATCTATCAGACCACAGTGCAATACAAGCTCCAACATCAACAAGGACAACTCCTGTCTATAAGAAAACATGGAGACAAACAACACACTCTGAAAATGAATGGGTCAGGAAAGAGATAAAGAAAGAAATACAAAGCATTCCTCTGAACGAATGACAATGACAATACACACACCAAAACCCTATGGGCATACTAAAAGCAGTCCGCTAAGAGGGAATTTATAAGCACCTGGGTGCCTACATTAGAAAAGAAGAAGAGCACAAGTAATGATCGAACACTGCAGCTAAAAGCACTTGAGTAGCAACAACAGATGAACCCTAAACACAACAGAACAGGAAGAAATAACAAAAATCAAAGCAGAAATCATGAAATAGAAACAAAGAAACAAACAAAAAATCAATGAATCCAAAGTTGGTGTCTGAAAGAATAACAAGATAGAAAAAAAAAAACAACCTCTACCAGAACAGAAAGAAGAATGAATTAACTCCAAATCAATACAATCATGATAAAAGTGGAAACATCAAACACAACAATGAAAGATTCCATAACAATCTATGGGAATACTTTTCAAGAATCTATTTCTTTACAAGTTTGAAAGCCTAAAGAAATAGATGAATACTCTGAAATCCTTGGAAATCACAAAGCTTACACCAAGAAGAGATCAGCAGCTTAAACAGCCCCTAATATATGAAGAAAGGAGGATTACTAAGAAGCCTCCAACTAAAAAAAGCCCAGCCCCAGATGGTTTTCACGCACAATCGTAATAAAATATTTCAAAAAAGACTTACAACCATATTGCTGAAACTGTTTAGAAGGATACAATCAAGGCGAAATTACCCCCAAAATTTTCTATGAAGCCAGACACATTTAATCACCAAACCCAGGCAAGATACAATCGAAAAAGGAGAATTACAGACCAACTCCCTAATGAACACAAGATGCCAAAATTCTAACAGGATACGTGGCAAATCGCATACAGACACAATCAAGAAATCATCCATCATGACAAGTTGGATTCAAACCAGAGAATGCAGGGATGGTTTCAACATAAGAAAATCAAAATAAACATCATCAAACACATAACGGAACTAAAAAAACCAGCAACATCATCAATTGATGCTGAAAAAAGAAGCCTTGACAAATCACAGCCATCCTTTCAATGCTTAAAGACCTAGAAGGAAATTGAATTTGGAGGGAATCATTCCTCAACATTGTAATGCAAAGCCATATACAGAAACCCACAGCAATACATCAAATGGGGAAAATGACAGAAACATTACCCTTCTAAAGGTTAGGAACTTGGCAAGGCCTCCCCTGTCACCATCCTCTTAATATGTGCTTGAAACATTGCTAGAGATAAGGCAAGAAAAGGAAATTAAAGAGTACTAATTGGAAAAAGAAGGAGTCAAGCTCCCTAGTGCTGATGAAGAGATTTGTTTACTTAAGGATGCTAAAAACTCCACCAGAAAACCAAAATATTAACAGCTTCCAGCAAAGTGGCAGGATACAAAATTAACCTAAAAAATCAAATGCATTGGCTGGAGAGAGGCCGAGCAGTTTAAGAGGTCGACCGCTCTTGCAGAGGGCCCGGTTTCGATCCCCAGCACACATGGCGGCTGAGGAACCGTCTGAAATCCATCCAGGAAACTCCAGCTCAGGGGACATCCGACAACCCACTTTGACCCATCCGCGGCATTGCACATACGGGTGCACAGACTTTCATGCAGACAGTACAGTCTTACACAACAGAAATAAATAAAAATATAATAAAAAATTTTTTTTAAATAAAAAAAAATCAATGCCTTTTCTTTACACCAACAAAACACAGGAAGAAAAGAATTCAAAGAGACCTCTTCCCACTCACAATAGCCTCAAAAACAATAAATAACCTAGGAACAACAAACCTAACCAAAGACACCCAAAGACCTTATCAACAAAAATTTTTAAAACCTTTAAAGAAAGATTGAAGAAGACCTCAGAAGATGGGACAAACCTCCCATGCTTTTGATGGATCGGGAAAATAACATATTAAAAATGTTCATTCTACCAACTCTTGTATAGATTTAACACAATTTCAATCAGAATCCCCAAGAGTTTCTCACAGGCTTGGTAAACAAACGTTCTTAAATTCCATTTGGAAAAACAAAAGACTCCGGAATAAGCCAAAACAACCCTGAGTGAAAAGCTATACACAGGGGGATCTCTATGACCAGACTTCAAACGATACTACAGGGCTACAGTTCATAAAAAACAGCCTTGTACTGGCACAAAACAGACCTGTTTGACCATGGAACAAAACCAAAGATCCAATCTGAGCACATCAATTTCATTCCAGCCACTTATATTTGACAAGTGGGCCAAGAACCACAATGGAGAAAAGACAGCATCTTCCAGCAAGTGGTGTTTGGCAAAACTGGATCACCAACTTATAGAAGAATGAATGTAAACGCCTACCTCTCGCCCTGTACAAAAGTGAACTCAGATGGATCAAAGACCTCAACGTAAACGCAACCCCAACCTCTGAGGCAATAGAAGGAAAAGTGGCAACAGACTACAAGACATAGGGCGTAGGAAAAAAAGACTTCCTAAATCAGACAGCAGCTGCACAAGAATTAAAGGGCCTAACACTTGACAAATGGGACAACTCTTAAAACTCAAAAACTTCTGTCATACATCAAAGAACAATCAAGGAAGTGAGAGAAATCCCACAGATGGGAGGAAACTTCACTGCAGATACATCTGACAAAGCATTGATTTCCAGAATATATAAACTACGCAAAAAACAAAGAAAAAAAAAGAAAACAAGGACCACACTCAAATAGGTGGAGCAAAAGAACTGAACAGAGACTTCACAAGTGAGGAATTGAGATTCTGAAAACACCTTAAGAAGTGGTCAACATCACTAATCAGAGGAAATGCAAATCAAAACCACTTAAGATAATCATCTTACGCCAATAAGACTGGCTAGGATCAAGAAAACAAATGATACCATGCTGGAGAGGTTGTGGGGAAAGGGGAACACTCATCCACTCTGGTGGGAATGTAAACTCGTCAGCCACTAATGGAAAGCAAGTGTGGAGAACCCTTGGAAAGAGCTTTGAATGAACTTGCCACCTGATCCAGCCAGACCACTCCTGGGCATGTACCACCCTCAGACTCACCCCACCGGCAGAGATACATGCACGGCCATGTGTATTTCAAGCTCGTTCACAATAGCAAGGAATGGAAACAACCCAAATCACCTCAACTGACGAGTGGATAGAGAAAAGTGGGTACATCTACACAATGAGTGTTTCTATGCAGCATAAAGAAAGACAACATCACGAGCTTTGCAGGAAAATGCTGGAGCTAGAGGACATCCATGCTGAGTGAAGTAACACAGTCCCAAAAAAGAAATGACGATGGTATGCCCTCATCTGTGGATGCTAGTGCCAATTACCTAGTTGTAATTTCTTGTGTAGGGCCCCCTGAACTTATGTCCTAAGCATTTGGGAGTAATGCATATGGGAAACAACAACAACAACACCAAGAAGAGAAGAAAAGGACTGCATCAAAGAACTGACGGAAACAGTGAACTTCTCTCAAACAGTCAACTTCCGCTTCCCTCATGGAGAATTTGAGAAAGACTGAGAAGAGATGAAAAGCAGTCTGGGGAGGGCAGAAATGCATTGGAGCGCTGGAGGGTTGGGGGAGGGGTGGGAACATGGGTCCGAGATTTGGTTAAAAAAATAAAATTAAATGATGGATGTAAAAAAAAAAGACTGATTGGCTGATTGTACATGTGGTCTTGACCAGGTTGACCAGCTCTCTACATCTAGGTCTTACTATTCATTGTTGACTGAAACGTGGATTTATATCCTTACTAGCCAGTTAACATCTAAATATCCTTGCCCAGCATTTTTTACAGACAAGGGAAGACTGAGACACTTAGAGAAGTCCATTCTAAATATGTGCGGCCACACAGCTCATAATCAGCGAAGCCCTAGAGTAAAGTTCAGGGTGACAAGAGGCAGTTAAGGGCTGGTTGTAGGTGCTTTGGATGATATAAGACAACTAACCTTTCCAATTGTTAAAGTGAAATAAAAGTCCCATAACATAAGAGTAACCTCTTTAAATGGACGGTTCACTGGCCTGTGGGGACATCATTACCTGCACTCTGGTAAATCATGTTCCAACTAACTGCTTCCTAAAGGTGAACCTCCGAGCCTGCGATTCCACCAGGAGTCCTCTCTCCACAGAGCCCGGATCCGCCACCGTAGGAGTCCTCTCCCGTACCCAGAGCCACTTATCCCACCCAGAGAGTCGCCGGCCCACGCTCGAGGACGAGCACCATCCCACCAGGGAGTCCCAGCCCAGAGCCCATCCCACCAGGAGTCCCCCCACAGAGCCCATCCCACCAGGAGTCCCCAGCCCAGAGCCCATCCCACCAGGAGTCCCCACCCAGAGCCCATCCCACCAGGAAGTCCCCCCCCCAGAGCCCCATCCCACCAGGAGTCCCCACCCAGAGCCCATCCCACCAGGAGTCCCCCCAGAGCCCATCCCACCAGGAGTCCCCAGCCCAGAGCCCATCCCACCAGGAGTCCCCAGCCCAGAGCCCTCCACCAGGAGTCTCCCCCCAGAGCCATCCCACCAGTGGAGGCCCCGCCTCTCAGAGCCCATCCCTACCAGGAGTACCCAGTCTCCAGAGCCCATCCCATCAGGAGTTCCCCCTCTTATGAGCCCATCCCTACCTCATGTGAGGTCCCACCCAGAGCCCATCCACCAGGAGTCCCCCCCAATGAGGCCCATCCAACCAGGAGTCCCCCCCAGAGCCCATCCCACCAGGAGGACCCTCACCAGATGCCGCATCCCAACAGAGGTCCCTTCCCCAGGGAGCCCATCTCGCACCCAGGAGTCTCCCCCCAGACGCGCATCACTGGAGGGGGGTGCCACGCCTCCAGAGCCCCATGTCCCACCAGGAGTCCCCCCAAGAGCCCATCCCAACAGAGTCCCCCCCAGAGCCCATCCCACCAGGAGTCCCCCCCCCAGTGACTGATGGGTCTTCTACCAGGAGTGTCCCCCGCCAGTGACTGATGGGTCTTCTACCAGGAGTGTCCCCCGCCAGTGACTGATGGGTCTTCTACCAGGAGTCCCCCCCCCCAGAGTCCATCCCACCAGGAGTCCCCCCAGAGCCCATCCCAACAGGAGTCCCCCCCAGAGCCCATCCCAACAGAGTCCCCCCCAGAGCCCATCCCACCAGGAGTCCCCCCCAGAGCCCATCCCACCAGGAGTCCCCCCCCAGAGCCCATCCCACCAGGAGTCCCCCCCCAGAGCCCATCCCACCAGGAGTCCCCCCCCAGAGCCCATCCCACCAGGAGTCTTCTCCCAGAGCCCATCCTACCAGGAGTCCCCACACCAGAGTCCATCCCACCAGGAGTCCCCCCCAGAGCCCATCCCACCAGGAGTCCCCCCCCCAACCCCTGGCATCCATGGTCTTTCTAACTCTGGATCTGCCTCGTGATGAATCTTATACATGGCCTCCTGAGTCCAGCTTCTTTTAGTTTGCAAAGCCTGCTGGGATGTGACATAACCAGTACCTCACTCCTCTGCCTGCTGACTACTACTCCACAGTACAGTGGTGCCTCACACTGGGCTTCTGATTCTGTTCAGACCTGCACAACTGCATCTTGCTCAGTTGAGTGGGCTGCCAAGGTGGCAGAGGAGCTTGGGTCCGATGCAGCCAGGGAAACCTCCCTTCACAGCCTCCGCCCTTTCCCAGCGCCTTTCTCATCCACTAGGGGCGCTGTGGGTCTGCTCCTGAGCCCACCAGTCAGCTACAGAGCTGTTACTCCCCAGAAAGCTTCCATAGATAAGCCACCAGAGAACAGGGTGCCAGGAGGGTGGCTGTCAGGAGGGCGGGAGCAGGCAGCATGCTCCCGGCTGAGTACAGGAGGAGAGATGAGACTGTGTTTGCCTGAAGAAATAAGACAGGGACTCTGGCACTGTGCAAGCATAGACGGGGCTGAGGAGGAGGGCCCAGCCACTGCCCAGTCTAGCCTTCCTGTGGTGGTGACTTATGGATTAGACCAGTATTTTCTCCAGGTAAAAACATACATAAATCAATGAAGATGAGGAAAACCTACACCTGAATACTAACAGAGGCAACTAAACTAATATCAGATTAATATAACGCAGCTATGGTGTGTGTGTGCAGGGGGAGATAACTCAAGGAGTTTGAACACAGAACAACCCTTTCTTAGCACTAGAGACTCAACACTATGGAACTTGACTGTGCAGACTGCAAGCCTGAACAAATGATGTCACTGTCAGGAAGAGATGTCGGGAAAGAAGAGGAGGGAATGGATGGGGCAGGAGAGCACGTAATGAGCATGCCTTATGCAAACAAACTACCAGCTACAAGTCTGAAGTATGCAAGTTAAAAGCAGTGTAACTCAGGGCTAGACAGAAGGCTCAGTGGTTGAGAGCACTGACCTTGCAGAGGACCCGGGTTCATTTCTCAGCACCAACATGGTGGCTAACAACTATCGAAACTCCAGTTCCAGGAGATCCAATGACCTCTTCTGACCTCTGTGCACACTGCACACATGTGATCCACTTACATACATACAAGTAGTACACTAATACAAATAAAATAAAAATAATAAAAAGAAAAGAAATGTGACTCAAATTTATCAGCCAAGTCAAATGAAACACTGACACCACTGCATACATCTGTGGCAAGATATAAATGCTAAACCAGGCTGGGCCCTGGCCTTTAATCTCAGCAACTGGGGAGGCAGAGGCAGGCAGATCTCTATGAAAGAGGCTAGCCTGGTCTACATAGTGAGTTCCAGACCAACTGGGGCTATAGGGAGACCCTGTCTCAAAAAAACAAAACCCACACAAACAAAACCATGAAGGCTAAAGTATCTATTGACAGGGCTGGGGATGTAGGCCAGGGGTGGCACACTTGCTCAGCTTATGCAAGGCCCTGGGTGCCATTCCTCACACCACAGAAAAGGAGAAGAGAGAAGAGAAGGGAAAAGAAAGGAGAGGACAGTACAAAGGAACTTTACTGCCAATTACACTTTTAAATCCACACCTCAGCTGTGCTGCTTCCTCAGTAGCTGACGTGTCTGACAAAGTGGAAGGACAAGGGGATCTCGGGAAAGCACCAGAAGGAACTCCCTGTCCCAAAAAGGAGAGTGACACCCAGGCACATCATACAGTACATGCACACAANTGTGACTCAAATTTATCAGCCAAGTCAAATGAAACACTGACACCACTGCATACATCTGTGGCAAGATATAAATGCTAAACCAGGCTGGGCCCTGGCCTTTAATCTCAGCAACTGGGGAGGCAGAGGCAGGCAGATCTCTATGAAAGAGGCTAGCCTGGTCTACATAGTGAGTTCCAGACCAACTGGGGCTATAGGGAGACCCTGTCTCAAAAAAACAAAACCCACACAAACAAAACCATGAAGGCTAAAGTATCTATTGACAGGGCTGGGGATGTAGGCCAGGGGTGGCACACTTGCTCAGCTTATGCAAGGCCCTGGGTGCCATTCCTCACACCACAGAAAAGGAGAAGAGAGAAGAGAAGGGAAAAGAAAGGAGAGGACAGTACAAAGGAACTTTACTGCCAATTACACTTTTAAATCCACACTTCAGCTGTGCTGCTTCCTCAGTAGCTGACGTGTCTGACAAAGTGGAAGGACAAGGGGATCTCGGGAAAGCACCAGAAGGAACTCCCTGTCCCAAAAAGGAGAGTGACACCCAGGCACATCATACAGTACATGCACACAATAATATGTATGCATGCAATACACATAAGCCTGTATACACAGCACACATTAGGCATGCATACACAATGTGCATGCATGTAGCACACACAGCATACTCATACACAGCATACACACTCACTGCAGCCCAGTTCCTGTCTCACATCCTGAGACCCCAGAAGCACGGAAAGGATGCTCTCCATCAAAGCTGTCCTCACGGTGCTCTCTCCCACGTCAGCATAGGGAGGGCGGCTGGCAGGGAGCCACCCCATCTGAAACTTGGCTCCCCAGCACATGTCCTGTCATACATATATGCATCCTCATGCCAGTGGAAGAGCAATACAAACTTACGGACTGACCTCCCCTGGGGCCCGGGGCTGGATCTCAATGGCTGTTTCTGACACTCGGATGAAGGACCACCTGATCTGGATGTCCTCTCTCTTCTCTTCCATGTGGAACTCCAACTATTCAAACAAACAACCAGGTAGAGGTTACCAGACAGCCACTCTCCCCATCGGGACTGTAATTAGCTCTATGCGCAGGCTGTGTGTGGTGCCATGCGCATGTGCGCCATGTGCATGTTTGTATGTGTATGCTGGGTGCACACCTTTCGTATGTGCATGCTGTGTATGAGTATGCTGTGTGTGCTACATGCATGTACATTGTGTATGCATGCCTAATGTGTGCTGTGTATACAGGCTTATGTGTATTGCATGCATACATATTATTGTGTGCATGTACTGTATGATGTGCCATGCTTACATGTTTTATGTATGTGCATTTTTTTTTTTGGTCTTTTTGGGACAGGGTCTCCCTGTAGTCCCAGCTGTCCTGGAACTCACTCTGTAGACCAGGCTGGCCTTGAACTCACAAAGATCCGCCTGCCTCTGCCTCCCAAGTACTAGGATTAAAGGCGTGTGCCACCATGCCCGGCTATGTATGTGCATATTATTAATTTTTCTTTGCCTATTACTATTCCTCTGCATGAGTTGGCCCCGTAGAAACCACTGTGGCTTGCACTCCTCTTTATGATCTTGTCATCAAGGCATAGGAGAGAGGAGAGAACAGAGGGACCCAGGGCACCCTGTCACCACTCCTGGGTATGAGCGTTCCCCAGAGTGTTTAGGGACAATGCTCCATAGTACCTTCCTCCTCTGGCTTGGGCCACCCCAGCAGCCTTGACTGGCTCCCATCTTGAACAGTCCTACCCATCTTGGGAGGATGAATCATGGAAGAATGGCCAGGCCCTCACATCTACAGCCCTAAACAGGGGCCAGACATAGCAATAAAAATTTTGCAGGTGTGGTTAGGACCTCAACCTTGGGGTAGGGACAGCATCCTGGGTTTCTAGGTGACCCAGAGGAACTGTGGGCATCTTTGACAATGGGACAGAGAGGCAGCAGAGCAGGCTCACTTGAAGACTTGGCCCATGGCTGAGCGGAAGATTATACGAGCCAAGCAAGGACCATGCACTGTCAGCCCAGTGTGTGCCTGTGTGGGACTCTGACCTCAAGACACTGACTGGCTCAGTACAATATGTGCTGTTCTGAGCCAAGTTCAGAAGGCTTACAGTTTAAGGATAATGACCTGATGTAATTACTAAGAACACTGATTTTCGTAGCTCTACACCTCGCCATGCTGAATCCTACTGGTATTCCTGAGGGCAGGGAATACAAGCCCCCGACTACAGTGGATGTTCTGTGACTTGCCGCACCTATTGAGCCTTACCTTTAAATGAAATGGAGAAAGCCTCACGTCATACAGCCTGACACCTGGGCCTGACACCTGGGCCAAGACAGGCTCCACGCTGACCAAGAACTGAAGGGTCTCGCCCACCACGTGACAGACCACCACCTGGGGGAGGAAGGGAGGACAGTAAGGACAGCGCTGGCCACAGACATCTTTATTTCACAGAATAACCTGGACTTCTTACTTCAGCAAGGACAAGAATTTTTAATCTCAACCTTGGATAAATAACTCAGAAAAGACATGAGTCTTTTCTATCATGTAACTGCGTGAAAACCAGAAACACTGCATCAGACCCTGGCTTCCAAATGGAGTTCTCCGAAGCTAAATTCCATCTTACCCAAATCTAGCTGTGGTGCTTTTCCATAGACAACAAAGGTTTTCATTCTTAAATGTTTCTTTAAAATGGCATTTATAGTTTTATTTAATTTATTTATTTATTTTTGAATGCCAAGAGAAGGATTTATTGTTCCACTCTTATCACCACATAGTCCTGGTGACAGCGTAGACCCAAATTTGCAACTAAAACAAACCAACCCATAATATTTTCCTATGATGATTCTGAGAACTATTAGAACCCACCAAGTGCACAAACAACAAAAGATGTCAAAGTATCTCAAAAGTTTACCCTTTCCTGAAATTTCTCTTTAAAAAGCAAGAGAATTAGGATCAAATCCTGCCATCTAGTGTTGAGCCAAACAAACCAGGTAGTGTACTAGAGCAAAACAGGACACAGGGGCATCACCAACTAGTTTCCTGGCTACTATCAAGCCTTGCACACCTCACCCTCCTGCAGAAAGCACACCCATGCTTGGCGTGATTCCGTCCTGTGTGTCTCTTGTGGGTAGCGGTATTCAGTTATCTCTGTCCATCCTCTCACGGCGAAGTGAGCTCCTCCGTCTCATGGAAGACTCTATGGACATGGACATGAGTCCTCTGAGGCCGCAGAACTACCTTGTCAGCTGTGAACTAAAGGCTGATAAAGACTACCACTTTAAGGTGGATAACGATGAAAATGGACAGCGGTTATCATTGAGAACGGTCAGTTTAGGAGCTGCTGCAAAGGATGAGCTATACATTGTAGAGGCAGAGGCAATGAATTAGGAAGGCAGTCCAATTAAAGTAATGCTGGCAACTCTGAAAATGTACAACCAACAGTTACCCTTGGGGGATTTGAAATTACACCACCTGTTGTCATAAGGTTGAAGTGTGGTTCAGGGCCTGTACATATTAGTGGACAGCACCTCGTAGCTGTGGAGGAAGATGCAGAGTCTGAAGATGAGGAGGAGGAGGATGTGAAACTCTTAAATATATCTGGAAAGCGATCTGCCCCTGGAAGTGGTAGCAAGGTTCCACAGAAAAAAGTAAAACTTGCTGATGAAGATGAGGAGGATGAAGATGATGATGACGATGAAGATGATGATGATGATGATTTTGATGATGAGGAAACTGAAGAAAAAGCTCCAGTGAAGAAATCTATCCAAGATACTCCAGCCAAAAATGCACAAAAATCAAACCAGAATGGAAAAGACCTAAAACCATCCACACCAAGATCCAAAGGTCAAGAATCTTTCAAAAAAAA